>VZSV01000065.1:1446668-1492851 GCA_013398735.1 Nothocercus julius | reverse complement strand
GGGAATGAAAAAGCCGTCGCATCGCCTCAGCTAACAACCAATCATGAGCTTAGGTTTTGCAATATGTATTAGCTAATTACCCGCCCGCCAATCGCATATGTACACGGTAGCGATCAGGAGTTAAGAATGGTTTAAAAGAATGTACTGATCCGAATAAAGACGGACCTTGCCTACATTCCTGCATGGTCTCCTTCTCTCAATCGCGGCATGGTTGCTCCCATGAAGTCAAATAGTGATCACATCTGCTCACACCATCTTCTAACAAGGATTTCACTTTCTCCTACAGGTTTTCTGTCACTAATAGGTGAGCTCAGGATTGACTACTTGAGATCATCTTTCTGATCATCTTTCATAATTTTAATTGGTACAATGAAATTAAACAGCATTCGGCCAAGGCATATGGTAAGACTTTAGTCAGAATAACCCTATTCAAACTACTCCCTGGCCCTCCCATGGCTCTTTTAGAGGGAAAGCACCATCCTGCTACAGTGTTTGGCCACCAAAGAAGGGCAGAGCAGAACCAGCCCTGCAGCAGAGCAGTCCTAGCGTCTTGCATCCTATTTTATACCACTTTCCTGTTTCAACAGAAATTCCTTTCTCTGCTACTCACAGCCTTTAGGGACTCAAGCGAAAATACAGACACGCTCATGGCATGAAGTGACAACGTTTGGTTCACCAGCTGGGACCATTTTGGGGGACTTCCTGAAAAATCCGGCGTCATGGAGCATTGGTTTAGAACTCAGTGCTCACGGACTGAACTGACATTTCTGAATTACTAAAGTTCAAAGTGAGTGTCATAACAGATTCCTATTTTTAGGTACCACTGTATAAGCCCCAAATAATCCTTTGGTTAAATTACTAGGAAAATTTGTTCTGACATGGCAGGATGTCTCTAAAACTAAACTGGATTTTCTGTTTCAAGACTGTATGTAAAGAGACATTTAGCAAGTTGAGCTAGTTTGCAGAGAATAAAAATACTTGTATGCACATGCAGCTACACACACCTATGGCATACAGCAACGACTCATTTCATTAGCATTAGTTTGGACTCCACAGAGCTACCTGTAGTCAAAGCTAGATTTTGTCCACTGAAATAATGTCAACACAATGTTTTTGAGCTAGTATATGATCAATATATTTTCCCAATGTAGTAAGGTCCTCACTAAGTTCTATTTTCATCAAAAAAAAAAAAAAAAAAAAAAAAAAAAAAAAAAAAAAAAAGGAGATACAACCTATTTAGTATTTTGTGATATTCCGATATTCCCATACCTGGAATAGCAGAACTCCATTTCTGGTTGACATGTAGGCACTCTCGTAATAAAAAAGAAGTCTGCTAACAATCAAACAATTTAAAAGTAGTCCCACTTCTAAATACACTATCACAAATTTGCCAGAAGGCCACATATGAATTTGACTTTGGCTGCTTTAAATTCCTAAGTAAACACAGTAAAGAGAATAAAACGTCTCACATGAAACATCTAGCTAGAATCTTCTAGCTCTTTCCGTAGAAACTGTAAATACAGTAGTTCTATTTTTCAAATATGTTGTTCAATGATACAGACAAACAGTTTTCTCAAACTTTTGATTCTCAAAGCCTTTGATTTTGCAAAGCTTACAGGTTTCATCCGTCAGAGAAACATTAAAAACAAAAACAAAAATCTGTGCAAGCTGGGAAGGTTTAAAAAGCAAAGATAGCTTCAGAAGGTTTCTCAAAACAAGCAAATTGAAAATTCTAAAAGATGCACCAAATATTGTAAAATAAGTCTCAAAATATCAATTTCAAAGCATTCACAAATTAAATGCAGTTTACAAAACTTAGAGGTTACTTCCTTAATCTCAGCATGCTGACCTGAAACAGTGTCTCCAGTTGTCTGCTTGCTCTGAGTGATTAATGTTATGTTTTATACCTCTCTTTTTAATCCTCATTTCAGATAAACCCTTGGACATATATTATCTGTTTGTTTTTGTTTTTCCTTTTTTCCCCTCAGTTTGGAAAGAAAAAAAAAATGTGGCTTTTTGACTGAGTCCTGAGGAAATTACAGGTATAAAATATTGGTGTGAAATTTATATATTCAGCTAGCGACCTTGGCAGAAAAGCAGCAAAGGTAGATAAGCCAAAAATTTTTGAAGCCAGAACATGGTATTCAGGAACAACTTAAATTTCCAGGACAACACTGTAGCTTATTCTATGATTCTAAAATGGGTGGCTCACAAACAAATTAGGTTACTGACTCCAGCAAGTTCTCTGATTAACAAGTGACCAGGGAAAGAGTAGTACAGGCTGGAGATGGGCAAGAGATTTAAATCTGCTGACTATCAGATTGGCCTGACACAGCTGAATCCTCATTATTTCTTCAAGATTCATCTCTGAACAGTGTGAAATTATTTCAGAAAGCCACACGCTTAGATTGCAGAAAGAAAGTAGCATAAACCTTCTCTTACTATGATTCGCCATCACCTTAAAAATACCTTTAATGGACTGTATTTATCTTAGATATTCTTCCTTTAACCAACTACCTCTACATTCCAGGATCTTCTGTCCTTCCCATGGCAGCTTGATTTTCCAAGGAGCTTTTGATTAAGAAGACTTTCCTGATACCCCAGCTAAGCGTACCAACCAGATCAATATGTCTGCCAAGCAGTAATTCCCTTTACAAGGACCATGTCCCCTCTTCTCTGGTGAATCTCATTTATCCCTGTTTTCCCCCATTTGTTACAGTTTCTATTAATTTGTCTCATACATTGTTCTGCCTGAATAGGCTGTCCTTCCCAGCTTGCACCTGAAATCTTTTATAAATACCAGTATCAAAACCAGGTACCCAGCTGTGACATGAGAAGTTTCACATCACAATTAGTAGTTTAACCACTTCATCTTTGAGTTCCTTAGAACTCTCCAGTAACTAATACCTGTTTTTGACTACTTTTTAACATTCCCTTCACCTGTTCATCCTTAACTTCTTCTACCAGAGGACCAATGAGGTCCTCTGATAATACATTCACAGAAGGCTTCAGTAACAATATACAAATAAAACCACACTTACATTAGCTTCTCCAGACCAAGTTTTCTCATCTTGCTTTTCTACAAAGAAACAAGCACAACAAGTATTTCTAACCCCTTTTCTCTAAGGCCAGTATCTATTCAGGACAGTATTGCTAGCCCAGTAAGTTTCTAATTCTTCCTAATAAGTATGTGCTTATACATGAAAGCAAAAGCTTATGGAAAAATCAGAGCATACAAGAATAAAATCCTTTTAAAAGTATTAGCCATAAACAAACTACCTGTGAGTTATGTTGCCATCCACTAGATGACAGCTCTGAACTAGAAGTGGGCTAAGTTCTTTGCTATACATCTAGCCATGTTGCGTGAGCCGAAGTGTTCAGTATAATACAGCCTCGATAGTGCCATTTTGTCCTCCATCATTTGTCTGTCCCATCTAGACCTATTGCCCTATTTATTGAGGTTGTAAATAGCTTGCAGCATAGTAAAACACAGCACAGATCCTGTGAGAACACCATAAATGGCCAACAATTTTGGATGTTTAAGTCTGAATGCCTCAAAAGGGACTACTTTTAGATGGCAGGTGCTTAACTTCTTAAAGCCTTTTAAAGACATCTTAAACCGACTTCTCAGACACTCAAGACTTACCATTTACTTTCGAAAATGTCAGCTTCAGTACTGCAGATAGCTTAATGCCCAAAAAAGTACTTTTGCCTTCTAAGGAGGCTCAGATTAAAGTTGTATAATATAGCAGATAACCACGAGCGCTTGGGGAACTGAAAGGCTTTGCACTAGTTCAGTATACTGTGTATTTTGTTTGCTGTTGACACAATTTTGCAGCTTCTTTCACTGTGTACAAATGACTGTTTTCTTCCATACCACAGCTGAACTAAGGGCATGACAAATCTCAAGTTCTGTTTAATATCTTCATGAAAACCGAGTTTTCACTGGTACTGAGCCTGATACCGTAGAAATTGTTAGTATCATCTAGATCTCAAATTAGTTATTTTTGTGTTCTCATCAATTCATTCAAAATAAAGAAAGGAAATTTCCCAACAGAGAAAAGATACACTGAACTTAGTTGTGTCTATTGGAAGCTGAAATGTGAATGTATCAATGGCTTGCAGTTTGGGAGGGGACCTGAATTCCACGTTGAATCTGAATTGGGATTATTTTGAGTTTTTGAGTCACAAGAACAGAAAGAAGCAAATACGAAAACCATCAGAAAACTGATCATTAATCAATTAACCAACAGAGAAAATGGAATTCTTGTTATTGTTGAAAGAATGAGTTAAAAGCATGGGAGAAATCAAGGGCAGTCAAGCCACAGGCTGAACAGCCAAGGGGAGAGTGCTCAAGATCAGTGACCACCCCTATATTTACTCCAACTTCTAGGATATCCTTTTTCTGAGGCACTTTTTTTTTTAAAATCTACTACAAATTAAATATTCTACTAATTAAAAAGACAGTTCCCAAGGCTAGGCTCCATCAGGTATTATTTCCAATGACAAAGCAAATACAGGGGAAAGACCGTGGATTAACTCAACAACCAATTCATTCACTGGCTGAGCAAGTGCCAAGCACGGTCACTACCCTCTTGCCATGCAGCTTGCCAGTACCATGACCCCTGGGCGCTCATTTCCAGGAGGGAAACAAGGGAAACGATCAAGCAAGCAAACCAACCACCCAATCCCGAACAAACAAAATCTCCACCATGCTCAGTTCAGCTTCCCCCAATCTACTTGAATTCTACTGATATTTTGAGGTCCAATTTCCCAGAGTGCATCTGGGCTTACAGCCTGACAAAAGCAGATTCCTGACAAGCAACTTGCCCCCTAAATCTGCAAAAACAGCATTCCTCTATGAACACGAACAAGCACGCCTTTTAAGCCTCAGCTCTGTAAAACTCAATCACTGTTACATGACTGTCTTAAATACGAAAAATGTATACTTTTTTTTTTTATAGAAATCATGTTACAGGATAAGGTGTTAATTTTCTGAACAAAAGTACAGTAAGAAAAATAATCAAAAGATACACAGGTCAGAAAAAGAACTAATCACAGTAAAATCTTGATATTTTTGCTGTGAGTCTCAGTGAGGGAAAAAGGATATGCATCATGAGTATACTCCTGACAGGTTATTCAAACAGAAGAAATATTCTGAAATAATTAATACACGAAGGATTTCAGTTATGGTCCATAAATACACTCTAATCCAGAGATACACTGCATTCAGCTTTAACAGCCAGGCATCAGTTCAATGCAAAACCTTAGACCAGATACTGAAATACATTTTTTTAGTGATCCTATGACGATCCCTACATAGGTACCAGTACCACTACGGATAGAAAATGGCCTGATCCTGAAACGTGGCCCCAGCAGAACTCATAGTTTTTGTTACGGGCTCACAGACACACAGCCCTCTGCTATCACTTTCAGACAGTTTTCCTGGCTGATGCACAGTGCTATACATGTTTCAGTTACGCAGCACCAGGCAGTGATTGGCAGAGGACTTTCCAAAGGATCACATTTCTCCTTACCATCAATCAAGACACAATCCCTCGGATAAGGGATTCCTGGGTTTCTTACCATATTTCAAGATAAATGCCCTCAAGACAGCACCACTAATTTCTTCATCAGCACAATTAAGCTTTGCATATTGCTTTGGATCTGCTCTAAGCTGTTCCTCCAGAGACTGCATTCCTACTGATTGATAAAGGCCCTGTGGTTTTCGGACCTCTGGCCTCTTCCCATGCCTCTACCTTCAGAGTCTCTGCTACCATCCTGTGACCATTCAGTCCACACCATCTTTACAGACTTTCCGAAGTCCATTCTGTGCAGCAGTGGCTTCTGCCACCACACGCACATATGTACACAAAATTTTCTCAGCTCCTTATTATTTGTATCTAATTAAAGCAATGCTATTTGAAAGGGTTTTAATTTGGTTCTTTACAGCTCATAGCAAAGAGATTACTTTGAAAGGGTATCAAGCAAGATTTGGCTTATCCTTCCTTTCTGCCTGCCACTTAGCACTACTCAACTCATTAGAAAGCCAACCTAATATATGATGATTGTCCGTGACAGTCCCTAAGGAGAGCACAAAAGGGTACTTCTATCTTCAATCGTACCGTAATTTCTGTGTAATAAAAAAAACTATGCTGTGAAGTGCTAAATCCTGGCCATAAACACTGTTGATATAGTTTGCTACCTGTGTTAACTATGCACTCCATCTTTATCTCCTCTCCAAAACAAGGGACTCCCTGGAGCGCTACTGTCAGGGACCAGCTTTGCGGCTGTTACCACCCAGGACAGTTCAGACACTGGGCCGGCCGCACCAGAGAGAGACTGAGAGATTCTGCAAGTAAATGTGGGGTTAGCAGGCCGAAGCAGGTTTTGGTCACCTTAAATTAAGGTGCTATTTTAAATAACTTATTTCTTCATTATAAAAGATGCTTCAAGTGCTTCTTGCGGCACAGTACTCTGATGATACTGTGGATATACTTCAAAAACAAAAGGAGGCTTTTGTTGTTTCTTGGGGAATTACCAGCCCATCTGTCCAACAGTATAAGACTTGAGCACGAAGTGCCACAGGGGCACGAGTTCGCTTCAGTATTTCCGCATGTACCAGCAAGTTCATGCATAGCTGATCACCAGTCACAACACTCGTGGGACACAGGTCTCGTCCTCCCTGAGAAAAACTCCTAATGGACATAAATGTCAGCTTCTGTGCGGGAAACCTCAGGCATCAGGAAAGTCTCCCACGGGAGCATGGTTTCGGCAGCAAGCGCTCAGAGGCAGCCCATCAGATCCTAGTAAAAGTACCGCTGATGGTGGAGTGAGAAGTCCCCTAAGCGGTGACAGTACTCACATCACTGTACCTCAGAGAGCGTTGTGTGCTTGAATTAACGCCAGCTAAGCACTTAGGTAGCACAGATATCTGCTGTCTGCTTGTTTTTCCCCTCCTACACTATTTTCCTTAGCAGACTCGCTCACTTGCATCTTTTTAAATAACATAAAAATTATATTAATGGAAGTAGATTGTCTAGGGAAGCATCAAAGTGACCTGATCGCTTTTTATGTTCGCTGTTCCGCTGCCAGAACTCTGCAACAGCTTTACATTGATTTGGGACCGTGTTCAATTTCATCAGTTTGTAAAGAAAGAGGTTTATAGGAGCACTGGAGCTTTCTTTTCAGTGATCCAAGAGCACCATAAAGAGGAGCAAGATGCAAGGTCTACTGCAAAATAAAACAAAAAACAGCTCTACATAAGCGTCATAGCATCTATCAAGGCCACAGTGGTCTCATGCCAGGTTCTATCAAGCTTTTCCAATCCAAAACAGACTCTTCTATTTTGACTGTTAAATGGAAACAAATTAAATCAAGTGATTTCACGTGACAGAATATTTATAGGACATTTTACAGTACAGACATTTCCTACAATTTTGATCTGTGCATTGAAAGAAGTGGGGGGGTTAGAAAGAAAAGAGGACACTTCAGAATTTTCTGATTATCCCATTCATTCTCCTCACACTTGAGTTCTAAATTAGGCAGCTGTTTGTACCTCTAATCATCTCAGTAAATTTAATATCCAAGCACAGACTATTCAAGGACTATGGCAAGATCCTCCAAAATCCAAGATTTCTTTAGTGTTTTGTATTTTTGAAAACATGAATTATACATCAAAGGCAAAAAAAAAAAAAAAAAAAAAAAAAAAAGAGTTAACAAAATCAATTTATGCAGTCCTCATCAATTATTAATGTGAAACGAGGCATATCAAAGATTTTTTTTCTCTTAACTATATACCCTGATTCCACTTACGACTCAGCGGCACAACCCTTATTTTGCACTGCACTTCTTTGCCTTTTTTCATTTTGTCCACACTACACACAACTTTCTAAAATGCATCAGCTAAGATAAAAGCCTCTGCAATCTTTCCTTTTCTTTTTTCATCTTTCTTTTCCTTTGTTATTCTAAGAAGAAACAAATTATACTGACCTTGAAATCAAGACAGTAAAATTAATTGACCTCTGTAGTACTTTTAAGTACATATTCACGTGCACACATACAGTTTAAACTGTACCTATCCTGTATTCTCAAGTAACTTGTGAGCTTTCTATACTGCATCTGAAGAAGTGATGTTTCAGCTGATAATAATTTTCAAAGCTGATCTTCTATAATAATAACTAACATACAGATAACGTAGCTATGATTTGCTGCATAGTAAAATATTCTAGCATGATCCTCTGGCAGTCCCAAATAATTAGAAAAAGATCATCACTCCATGCTCTGTTGTCTTCCCAGCCCTTGTTGCTTGTTTTAATTAATCTTATTTGGGGTGCATCAGTAGAGGGAAAAGAATTTGATTTGTACCTAAACCAGCTAAAACCAAGAACCTCAGGCATAAAGAGAATTAATTAGGTTGTCTAATTAACAAGAAACAGTTATCTGTAATCTATCCGATCTGGAAAAATCCTCACAATCACTTCTAAGAGTTCAGCAATCCAATAAAGCTTGAAGCAGACCCTGAAGGTAGGTTTAAATGTGTTATCATAAATTTTATACTTAATTCAGTTGAATAGGTGTTACACCGAAAGCTACACAAAATAATCAGGTTAAATCCCATTCAGACTGTTCCCACTTTTGGTGAACTAAAGAAATGCCCTGAAACTTCTAAGCAGGCATTTATGGTTCCATTTTTTTCCCATTTTTTGCCAATAACTGCTTTGAAATCCATCAAGTTTCCTGTAACCATTTCCATGGGATTTCCTATCCCCCCCGTTACTTTAAACAACATTATACCATTTCTACCCCTTCCCCACCTGAAAAGTACATGGCCTTCTCCCACGGCAGACCTAGAGACTGCTCAGCTCCTGACCGGTGGATGAGGAGCGACCCATCCTGGTGTGGCCACAGAAATAACCTCTGCACAGGAGCACAGAACGGACCGATCCCTTCACACCTGCGCCAATGAACAGCCCTGGTTTTTGAGTTACTTTACCAGCCCAGCTTCTGTCTCAAGCTTAACAATGTTATTTTACCTATGGAGAAACATTTCACCTATCCACAATGTTCAGTTATCATACTGTAAACCAGTAGCTTATTAGTGTGCCAATCTTGATAAAACATTGAGGGCATCCACCTCCATATTCCAGACTTGGAATATTGCTGCCTGGAATATTCTACAAGTTCACTTCTCCTGTAACACTTCAAGAGTTCCTTCGACTGTTCCCCTGAAGCATCATATATATTTGAAAGCAGTATATAGGTATCTTTAGTACATATAAAAAATATATGTGTCTGCAATATACATTTCACAGCAGCATAACCTTTAAGCTTTCCTTGTCACCACATGATGCATCACGGCTTACTTTTTTCCCACCCAAGTTAGCGAGTTTTACTCAGTTTTAATGACCCACTCATGAGCAGTCAATACTGCACTAGGCAGTTGTTCATACTTCAAAAAGTGTTTCCTATATTCTAACTAATACAGCATTTTCATGGGCATACTAAATTAACTTTTCCAGGGTTTCCTTAGATACTGTTTTAGGCTTGAATTCAAAACTGGACCAGTAGCTCAACAGCAGCATCTATGCAAGTATCAATTCCATTCCTTTTTTTAAAGATACCTCCAAATGTGGGAAAATGACAACTTGATTATAGTAAAAAAATCACCATATCTATAAGACACAAAAGCACTTGAAAGACTTCATCAGCAGGCAAAAGAGAGCATTAAAAATGCAAAAATTACTGGCATATTAGGCTATTTCATTAGAGAAATTTCTTTACTAATCTAAAAAGAATGCTTAAATCAACATATAAAGCATGATAAACACGTTAGTGATTTGAAACACTACAGGAATTTATCCGAGGGCTTTGAAATGTCTATGAACATCAGTCTGCAAACACATTATCTTGATAGTATATGCTGCCAAATAAAAAGACGTGTAAGTGCTGTGCTGTATGGCATTTCCCAAACAACTTCTTTCACACACTCTCTGCCAACTCGGTAATTTTCTCGAGTTTTTGTTTTTTTAAATGAGTTACTATAACTAGTTTATCTCGTGACAATTCCATAATGGTCAAACATATTACATCCCTGGATTGACTGCAGACTTTCTTAAAAGCACAGCATTCTCAAATGGAACAAGTTTTACTTATTTCTCAATATACTTCTCAAATTTTTCAGCTCCTAGTACGAAAAAAGCAGAATAAAACTAGAAGGTCTCTTTCAGACACATCCCTGAAAACAGAAAAAAAAAAGTGCAAAGCTAACATATAACTAAGCAAAGATATTTTTTTCTAAGGAATAATGCTTGCGCTAGTCATATCCTGGGGAGAAAGTATTTTGCTGTGATGCTGTTTCAAGCCGTGGCAAGAAAAGCGCATCTATTGTGTTTTTTAAAAGTTTCGAATTTTATTTGCAAGATATGCCTTAGTAACATAGAGATAAATACTAACAGGTAATTACTGTAGTAACTACCTGTAACTAACTAATTACACTGCAGTTCTATACATCGAGCTTGACTGGACCCCTTTACAGCAAGCTCTTCTGTGCCCACGCCTGAGAGAAGCCCCGCTCGGGCAGTAGCTCCAGCTGCCCCACGGTGCCTCTGCCCCAGAGGTTTTGGCCCCAGGTGTGTCCTGCTGGGGACACCCCAGTCTCGGTAGGCACCACATCCCCTTATGCCACACGTAAAGCTGCCTACATCTATTCGTGTCACTCTGCGTACAAAGCTTGGTGTCCTTATTGCCTTAGGGCTCTGGGCTTCACTCCGTATGTTCTGCTTCCCAGGACTTCTTCAGTCCAAAGTTTTTGTTAAGTTTGAGCACCTGTAAGTTATATCCTGGATTTTTTTTTTTTTTACCTTATTTATGGATTTAATTGAATAATACAGAAAAAAAAATCGGTCTTACAGCAAGCCATTTGCAAATAGCATACATGTGCTTTTATTGTACAGTTGTATAATTTATTGCCGAAATGATTAATACAGCCAATATGCATTTCCTCCTAATGACTACTTAGTAATTGATTCATAATGCTATCATGGCATTTTCCTGCAAAATGCTAGAGGAATCGTGGGGAAATTGACTATTACAACTGAGTGCCGTAACATGTAATCAGTTATAACTGCTTTGTGTTCCACTTAGGCAATAAGCAAACACAATATTGGGTAATAAGTCACGCCTGCTGGGTTGCTAGGCACTATACTAATGACTATTCTTAACATATGTAGAAATTATTACACCCTAACTCAGATCCTGCAGTGCCTTATTATGATTTCCCTTTTTTAAGCACTAATATAAACGAAAGGAAATTCTCCATTTCAGAAAAGTGCAAATAGAAACAGATAAAAGGAAAAAAAAAAGCCACTGTTTTTTAAATGTATATAATAAAATGTAATAGAATAATCCACACACCCACTATCAGCATTTAATAGAAACTGCCAGTCAGGCCCCCACTATGTTAGCCATGGCATGGCACGTACGTGTAAGCCCTTATAGTTCTTAGGCCAACATTTCCATTCCAAGAGGCAGTCTGAAGTATCCCACTGCCAAGCACACACAGGGAACACAGCATCCTGGCAATATAACCACATGTGCACAAGTTTTTTTGTTTTTTTGTTTTTTTCTCAGTGGGAGGAGTTAACTTCTCCAGTTGATTCATTTGCTGACATCTGTCAGAAGGAAAAACTAGAGGTACTGAAACCAGGGTGAGTCTAACTGAAGCTTTTTAGGTTGAGAAAAGTTTGTGCTGTCCCCCAGTACCTTCATGAAAAACATGGTACCAAAATATTTCCCATATCACTATTTTGATCTCCATTCTCTAACACATAAAGCACAGATTTATTTGGTCAGTAACAACTGCCTAGAGCTGCGACATAACTGATGAAGGCAGAAGGAGAAGGACTACTAAGAAAGAGAAGGGGACTTTTCACTACTTTTCAAAATGAAATAAAAGCACATCAAAGCAGTGGAAGGCACAAACATAATGGAAGAATTGATTCTTGAAACTAACTCCTAACTTCCAGAGACGGTCCAGTGTAGAGCAACAAACATGATTAAGGGACTCCAACATCTCTCTTGTGAGGAAAGACTAAGCGAGCTGGGCCTGTTTAGCCTGGAGAAGAGAAGACTGAGAGGGCATCTGATCAACAAGTACAAGAACCTGAGGGGAGAATGTAGGGAGGATGGGGCCAAACTCTTCTCCATGGTGGCCAGTGACAGGACAAGGGGTGATGGGTACAAGTTGAAACACAGGCAGTTCCATCTCCATGTGAGGAAGAACTTCTTTCCTGGGAGGGTGACGGAGCCCTGGCACAGGCTGCCCAGAGAGGCTGTGCAGGCTCCTTCTCTGGAGATCTTCCCAACCCGCCTGGGTGCCGCCCTGTGCCCCGTGCTCTGGGTGTCCCTGCTGGAGCAGGGGGGTTGGACTGGGTGATCTCCAGAGGTCCCTTCCAACCTCAACCAGTGTGATTCTGTGTGACACCATCCTATGTGAAATATTGAAAGAAAAATAATCAACCTCCTCCAGTTGGCATCCACACATGATTTTGGAAAGCATCTGAAGTAGTGAAAACATTAGGCATATCCTCACACTGTGATCAGATGACTTGTAGGCTCACAGCTCAGTTTCTCCTCAGTGAAAAGCATTTTCTGTAGTTTTACAAATTCTGTAATAATTGGGGCTTCTCTCACAGTTCACAGCACTGAAACATTGCTTTTACACATAAAAGACCACACAGTTAGCAGGAATATTCTCTCTGTGCAGGCAGCTGCTTTTAAACATCTGAGACTGAGTTACTGATACATGTTGATTTGGATCAGTATATTGCAAAGATCATTAAGAAAGCCCATTCTTTGGATCTTAAATACAAAACAGAATAATTTCTACTAAATGAATGCAGAAAAATAACTCATAATAGCAGCACAGAATTCTTCGAGAAACAGAGATAGAGCAATAAATGAATTTCTAAGAAGGAATGATGACACTGCGGTGCATTTACCTGCTCAGTAAACACTAAGCATTACCAATTGCAATGAGGTTATTTCCAATGATTGCCTCCCCAAAACACTGTATTTACGCACAGAAATAAGTGTGCTGTACCTTATGAGTTAAGTTATAAAACAGCTAAAAATACAAAACAAGCTTGAAAGTGTTCTCAAAAATCTCCAAAAAGGACAAAATCCAATTATTTCATAACTTCTACAAAAATTTTATGCAGAAAAGAATGCAGGATATTATCTCTGGTGAAAGAAACAAACATTTGAATTTCTGAAAATCAGAAAGGAGAGGAAGACTTTGTACATCAAAGTACAGAGCAACTATCCTAAAGAGAGAAAGCACATGAATGTGTTGGTGATGATCAACTAAATTTTAATAGAAGACCTCTATGGGATGGTAAAAATCAGAAGTTGGCTGATGAAAAAGATCTGTATCATCTCCTGTGCCACGTGCTCTAGTGACCCTGTGTGTGCAGGGGGGTTGGACTAGATGATCTCTAGAGGTCCCTTCCAACCTTAATGATTTTATGATTCAGTAGGAGATTATATAAAGCTTAAAACAGCCATTGTACCACTCAAAACCAAGTACGACTAATAATAATGATGAAATAGATTTCTTCTGTCTTCTTTTTGCTCTTCTGATCATGACGTTTGTTTACCAGTTTCTAACAAACAAGCTGCTTTGGATCCCTCTAAATACCATTGCTTTAGCTATTTATCATGGTAAGTGTCTCTTAAAACTAACATTGGCATCGTAATTATCCTTAACTGGTAAGGCTCATACACATACTCAAGATTTGTATACATGATTCTGACTGTCAAGTATCTGTCTCTTCTAGTACTATCAAATGCTTATTTTAAGATCCAGACCTTTATTTTACAGTGTAGAATATATCCTTAATTTTAATTGAGTTCACTGGGAGTTAACAGTTCCCAACACCTGGAAGATGAATACATATTCCATTGGAAATTAGTTCCATACTCTTGTCTACACAACTCTGATGGATAGAACAGTTTCCAATATACTAAATAAACTCCTCAGCATTACATTACTTACACCTTAAAAAAACAAAAAAAGAAAAAAGTAAAAAACCCTGCTTGCTCTTCTCTGCTGGATGTTTATTGAAAACTAGCACAAGATCTGCACTCTTTTGTTGTTTTTCCCCCTGTTCTCTTGCTATTTCTAGAAGGTCTCTATATAGAGAAGGTCTCTCTATATTTGCTCTATAAATTTAGTTAGCTCATCCTTTCGTATCTCACTTTCAACTGCTGATTAAAGGCTGGAAGAGCGGGGAGATGTTTTTAGACTGAGCACTTCTAAAACACAACCCTTGCTTGTTCCAGCTTTTCAGCTCTGAAGCCGCTGAATTGAAGAACAGGATGTCATCTGGTACAAGATGAACTTCACTTCAGGTCATTGTGCCTGTTCAGATTAGGGAATTTCCCAGAAAAATATCTCTTGTCTTCGAAGGATTCAATGGAACTAAATATACCTGGCCACTTTGTTTGGGGAAGAGAGAAAAAGGACTCTGATCTTTTGCTCTGTATCACTAGTTAAATTAAACTCAGATTGAGGGGGGGACGGAAAAATAGAGGAGGGGGGAATTCTAGTACTATTGCCTTGCTGAGTAATAAACTTGAACCTGACAGCTGAATATAAAAGGTAGCAAGGTGAAAATATTCCAAAAAGCCAAAAAAAAAAAAAAAAAAAAAAAAAAAAAAAGGTTCATTATTTCCATTTACTTTGTCATCAATTTTATGCTGAATTTTTTTACTTCCTTAAATTTTAAGACTGCCAGTAAAATACTTTGTTCAAAATCTGGGATATGAAAACTCATTAGTTAGCCAAATTAATTGATTTGTGTCACACATCAAAAGTGACAACAAATATAAAGAAAAACGCTGCAGTATCCTTATTTTCTGCCATTTAACACTAAATAAGAAAAACAAAGAAAATAAGCAAAAATTAAAATTGGCAACGGCTATGGTTTGGCATTTATTGGAAGATATGTGACAGCTCCAGCATAGTATGTGAAATGCTATTTTGGTCATCATCTGAAAACAAATAAACACAAAATACTGCAATTTGAGAAAAATAAATTAGATGTTAAACCTGAAATAACCAGATAAGGATATCTGATAAGATAAGGTTTCCAATAACAGGTTGGCCTGGGCATTTTCTATAACACTTCTCACCTTCAGGCTTGGATTTCACACAGGGCGCTGGTTCAGCAGAACCAACCTACATAAGCTACATAAGATGGTACTTCCACTACGCTTTGGTATGTATATTGAAAGGCTAGAAGAGAAACATAGGTGAGATCATGCATTTCTGACACATACAGTGCTGCCCCTTATTAACATTTTTCTTTATTTCTTTATTATTCAGTAGCTGGAAAAAAAAATATTAAAATCCTATTACAGCTTCTCAAAATATGTATGCACAGTAATGTAAAAGGTGGACCAAAAACTTCTTCCTGCTAAGTATTTCTCTGGAAAACTAGTTTTCATTTTACAGTTTACTTCAAAGGATACTTCACATTATCATATATACCGCAATCTAGGATTTTTCAGATTCTGAAACTTGTTTCAAATAGCTGCAAGATTTTTTTTCTTCCCCTTACCAACTTTTTAGGCACAAATATGACCTGCAAGTTATCAGGCACTGCTGTTCCTGAACCAGTTAAACTCTCAAGCATCTGCCATGTAGGGGATTAGTTCCACTGACACCAACTAAAATAATTTTAGTTGTCATGTAGAAAGTGAATATGGGATTAAAGGCCAGTGAACACATAAAACAAGTTGCTGAATATTTCAATCAATGTTAACATGCTCTCCTGATAAAGAGAAGTACAAGGCATATTGTGCACTACCTTAACGCACTCAAAAATCACAGAGGGCTAGATTAACAGCACATTTAAGTCCAAGATGAATCTGATTCATGGTTATAAAAATTACACAAGACTTGGAGAGTGAAAGGTAAGGAAAAGCATCGGAGATACTGACAAAGTTGGAAAGGCAGAACACCTACTCTTGAATCTTTGTAGCTACTGTAAATCTTCTAATTGCCCTCATCATCCAATTTCACAAAATTCATCATCATTTAATGTGTTCTCCAAACTCTGTCTCAAACTACCCACACACTATGACATGGTAATTTACACCATGCTTTAAGCTGAGTGCCCCTGAACGTACAAATGCCGTGAAAACCTTGCCCATTGCAATATAACCCAGAAGAACATGACTACCCTACTGTTCCTGAGGAACTACTATGAAAAAATGCCCAAGGCAATGTCACACTGGCTTTCTAATTCACCTGACATTTGGTAATTCAACATGAAAATGAACAGTAATTAGCTTGTAAGCAAGTCCCATGCTCATCGCTGTTCTCTGGCTGCTAGAACAGTGCTCTCCTGTCAGCAGTGGTTTCTACCAAGCAGATCCATAAAGGTATTTGCCAAATTTACCCTGCAAGCATTTCAATAGGGAGTTTTGTTGATTTTTGTTGACCAGGATCCATCACAACACAATAGGCAGCTGCAGTGTAGCAGTAAGCCTGAAAAGCTTAGCATATTGCAAAATATCCCTTACTGAAAACATCAATCTAGAAAACTTCAGAAAAATTAAATTTTTAAGTTATAAAGTTACTATAAAGTAATGCTATACTTTATACTATAAAGTTACAGTATAAGCTAGAGAAAATTAGGCACTGTGAAACTTTTGGATTATAAATAGTGCTCGAGAAGAAATTCTGTTATTTGAAATTGCTCATCCACATACTATATATACAAAGAACTGGATAGTAGTTTTCAATTATATTATAGTCACTAACATTAAAAAAAAAAGAAATATGAAAAAAAATGTTTCATAACCATTATCAATGTTCACTAGCCGTATCCAGATGTGAAGTGATGTAGGGTGTTGTGTAAGTGCTTTAACCACAACAAGATAATTTTTCCCAAAGCGGCATATTGGAGATACACTGCATGAACATAATGGGAAGACTTAATGGGGAAAAGAAAAAACAAAACAAAACAAAAATATTATTCAACTGCATTCACACAATATAATCCATTGCTATCTACCGAAGGCAAAAAATTGGCTAAGTGACACAGGCACTTGCTGCTTTCTCAGGCAGAAGTCCCTATTTTCTGCTATTAATAACACTGCTATTTGTTTATTAACATACCCTGCTGCCTTTTCTTAGTTTAACAATTTAAACTAACAACTCCATAAAATAGGTCCTAGAACATGGACTCAGAATATTTTCATTTTTTTGCTTATGAGAGTCCCTTGCACAGCAACAGAAGTCTTGCTGCAAACTGAACTGTTAGGGAGCGTGCCAGTGACATCTGAAGTGGACTGCCTGGTAGCACTCCGCAGCATAGGAGATCATTGGGCACATGTTTGTTAAACTTGTTACTTCATTGTTAGTACTTGTGTTTAAATGGTGATCAGAGGATCAACTCCTTTCACACTCCATTTCTACTGACTTCGGTGATAAAAAAAAAAAAAAAAAAAAAAAAAAAAACAGGTTATAAAACTTGCTGCACTTCATATATGTTTAATATAAATACTAAGGTGTTTTAATGACAGGAAAATAAATGTCTTTTGCGTATGGTATAGATAAAAGTGTGGTTACTCAAAAGATTTCAGGTTGGATGAGGTATCAGAAAATGAGTAACAGAGAATAACGAGGGGAAGAAGCAGATGACCTAAAGATTCAACTTAAGCTTTTCTTCTGTGATTCCCGTGTTCATCCTACCTACCCTAGCTAGCTCAGCTAAATCTCAGCTGTTGAACACTCTAATACTGTCTAATCAAAGTTGCTTTGCTTTATTGTTATCAAAGCAGGAGTAAGGAGAATGACCTGGCAGTCATGACAATGTATTTTCTTCTGGATATAAACCTGCAACGTTAAAAAAGTTAAACTTGGGGAGGCAATAAGCTTCTGACATACCAGAAATACATAAATAAAAGGAAAAGAATGGGTAGGTTTGTTCTGTTAATGGAAAGATGTCAAAGCTGAGTTCCCTTCTAGAAATGCCGGACCAAGCAGCCTTCCCTCAGTAGGGCTGGGCCCGCCACAGGGGAGATCACCATGGCTCAGCAAGACTCTGCGGCGGCAGGGAGGTCTCTGCCCCTATTCAGTCAGGGCTATTTCTGTTATAATCAAAAGTGCTCCCAAAAGCAATCGGTCATTCATTCAGGACACACAAAACACATACATAACACACTCCTGCTTGAGGTCGGAATGCAAGCAGGTAGGAGAACACAAATCTTCCAGGCTACCCTCAACCAAGATTGAATTCAAAGTGACAACTCGGAGGTAAAAGACAAAATAGGAAAAAAAAAAAATTGTTAGTCCTTTAAATGAGAATGGCCAGGCAACTACACAGAGGGAGAATAAAATTAATTATCTCAAGTTACAAATACTTCTATTAAGTCCAGAAACTATTTTTATTACTAGGAAGCGCCTGTGAGATTCAATCCTGCAATACGTTATGCCCCTCAGAGCCCTTTCCTCCAGTTGAGCAATGAGGCCGCAAAAGCTTTGCTAACCTTTCTGCTGAAGTCGAACACTCGGCTGAATCGTAACTGGAGGGTCGAACACCTCATGAAAGAAAGCACACTAAAATTACAAGGCCCCAAACGAGCAGATTTTCTCTCATGCATGCTTTTTGCCTTGGGATCTATGAAGCTTTTACGTGAAACAACAAGTTCGAGGCCCACTTAGTGTTAATCAATATAGAGAGATTAGTGGTACCCATGTGTTTTGCTGAAATGTATGCCGTTATTATTTCTTACGACACAATGCCCTCATACCTCTCCAAGGAATTTACAGCTCAGCTTGCGGTGTCTCGTCACTCCTCCACCACTTCGGAGACTCTAACTGCATTCTCAGACAGCCTCTCATGTTACCAACAATCCTGAAGTTTTCAGAGCTCTGCTGTTTTGAAAACAACGTTTACTTCCTATGTAACTATTTATGAAAAAAGAAACCCTTTCGTAAAAATCTTGTTCCAGAAATAATACAACACTGGAAAAAAAAAAAAGAAAAAAAAAAGCATTTGGCTGAGGTTTGTTCTTTTTAAAGTCAAAAACAAAATATCCATTTTCACAAAACTGCTATATCCAAATATGTTATACACAACAATACCAAGAAGGTGCTGAGATTCCTCCGATTTCCAGAGGTTTTTACGTGGGCCCAGTTGACGCCATTTCGCCAAAAACTGATTGCCTATTAGAGTCTTCAGAGCGTGAAGCAGGAGACAAGGGACGCGTACACTACCTGCCAGATGTATTGCTTGGCTTACCACAGATTTTCCTACCCACAGGAGCCTGCAGGTGGCAGTTCCCGCGCACCGACGGACACCGAGGAACGAGTCGCTGCGCGAGGCAGCGGCTCCCAAGCTTGGCCACCACCTGCTCGGCACAGCCCGCGGCCGGGCACGGACCCCACCGCCCCGGGGCGGGCACGGGCAAGGAAGCACAGGGACAAGAACAAGTAGTGGGAAAAACGAAGAAAGCTCAACAGCATGCCTTGTTATTTAGTGAGATGAGATGGGAGGACGTGCATAAAGGGTTGGAGACAGGAGGTTAGGCGGGCTCCTGGAAGACAAGATTTGCCTCCTTCTCTTCTAATAAATAATTTAAGACATTTTCACTAAAACTTTCTGGGGTCTGTACACTGTTTAGCATGAAGGTGCATTAGCACAGGTGAAGTATACTGGCATTGAGATAATTGTCCATTTATTTTCCCAAAAGTTCACTGAATAAGGGATTAAAGAATACAGTCAAGTAGAATATAAAGTCATGAATAAAACAGGATTATAAAAGTATTTTATTGGAAGGCATTTACATTTTTCTTTTTATCTAAAATGCTGGTGGGGGGGTTGTTTTGTGGGTATCTTGGAGTCTCTGGAGATGATCAGTTCTTTCTATTGTTCTAAATACATGCACAAATTAAAATCATCTCATCAAAAAATCTCCATATAAAAGTGCTCTTGTGAAGGATATAAAATGTTCCATTTTGAAGTGCAGATTTTTGATCTCATCACCTCCATGTAACCTTACACATGTGTTGCTGTTAAAAGGAAAACAGAGATGGAGCACTATAAATCAGCACAGAGAAACTGTATCAGCAGGAACACCATTATGGAGAACATAAATTTACTGCTAAAGTTAATGACCTTTCTAGTACATATCAGGAAACCAATACAAGGAAGGTAGACAATACATTTTCTGTTATTCTTAGCAGTTTAAGTCTTTAAATCAATTCTTATCATGCTGCAAGGTATTTCTTCTCCAAATCACTAGACAAGAAAAAAAGAGAAGTTTAACAATGTAAGTAATGGTTTAACTAATTGATCTCAGAAAGTCAGTCCCTGTGGATTATGAGGCAGATGAGCATCAAGAGAAGTGTTTTACTTCAGACAATTACTCTAAAGTTCAAAAGTTCATTTGGGTTTGCAAAGAGCATTTGGTAGCCTCCAAATGTTTTCTTTTCCATCAAAATGGGAAAGTTTAAAAATCTTTTCCTCTGCTGCAGCCAGCAGAAGGTGCAGGCGTGCATAGCAGAGGGGCTCCCTTGTGTTCGGCTTGGAGGATCAGGTAGCCCAAGCCAAGAGGTGCCTCCGGGGTTCAGCTGCCCCAGTGTCAGGGCTCAGCCTCAACCCTTCTGCTTTCAAAAGGTATCATGGACAACAAAGAAAAGTCACATTATGATATTTTGAACCTGTCTTTCCCAACAGCTAGAGAGAAAGAGGTGAGAAAACGAGATAAGCACACAACATAATGGTTAAAACAGGGCTTGATCAAGCTACAGGCTGGGTGCTATTTTAGTCCATCTCTGAACCCATTTGGGTGTCTGCATGAATGCCTCCCACAACAAATTCTATCACTTAACTTAAATCTACTTCATTAGTTTCAATAAAGATATACTGGAAAATGATGCCATTTCGTATGAGCAGAACACCAATTACATTTGCAAGTTTTCACATAGGAATAGTAATACATGTAATTAATGTTGCATAGGGACGCACTCAATAGTTGCACTGAAGGGCACATCAGCAAGATCAGGATATGATGATAATTCTGATTTAATATTAAGAGATCAGCAAACACATGTGCTTCAAGGGCTTAAAAAGTACTTTTGCAAATGAAGGCATAAAGTCTAATTCTACCAGATACCACAAAGTACTCAGGATACTGAATGCTTTAGAGGCCTGGGCATTATCTTCCATTTCAAAATGGAAGTTTGGCATGTAATTTGTTAACAGCATCTGCAAATCCCACTAAGCATCTTCCCAAAGTTCTTGTAAAATTTTGGCCAAACATGTCCGTGGTCGGGGACCTTTTTGAGCAGAGTATTTCTGGCCATAAAAAAAGCATCTCAGGACAGAGTGGAATCTACAACAGCATTCAGCCCCTTCTTCCCATTAACTTCAGGAACTGCTTGCATATAGCTCTAATGTTTTGGTGGTATTTGGCAGTGTTGTTCTGCTGCCCACAGATGCAAAATTAGGATCTTTAAAGATGTTCCAACCAGATTACAGTGAACAATCCTGTATGTAATTAAGCGCATGAAGCAGAAGCACATTTAATATGTGTATATATCTACTCTCTATTTCATGACGATTACTGCTCGTGATGCAGAGAGAGGAGGTTATGTCAGAAATGGCAGTGGGATGGTAAAGAAGTTATCAATAAATGGTCAGAAGACTTTTAGGGAGAATCGTCAAGCCTGAAAAGCATTTGTCAACAGTTTTCAATTTGTGTCAGCAGGGCACTATTAAAGGAAGTTTTTCACTCGGCATCCTTTGCTTATCAGAGAAAATTCTCAGCGAAAGTGAACCAAAGTCAAATGGACAAAAATAAATGAGAGGGCGGCTTCCAAGTGTGCACTTAATGCTCTCCAGTTACTAATGAGTGTTCAGTCCAGCCTAGAGCTAGTCCAAAAGAAAATCCTCCTGACTTGCTGGAGCAGAGCTGCAATGCTGGGCCCTCAGCACCAACTGTCCTGCTCCACAGATGTGGTCTGGCTGCGCTGCACTATGAGCTAAGGTAGGCATTGCCTGACAATCACTCGCATGGGGAAAGAAGACACTACATTTGCATTTTAATAGCAAAATCCATTGTTAAAAAACTCTAAGCCTCACGAGCAATCTGTAACAGGCCTTCTCAAGGAAACAAACTGTTCTGTCCCTACCCCCAAAGACAGTTAAAATGCAGAGTTGGAGATGCCTATCTTTCTCGTTAAAATTAAAAAAAAAAAAAAAAAAAAAAAAAAGAGAGCGAGAGAGAGAAGCTTTGTGCTTATTCCTAGTTATTTTCCATCTTAAATATTGCCTTTCTAATCCTGAATTGTTGTATCTCTCAGTATCGTAATAGTGGTTCCAATATTCTTGGCTACGTATTTTCTTCTCTAGGTTCAGATTTTTCTTATCTGGCGTTTAAAACTGTTTAACCAATTTAACTACTTTTCATAGAAGCACCCCATCAATAAATGGAAGAATATTGTTTTTCAGGTTCCCACTGAGAAGATAAATTCAGCAGTTTCCTCATACAGCAGAGATAAAATATGCACTATCATGCAGGTCAGAATGATACAGAGCAAAATTACATTTGATGTCCTTCACAAACTCAGAAAAGTTAATGCCTAATGCCTCAAGCCTGTGAGTGCTTACACCGTATCTCTTAGCAAGGACACTTTTCAAGCAATGTAGGATGTCATGAGGTGGTTGTTAGGAAGCCTGCAGTGAAAGTGGGAAATGCTAGGTATCATGGATGTTTTCCACACTGCCTGACAGGATATCATCAAGGAGGTCAGTCAATCAGATTATAGGCTGAAATGACTAGCAGAAAGTCACAAAGACAAGCACTTATATTTTAGACATAATGACAAGATGACTTAGCCGAAAATGAAGGCCTAAATATAGGGAGGAAAGAAATGTCTGCTTAGATAGTAAGTCAACTCAGGAATTCAACTCATAAGATCACTTCTGCAGAAAAAGAGAAAGAAGGGCCAAGAAGGTATTCTGTGGGTGGTGTTTATAACCAGCTCCCCTGAGAAGTTCTGGTAATTTTAATAATAGCCCAACATTTCAGAAATGGTCATTTCAGAAAGAAAAAGCCTATAAACTTAGCCTGAATTTATAGCAGTGTCTGGGACTAGGATGATTTCATTTAACCGGGTCTATGGAACAGTCTCCTACAGATTTATCTAGTCAGTTATTCTAAGTTTGAAAGACACCTGTATGGGTACTGCAGAGAGTAGTGTTGTAATAAATCCTGCATAATGTTTTATGCTTTTCTTGGGTAGGCTTCCACGATCCTACTCTCTTGGGTAAACGCCAACTGCAGGGTGAATGAAAGGGAGGGATGGAAGACTCACCAAGTCATCATTAAAATCTATACTTAAAAACAAGGATAAGAATATCATCAACATTTGGGAAATATGGGGAAGGGAGGGAAAGAAACTTCATGGAAGGGAAGAATGTAATCCTCTGACTTTATTTACTACAAAGCTCTCAAAATGTTTTCCTTGCAAACTCCGCAATTCACTACCTTTCAGTAGTTATTCCCGTAAGACTGAGACCTTAAGAAATCCATATGCTTTACCAAATGTATCAGAAGCAATGCAGGCACTCTAGTCAAGCAGAAACAAGATTAAATAAATCACGCATAATTAATAATAAATTCTTTTTAGGGTTTTATAATCATTTTTGTGGGAAATAAGAGTTGCATATGAGGGGAATAATTTTCTGACATGCAAAATAACCATGCAAAGGAAAATAGCAAAGGAAAATGAGAAATTATTTACTTAATATTACAGTTTATCAAGCTAATAATGTTTACCTCATTGGGGCATTATGAAGATAAGTTATTGTTTATATAACCCCAGAAGCTGAAAGGTGCTATTTATATTAGGAGGTACTAAAATATAGGTGTAGCTAATGCATGTTTTAATTTTCCATTTGTATAGTAAATTTTTACAGTCTTATATTCAAAGATCATCATAAAAATTTCAAATTGAATTACAACTAAGATTCTTTTGCTAGGAAGAGTGGGCTGTTGACTGTGTTCTGCTTAATTGCTGCACTGCTAAACTGACCACTTCAAAGAAAAGACACCAAAGAAAGAGCCAAAAGCTTCCTGTTTGCTTACACAGATAAAAATCCTGTCCCGCAGGAATTTATTTACTCTTTCATTCTGCTTCTATGTTTGCATTTTTATTTTTTTCTTTCATCTGTATATAGACTCCTGGAGAAAAAGACAAAAAAAGGTTGTGGTCTGAGAGGCAAAGAAAGTTGCTCACTAGCACAATCAGAACTATTCCTTAACAGGCTTTTAGTGGCTTTTGTGGTGGAGCTTCCCTAGGTGAAGCTCCACCTCTACAGCTTCAGCTCTAGAGAATCTTTGTCATGGATAAGCATGTTTTCTTTCCACCTTCCTTATCCATAGAGCCAGAGAAATCTCTAGATGTTCTTGTCCTGTAAAACTGCATTTATGAACTCTCACACATTGATAGCATGTCAGACTTGCAAATATGTTTGGATAAAGAAGGAACTAAAAACACTTAAGATCTCTGCATCCCAATTGCATTTTCTAAACCACAACACGCTAGTGATGCAGATTGCCCAACTGCACAGTGCCATCCTGCTTCAACTTTCCAAGTTGCCCAGGTAACCAGTTCTCCACAAATAATCACGTAATCTCACTTCATACTGAAGATGTCTTCCTAGCTTTAAGTACCAACAGGCTGTGTTACTAAATTTATTTATTTGTCATGGACAAAGTTTCTAAAACAAACACTGACAAGATCCATGCCTCAAGCAATCCTCACAAATAGCCACTCGTAGCCTCTGTCCAACCTCAGGGGTTCCCAGCACAGTCCACCGGAATCTTTATTTTGCACTACTCATAATTCATCTCCAAAGGGCCAAGAGCCCCATGTAAAATGTGCAGCCCCTGCTGCTCCTCCCTAACAAGATGCATGCAACAGGAAGAGGCCAGCGACTGAGGAAAAAGATATCTGCATCATCTGTTTCCCAGCTCCCTCCTGCAGCCCAACCATCTCCCACTACTTTCAGTTATGAGTAACCTTCACTATCTCACTTTCCATAAGAAAGCTCCCCAGGAGCTTCAGGTGCTCATGTGTATTAGTTCTACATTTTCCCTGTCTGCAAATGAGCTAAGTTAACTCAACATACTACTCTACTTTTATATGAGCTGCCTTTTGTAAACATATTTTGCATATTATTTTCCACTTGTCTCCTTATCTTTAATTTCTCTTTACATCAAAATAATTTCAGAACTTTGCTTCCTGCTACTATTGAGGTCAGAGCAATAGGTCTATATAAGATCATCTCACTGCCCCCTCGCTCCTTTCTGAGGCTGGGGAACTGTGCCTCCTTGGTCATTTTTCCAGGGCTAGATGAACCTGTTTCTAACTTGTGAAATAGCTCTGAACTCCATGTAGCACAGCTTGTGGGAGCAAAACTCTGCAAGGGGTATCTGCTACTGCTCCATGGGTTGCAATAGGCTGTAACTGGAGGAAGTCCACTTGTTTCCGTAACAGCTGACTCTTGTAACAAGCACTTGTGGCCACTGCTAAGGAAATAACCTAAAAACGTACTTTGCCTTTCCTGGCTTTTGTTAGCATGACAATAACAAAAATCCAAGACTATTAAATGGAGCAGGTAGACCCTATCAAAGTTATTGCAAATTAAACTTAACACCTTTACTCACCAAAGTCAGAGTGAGTATCTTGCAAATGCTTGGTTCAGTGTAAGAAGTCAAACAAATACAAGTATTAATAAACAAATAATGATTCAAAATATTCATCCAAACAAAAATAAATAAAGCCACCATGAAGTGGGATATTTTTCAGTTTTAAGAGACCATTACAAATTGCACATGAAAGATCTCATTTTGGAAAACTATTTCCATACTTCCCAGACCAGCTTAAAACCCCGCTATGCTAACTTTTCGTGGACTGAGAGCAGAGGACTCATTCATTTCCATAAATAAAAACATAAAGTTTAAATTTTTAAGAGATCTAAGAATTAGTCTAACAAAAAATCAGATGCTTCATTATCAAAAGTGACTTACCTCACACTGCCCATGAGGGCCAAGGTTAATTTAAGCTCCTACCTTGTGAAATAAAACATCCTTAGCACAGAAGTTGTTGTTCTAGTATTTACTATGGTGAAATATTAAGGCCTGTAAAAGAAAAACTGTATCTGCCCTCTTTATTCTTCATCACTTTTCAATACTAAATCATATTTTTCGCTCTGAACACAGCAGTTGAGGTCTGGGAAAAGACAAGATGTTAGACCTGTCAGTTCAGCCCAAGCCTAGCAGTAGCTCAGGAGATTAACTTGAATAACAGGAATAACAGGGGATTGGAAATACTGAAAAAGCACAGAAGAAATGTACGGAACTTGGAGTCGAGATATTCTCATGGTGTGAGTCTTGGGACAGCATATGAGTACAGGAAAAATTGCTAACAATCCAGCTTTTTTTTTTTTTTTTTTTTTTCAGTGAATCAATTGATTTAACGTAACAGCAGTCCTTAGCTGTGATTTCATTACTAACAAAAAAAAATCCTTAAAAATATATACATTAATTTTTGCTTGTATGCAAACTACAAAGTCTCTAAACATAGACTGAATAATGAATAATGAACATCGATGCCTAGTAATGGCAGATGGCGTTTTTATCCTTTTGTTCACAAAGTGAGTCAGTCTAAGTTTTTATATGAATAAAAGCATGCAGAAATCGTGACAGTCTAGGAGAACACTCAGGTCAAATTGTCAATATCTGCATTTGGAGCAAAATAACTCACTGTGCAATCAAAACTATAAAGGAAATGGTAGAAAGCACAATTATTTCCTCCAGTTTAAAAATGTCTTTTAATGGAGGATCGAAATGGATACAAGAGATGATGGGCATCTCTCTTTCTCTCTCCCTCCCTGTGGGGATGTAATAAAAAAAGTCAAGTACAAGAACCCATCAGAAAACTCCACACCTCTAAAATTATTCTACTTCAAGGCACAATGTGTACTGCAGAGGTACTTAGCTTGATAAAGGTGAAATCTTGTCTTTAAAACTCTGCATGTTCTTCAGACCCAATCTTATTTTAAAGTAATAGACTGAAACTTAATCTCTGGATTCAGTCATGTAGAAAATAAGTTTGGACTACTAAAATTAGCAGCAAGTCCTCCCAGTGCTTAATGCTTTCAGGTATTTTAACAAAAGTTTTTGATATTGCATCTAAGTGGACTCAATCATATCATCCAAGCCTATTTTCTATTAAAAAAAAAAAATTTTTATTCATAAAATAATAAGCAAAAGGCCTTTATGTTTTAATACACTGTTTTAGACAACAAAAAGAATAAGATTTGTATTTTTTCCTTTGTCAAGCCACAATTCAACTACAGTATGAAAGGAGTAGACTATTATCCCTGAATAATCTCATCTGACACCAGACAAAGCAAATAATATAATTAATGATCACTTTTTTTTTCCTGAAAGAAAAAAAAGAGGCTTTGCACCATAGATTTTTCTCCGTAAGGAACCATAGACTTCCTGGCTGCTTATAAATGAACTGTAAGAGTAACCTAAAAGCAATACAAAGCAACAACATAAATTAAGCAAAAAAAAAAAAAAAAAAAAAAAAAAAAAAAAAAAAAAAAAAAAAAANAAAAGCATATTAATTGAACTTAAAAACTTATCATTCATCCTCCCCACTGAAAAAGAAATAAAACAAAAAAAAAATTGAAAGTGAAAATACACCAGTGAAATAATAAGAGAAGGTCTGGTTCTTCTGTAAAGGATACTGTAAAGCTTGGAAAGACTGAACATTTCTCCTTTAAAAATCATCCTTTTACAAGTCTATTAGTTTTAAAAGCAATCATCATCAAGACCAAGGAAATGCTGGAAATTTGCAATAAATTTTCTTGGTCAGCTTCCAGAAAGACTTGTAAAGCAGAGGTATCAGTGTGATTCGCCTAATCTTGCATGAGTATTTGAGCAGAGCTCACTTCCAGCATCAGAAATCTTCCTTATGCATTATTTTATGAAGCAGATGGTGGGATGAAACCTGATGAAACACAGACATCGCCCAGCACCTATGCGAACAGATCTTGCAGTCAGTGTTCCAAAAGCTAGGGGAAATTGAGTCTAAGTAAAAATTAGAGTACTAAATCAATTACAAATCAACAGTACCACATCTTTGAGAAGACCAGAACACAATTATATGTCAAAGACTGAAACAAATCAGGTTACTTGGCTTAACACATTGACCAAGGGGAAGACAGTTATTTATGCTGTTTTATATGCTGTGCAGTATTTAAACCTTGCACATTATTGTTTATAACACCTATACTCACTTTATCAGAAAGTGCTTGCAATCTTCAGTGACACCCTAAGATGGCATTTGCAGTATCACAGAATGGCACAATTCCATCATCAACTTCGCATAACTAAAAGTTTCTTATATAAACAGATTTATTTTAATTATATTTCAGTGCCTGTGCACAGAAGCTGACATGGTCAAGTTCTCTAACAAAATACAGCAGATGACACATAAATGGACACAGAGCATTACTGCAACTCACTAGAGACAGCCTCAAAGGCATCACAGTGTATGAATCAATTATCAAATAACAAGATATTAGATTAAGAAGGGGGTCATAAAACTATCAGGCAGGTAGTAAAAAGCTGGGAATACTAACCAATAAATGGTATGTCATGAAGTAATTTTACTTTAAAATTTCAGAAAAAAAAAAGGATTCCTGCACTATATTCAAGTAATTTTTTTTTTAATGGTTATTTAAATAAAAATAATTGAAATGTAGAGAATATGATTTTAAAACACTTCAGCCATTTTTTCTTTGGTGAATGAACACAAAATATTTTTTCACTTTGGCTAATGGAGTGTAGTAAACAAAGGAAACTTTCTTTATGCTTAGTTTGACTCCCCATTAAATTATTACCATAGTTTGGTTTATTACACCAGTTTAAGTCACTGCAAGCAATGTGAATTAGTGGAGAAGAAAGAAAAAACACTTCCAGACCTTAGTAGATGCACAGTTCTGTGAACATGCTAACTTATTATACCAACATCCTCCAGAGACAGGTAACTCAGTATTATCTCTACTATACAGAAAGCAAGTGCACGTGTTAAGTAAGTGGCTTCCCCTAAGGCATACAAAAAGCGAGGGAGAGAGCAAACCAGAAATCACAGTAATCTGTTTCCCAGCATTATACACAGGCTGTGAGATCAGAGTGCGCCTTTGCTGCATTCTCTCATCAATCCCTTCAGAAATTTTGCATGTAATTCTTCTTTCCCCATCTATATATATTAACTTTTGAAAATTACATTACTAAAATGCAAGGTAGTATCAGCCTTCAGAATTGCAACACCTAATTAATTCCCATAGCTACAGGTATCCAAAAGCTTATAAATTGTTTATCTATAGCTGCTTTAAAAAGAGTTGGAAAAAGTAAGTTGGTTTCAGCTGTTCAGTAGACCAAACCTGTCAAAGAAGCAATTTTATTTCCGCTTACGTAAGACCAATGCAAACGTTACAGTCTCCACGGTCAGAGCGAGTTACAGGAAGAGAGGAATGATTCCTCCGACCAGTCAGTCTCGTGAACCAGAGGGAGAGCGTGCTTTTCTGTTCATCTGTTAATGGCAATCAGATAATTTTGTCTTCTCAGGTATTTTGGAATCTGTATAATTCAAGTGTACTGTGGGAATGCTACTGCATTCTACCATAACAAGAGACAAGTCTAAATGAGAGTCACTTGTTTAGATCCACAGCTTAACTTTTGAGGCATTCAAAATGCCCACCCTAGAAAACAAACAATTTTAAAGAAACTTCTAGACTGACAGTGCTTTGCAACAACATGAAATCTTTCATTACACTATTTCTACAATTTCTTTCCATGTTTTGAGTAATGGATGTAAAGGCAAACAGATCCTGCTCAAGTTATTTGTAACATACTTTTATATTGGTTTTATCTAAACAAAGAAGTAAAGTATTAAGTAATTTAGAGAACGAGCTACTTCCGAGAAACTGCTACTAAAGTGCAGGATGAGGGATTTGATGGGGTTTGATTTGTACCTCAAGAGGTTTAATATGATCTCCTGTTAGCTTCTTACTAGGTCTGCTCAGCTGAGTCTTTCATGATCAGCATTAAATTAACCAATCAATGTACATACTGATAATGCAATTTTCATTGCAGTTATGCAGTTCTCATTTAACAATAAAATAAATCTGTGTTTACATATAAAAACAAAAAGGCCTAATCCTTCTAGGAGCCCTGCATTGTTTTCTGTTCAGGATATCCTGTGCTGAATGAGAATTGCATAACTACCAAGAAAATTTGAGAGAGAGAAAAGAAAAAAAAAAAAGGCAGAAGAGCTATATGATACTACATTAAACAAAAAATAGTGCATGCCAGAAAACACTGATCTGTAAATTGCAATCTTTAAGATTTCCCTAAATACCACATCCAAAACTCAAGGAATCCAATAAGAAAAACTTAAAAATTGCTCGCCACAAAAGGTAATGAAAATGTAAGTTTATTTTCATTAGTAATCATCTTATGGCCATATTTTCTTCCCTGAGAGTATCGTGCTCTGGATTTACATTTCTAATATTAGCATTCGTAAACAAACAAGGACTGAACAGCAATCATAATCTTGTCATGAAAACAGACTGTATGCCTAGATGTAAAACACTTCTATACTGTCTTCTAAGGTAAATTTAGCATGTGCAAACGCCACTCAGGCACAGGCAGTATGGGCAGCGTCCTGAAGAGGCTTCGTTCCATCCAGTAATGGCTTGTTCTGTGTTGAGTGCACATCCCATAGCAAGAGCCAACTGCCAGGGTTACAGATTTAACCGCACACCAGCAGACGTTTAAGCTTCTAGATTTTACAAGATTGTGCCACGCGGAGTGGCACCGATTTTTTTGACCACTGAGCATTCGCTATAATTGCCAGTTCTGGATCAGCTGGCTCCTCCTCATTCGGCCAACATTAAGGAATATACTTCCATGGCACCTCATCCCCCGGGATGCCCCTGTAGTCCCACCTACACCTGCTCTGATGGGGCCTTGCAGGTGGACAGTGAGTATTTGCTGAGCTGGTCTTAATAGCAAACTTGAAACTTCTCTAGTGAGGGAGATTAGGCACCTAATCTAGGTGAATTGAGAGAACTAGAATTTCCTCTAAGCAGTTTTAAAGAAAGTTTATAAACAGTACCTAAAACATTAGAAAGTGCATCCACAAAAGCCAAGCCAGCACAAAAGCTGACAATATATAGTTATATAATACCAGTGGGACAAAGCCGAATGTTCAGCTTGAAACAGCCCTCAAAAAAAAAAAAAAAGGAAAAACACCCCACTCTCAAGCTCTTTTCAGACTCCTCAAGTTTAGGGCATTCTGAATCAATATCCAGTTTCAAAAGATAAGCTTGCATTTCTACTTACTGTGAGTTATGGCATCTATAATTGTTTCAACTGTATCGAAGTCATGTCCATAAAGTATGAAAACTCCAGGACAGATGTCTGCCAGAGTGCTAACTCTAAAGAGATGATGCAGTAGGTTTGGCACCAATTTTTAGTAGTAACATAATTAAAAAAAAAAAAAAAAAAAAAACAGGAGGGAGGAGGAGGCTCAAAATCTCAAATCTGCATTCACTATGAATCTATTTTTGTTGTTTTTATTACACAGCAATCTTAAGGCAAACTGTGGGCTTAGTGATCCATTAGATCTCATCTCTGTCAACAGCATATTTTTATTGTCAGCTGCTTATGATGATTCCAATACGCCTGATACAAGCTGTAGTTAAGAATCACACTGGACTTCTGGGAAGGTTTTGTAAAAGAAAACTCCCAGGCTTGTCTTCTTGACAGTCTGACAGAGTCAAGCTTTTAAATACTTTTTTCATTTATGCAAATGTAGTGTTGCTGAAAAATTTAAAAATACTTATTAACAGAAGAACAAAATAAAGCATTAACTGGATGAGAGCATTTCTAGACTCCTCAAAGACAACTTTGCTAAGGTTTATTGTCTGAGGAAATTTAGGCAGAACCAAATGGGCATTTTAAATATATTCAAAGGCAAAGAGGTGTTTGTCATAATTCATGTATTTTCCAGTCACTCCAACATTTTCAGCTTTGTTATGCCTCACTGCCTCCAAAGTCAGTCAGCTTCCAGCTCTCAAACATCAGTTACTTATTAAACCTGAAGATCTGCAAATAAAAGAGACGTTTTCACCCCACTCTACATTTCTTCTAATTGGTATGATCCAGTTTGCACATCTTTATAAACTGGTTAAAATACATAACCAACAATCCCAGGCTTCTACAGAGCCAAAAAGAAGAGGTTTAAAGTGATCAAAACCTGTTTTTTTATACCAAGCTGTCTTTAAAATTATACTCATTCTCTTCCAGGGCCTGATCCAAAGCTCATTGAATAATATGGAAAGACTCATCAACCTCCAAACGATGGGAGCACACTTACTACACACCATATGCCAAGTATGAAAGTCTCCATCTGTCGCCAATCCATATCTTGTTATTGTTAGGAGTATTACATCAGTGAACTGATTTTCCAAGAGATGAAGCTTACACAGGAGTTGCTGGAGGAATTTATAAACAAGGCTTTATAAATACTAAAGAATGCCACAGGATAGACACATAAACCAAATCAGCATTGCTACAGAAATGGTCACTGTCCAACAGTATTCTCCCTTCACCGCTGTCCATAAAGTATACTAAGATCTACAAGAACAAGCCTCTGGCTTTCAGGTTGCCAGCAGATCGAGGGCCGATGCATCCTTCACTGTGAGCCTTTGCAAAGCCAAAGTCAGCATTTGCCTTTGCCCACAGCAACAGGAGACTTGCCAACAGAGCAGGAGGACAGCAGTCAGATCACTGATAGCACTCGTAGCTTCTGTCCCACAGGAGGGTCAACACTTCTACCACAGAATCAGAGTACCCACCCTTATTTCTTCTGACAAGGAGAGAATAGCATTTCTTCAGTTACAAAAGAGTAGCGGAATGGCACAAATAATTTTTTAAGACATACTAACAAAAGCATAGAAGCCCTCCGGCAATTAAGGATCTTGCATGTTTAGTTAATTACCCTTTGCAATATGTCTCTGCATTCTGGCAAACACACATAGCCCTTGAAACAAGAGAACAGAAGGTGGGTACTGGTCTGAAGCTCCCTCCCTACCTCCTTCCTTTCCGAGATGAATCAGTTGCAGTTGATTCGCGGGCTGAAGATTCATTTCACAAAGACACCCCTTTTGCTCACAACTTGCAACACATGGAAGCAACCCCGTTCTGAAAAACGTGGTCGTGATGAGTGGTCTCCTATATTTAGACATTTGCGTAATTCATAACAAGCCCCAAGAAGTTCCCTTGTCACCATCTTGCCCTGCAAACCCACTGCTTCTTGTCTTTCTCCCAGAGCAGCTCCCCGCGGCCTGCGGGCTCCCAGCTGCTCTAGCACGCAGCAGCGAGTGCAGTGGCTTCTTCCTACACACGCTGCCCAACTGTTAGCCAGCACCCTAACCCTGCGCCAAGAGACTGCGCAAGGTTCTTCCCTTCTCCCCAGCACTTTCTGACGACCATTCCCTCGACCCCCCTGTCCTCTCACTCCTTGCACACAGGTGTTTATCTCCACACCTCCTATGTGGTCGTACTTTGGCTCTTGCCCCACCTTCCTTTTCCATACTTGTGTTGGTACTCACATGTACCAACCTCCCATATATCCCTCTTCACTGTTTATTCCTTGGGTAAAATTCTATTTTACTTTTCCTAAATTCTGATTCCTGCCTTAGAAAGAATGTATGTGGAAAACCTGGAACTCTTTCCTAATGAAAGTGGCCATCATATTCAAGTTGACAAGTACAAAATCAGCCTGATTAAAGTGGCCTGCACTGTAACTGAACGTGCCTGCACGTACTGTTCACAACAGCACATCAACTCCTACTAACCACCACAAAATCTTCAAGCCTGGCTCCAAGTAGCGGAAAGTGTTCAATATTCACCCTCAGTAAAGTTTGCACATGATCTATGGAACTACTGGGTGTAAAATTCTTATCTGGAGCCAGGACTCCTCCAAACCCAAAGAAATGGGGAAACAGACTGTGTAAATTTCATCTATCCTACACTTTAGTATGACAGTCTTATCAAAAGCTATCCACATTTTCTAATACTTGCAAAAATTAGCATAAAAAGAAAACTGACTTCAGACTGATAAAGGCGAATAAAAACTTTGTCTTCCTGCACACGACCATGGATTTCATTTTACAGATTCAGGTAGAACAGCGGTAGTTTAGACCCAGCTAAGCTGTTGCAGACAATTTGGCTATTTGCTTTTGCCACTAACATGTAACCTTATATACAGCTTATACACAACTTATTTGATATATTTGTCATTTATCATCTATAGCAGCTAGCTAGCTATTACATCAAAAATACTGCATCAGTACTATGACAGTACTATTACATCAACAAATAAAGATTTTTTTTTTCTTTTTTCTTTTCTCCTTCACTTCTCAAAGCAATGATATTTTCTGCAGGAAACTCAAACAAGTTTCTTATTAATTCTTGGCCTATAATGGGATTAATTTCTTCACCATGTAGTTGTCTGTACAAGCAAACTGACTGCACATTGCTGCATTACCTTTAGAATACAGACGCTGCCACCTAGTCTGCTCCTGAAAGCGGGAATTTCACTTGAAATGAGCATTATCTTTGTAATTCAAAAGAGAGGGATTGGAACTGGCTGTATGCACGTGAGTTACACTCACTAGAGATTAATTAAAAGGACCGGGAAAACTGATTCCAAAGCTCAGGGCTGGTTCAAATCTCACTATTGGTAAGGAGGTAAGGAGGTTGGGAGGTTGTTTTGTTTAAAAGCACAAGTCCAGCAAAACTGATAATTTGTCTGAATAAAAGCTTAACAGTCTTTGCTTTTCTTGCATTTTCACAATCTCTTTCCCCCATTTCAGTAAACTGTTTTGAAGTTTATTATATCACTGACTAATTGTGCTTACTCAAATTATGGACCCAAACAGTAACATAACTTCACAACAGATGCTGTAATGTTTTTTCCCAGGGATGACATCAAGAACAGCCAAGTATTTTGTCACCAGACCAGATGTTATTAGACTACACAAAATTCCGTAACAGATCTCGTTGCTAATGTGTTTAATAATTGTATCTTCTTGCATTTACTTGATAATGATCTGCATGGAAAATGTTGATTTTGCTAAAATACCTATTTTACTGCATTTTGTATGGATATCTAGTCAGGAAGACACACAAAAAAATGGAAATATATTGCTTGCTTGTGTTCCAAGCAGAGCAGAAGCACAAGAACCCCAACTTTTCAACTTGTCTGCATAACATTATTAAACATCATTGATACATTGCACTGAATCAATGGGTTTTCTTTGTCCCCCTTTAAAAAAAAAAAAAAAAAAAAGGGGGGGGGAAAAGAAAAAAAGAAGCATGGTTTACTGTACCAGATCGACATTTCCTATTCATATTTAAGTTCTGGCTCAGGTATCACAGTGCTATGCTTTTAGAAAACACAGATGAAAAACAGTTCTGGATCGCAGAATTTGCAGTCTACAAGACAGCTGAAAGATGAATATAAAGAAGTCTGCACTGAGAAACATGAGTGTTCAGTGCCAGAAACTGCCTTAGCACAGTGACTACTACAGAGGTTAGACCTGTCCCTCTACTCGTTTCACCCTGCATTTAACCGGGAGCACTAGCCAGCTGTACCATTTGATGATTCCTTGAACTGCACTTGAGGTACATTACTCACCCAGAAATATCCCCAAATTCAGTACCATGGACTGATAATTAGTCTTGAGAAATAAATTATTGCAGTCACTTTCAAGCTGATTTGGATTTGACTTCAAGATAGAGAGAAAAAAAATATAAGAGATAATTTGTACTACTTGGATGATGAATTACCTAGGAACATTTTTTTCTCTTGAATCTCTATGGCTTATGAGCTTCCAATAGAGCATTTCATGTTATTATTGGGTGAGTACCCTAATTGTGTATTTAATTTTGCTTTCTGTTTGCAGTTTCTGTTAATTTTATAGATGGAAAGCAATACTGCTAGTTTATCTATTATATTATTTCCTACCACATATTTTTAGTCCAATAAAATGAAATAAATTGGAATGATTATTAAGTGCATTTCTTTTTCCTGCACTGATACTCTCTCTAATATGTCACAAAACTACAATAAATCTAGAGGAGGTAATTATGTCACTGAAATTACATATTATGCCTTTATTGTTAATATATAGTTGAAACTATAAACCTAAGAAACAAGTGAATAATTAATATGGACTCGTGGTTGCAGTTCTTTTCCTGTTTTATTCTGGAAAGAAAATGTCTGCAATGGGTTATGTTCCTTACTATTTAACTAAACTATGAAATCACTAACAAGGTATAGTTTGATTTCAGTACTATTAAATTCCCTTATTCTGTCAACATTTTGAAATTCAACATTTAGATGAACAGCCTGTCTGATTGTACTGTACATGTTGTATATATACAACCTGTCTGACTGTCCAGTGTTTCCAAAAGGAGAATGAGCAAAGTCCCACTTCTCAGGTTACAATACCATGTTCTGAGCTTTTCACTAACATAACAGTTTCCTCCATTCCTTCAATGTCATTTTTCAAGCTATCTAATTTTCATAGGCATCTTTATTCCTCAAACCTTTCCCCAAGATAATGGAGCTACTACATATGCTGTGGCTTAACCACAGCACCCTCTCCTTTTCATTCCCCTCAATATTTAGTTCAGCTTCTGACTTTGCTTTCAGCAATTCCCTTTCACAAACCCCACTGGCTGAGCACTTCTGGCCAAACAACAACCTTAAATTTCAAGAAAGGAATACAGAAGTACTAAAATTAAAAGGTAATGCTATTCAGGTAATGTACAAAGAGGGTTTAAATGTACAAGGAGGCTCCAAGTAATTTTTTTTTCAGCTTTTCTGAAATTTTAACTGAGCTGCATGTGAAGAAATGCACATAAATACTTCATTACAGCTTGAAATGTAGAACAAAGGTCGACTTGAATCAAGGTGAAGGTAACAGGGAGAAATTTCTCCATGATAACATTCTCAAAAAAAAATTTTTTTTAAATAAAATCCTAAAAATGCCTTTTGGTGTTTGGGGAAATGAAGGTCTACTTTGGAGTCTGCTTTTTTATGTCCAGCACTACTCCCTATTCTACTTTTTAACTCCTGATGATTTAATCAAATACATGAATGCCACTAAAAATAGAACACTTTTTCATAATTGAGACTTAATGAAATGTTTTGTGCATAATTTAAACTGGTTAAAAGAAGGAACACCATCCAGGTTCCCTATGATTTCTCTTTCTGGTTGGAAACCTGGGGAAAATTCCCCTTGCTCCCAAAAACACAATTCAAACCAAAATCTCACTCCACTCCAAATGTTGTCTGTCTTTACATTCCTGTTGGTAGAAGCTGGCACAGATAGCTCAGGACATCCAAAGCATGTCTTAATCTATGACTGAAGATGTCTTTTTCCTTTTAAGTCTAAGGAATAAATTGGGAAGACATTTAAGGATGTAAGCTAGGGTCATTACTGTCATTACTGTTTCACAGTTCCTTTTCAATAATAACAGGAAAGAGACAGTGTTTAACTTGAACACAGACTCTTACTTAATTCTCACTACTTTCAGAAAAGTTACTTCTCATATGTATTGCTCCTTTCTCCCACACTATGAACTTATTCAACAAATAAATTTTCAGTTGATAATTTTGAATTTAAAAGATACTTTTGGAAAGGAATGTAGTAATGATCTAGCACAGATACGAGATTTTACTTGTATTTATTTCCTTTTATAAGAAAAAAAATACATTTCAAATTGCTTTTTGTTTCTCTTTTCCTAGTGAAAAGTAAATAATATATCCTTGATGTCAACAGCTTAATGGTTAATAATTCTTTTCCCTTATTTACTGAACTCCAATTTTGAGATGCTTATGCAAAGAACACCTTTTAGCAAGCAAAGAATGCTAACCCACCTCTCAGTTGTATAAAGACATATATGTAAAAAGACACCTTTTATAATATTATCAAGAAAATTCTAGGAAATGCATAAGTATATCTATGCCCCTTCCCCCACAACAAGCCACTTTATCACTCTTCTGTGAATCAGATAACCTGTTGCAGGCACAGTTGCTTAGATACGGGGTAATCAGAGCAACTGAATAAATCAAATTATCAATAACATACACGATAGCATCCTATTATTGAAATAGTCAATTGGGGTAATTTTTATATTAGTTAGAAAATAGACTTTTATAACTTACTAGGTAACATGAGACTGCAGATAACTTAATTAAATGAGCATTAATGCACATATTAAGACTTGATTTTGTAGACAAATGGAAACACTGCCTTTGTCTATATTAAAATAATTGCATGAACTACTCATGCAGAGTATCTCTCCAGCAAACTCTGAAGCAAACACTCAACAGAATCCTTCATGAATTATGTTGCTTTTGATACAAGGTACACTCTTACACAACAAACTTTCTATGTGACCATCTGGGACCACTCTGTGCTTACACTGATTTACTCTATCCTGCAACAATGTGAGACTGAAAAGACTGGGATGCTTCAGCTTAGAGAAGAGATGATTAATAAGAGACAGAATAGAGGTGCACAAAATAGCATATGGTAGAGAGAAAGTAAATTAAGCACTTCTAATTATTCTGCCTCCTAATGCAAGAGCAGAGGCCAATCAATGAAACTGAAAAGCAGACAGCTTAAATTGATGAAGGAAATCTTTTTACATAATCTATAATTAATCTGTGAAAATCACTTCCACAAACTAGAGGGCCTAACAGCTTACTAGAAATTTAAAAAAGGGGAAAAGAGAAAAGAAAAACATGGATAATTAGAACATCTATTTATATTTAATAGGATAATAAATAAAGTAAATTGAACATAAACTGATGGGGGCTAGAAGAAGGACAAGGGAAACCAAATTTTAATGAAAGCAATTTATTCCATCCTTGTCAAGTAAAATAATTGTTACATTCCTCTTGCAGTTCTCACTTACTGGTTGCTGCTGATAAAAGGCTACTTGACCATGTTCTGGATTGATGTAACGCTTCAGAGTTCACAGTCCTCCAGAAAGCATCTGTAAGATCATAAATGTCACACTGATTTGATGGCACAGGTGATCCATGAGACAACGAGGGAAGACTTTCTGCTGGACCTGAGTCCTACAAAGGTGAACCTGTCATGGATGTGAAGGTTATTTGCCAATTTGCCTGCAATGATCATGAGATGGTGGAGCTCTGGATGCTGAGAGAAGGGAAAGACGCAGAAAGCAGAATCACAGGTGGAGCTTTCAGGAGAGCACTTTGACTCGTTCAGAGATCCGCTTGCAAGAATCTCATGGGACACAGTCCTGGTGGGAAGAGAAGCCCAGAACACCTGATTTATTTTCAAGAACCAACTGCTCCAAGCTCAAGAATGGTCCAAGGAAATCAAGCAAAGGTGGCCAGAGGCTTGAAGAGATGAACACAGAGCTCTTTATAAAGAAACACTCAGCAAATAATCCTGGCAATCTTTTCCAAACACAGGAAGGAGAAAAAGGTGATTGGGAGTAATCAACATAGATTTACGAACGGGAAAACTATGCCTGACCAATCTGATAGCCTTCTACTATGAAAGGACTGGCTCCATGGCCAAAGGAGGAGCAGTGGAGGTTGGTTATCCTGACTTTAATACAGCTTTCAGCAGTCTCCCATAGTATTCCCACAGACAAGTTGATAAATATAGGCTAGGACAGTAAGGCAGATGGAAAGTGGCTGAAATGCCTCACAGGGATCTGAGCAGCAGCACAAAGTTTAGCTGGAGGCCCATCCCTAGTGGTAGTCCCCAAGGGTTGATACTGAGACCAATACTGTTTAACATCCTCATTAATGACCTGGATAATGGGACAGAGTGCACACTCTGCACATTTGCAGATCATACAAAACTGGGAGGTGTGACTGAGACACCAGAGGGCTGTGCTCTCGTTCAGAGGGATCTCAACATGTTGGAGAAATGCATCACAGGAATTTCACCAAATTCAAAGGTAAAAGCCAAGTACTGCACCTGGAGAGAAATAACCACATGTACATTACAGGCTAGAAAGCAGCTTTACAGATAAGGACCTGAGTATCTTCTCGGCTAACAAGTTGCACATGAACCAGCAATGTGCCACTGAAGGCCCATAGCACCTTGGGCTGCGTCATGAAGAGTCTGACCAGCAGGTCAAGGGAGATGATCCTTCCCTCTACTCAGCACTGGGGTGAGTAGCTGAGTGCTGGGCTCCCCAATACAAGACACACACAAACCTACAGAAGTAAGTCCAGCAAAGGGCCATGAAGATGACTAAGGGGCTGGACAAATCTTACAGGAGAAGAGACTGAGAGAACTGGGACTCTTCAGCCTAGAAAAGGCTCGGGGCAGGGTGGTGAAATGTTATCAATAAACACCTGATGTGAGACAGTAACTAAGACTGAGCCTGACTCCTCTTTGTGGTGCCCAGTGACAGGGTAAGAGGGAACACGGGTGGTTCTTCTTAATCATAAGGTGGAGGATCCAGAGTTGCTGTGTGGAAGGTTGAACAGGTGAGCAGGCTGCCCTCCACAGCAATCTCCATCCACGGTGATATTCACAACTCTGTGCACGGGGTCCTGGGCAACCTGCTGTGGCCTGCTCAGAGCAGGGCTTACCACTGACAGAGCTCCAGCCACCTTCACCATTCTGTTACTCTAAATTAATTGTAAGAGAGCAGACAGGGCGATACTGAGAAATGCAGTAACCGCCTACCTGGCCACCACAAACAAGAAAGACTGTACTTCGATTTCCATTCAAATTACATTGACTGAAGCTCTCAAGGACTAGGGAAAAGAAATTTTCATTTCTTGAGCTCTGGAGACGACTATCTGCTTCACTCCAAAAAAAACACTGAGCTGTCTCTTGCAGTTCTGCATTTCCAGTTAACACAGCTAGAAGAGAGGCCAATGACATGCTTCTTTCACACGTAAGGGAACTCAAGTAAAACAGCCATTTACTTCTCCCAAGCTTTGCACAGCTCTGTATTATCTTTGGTAAGTCCATGATGAACAGGTATAGCTTACCAAAAAGCAACATACAGGAGAAACTTAATTTGACACGCCATTTGAAAAAGAATTACTGTTCTTAAACTAAATAAATCATGCTCTGTTGACCTTGTTAAAAATGGCCTCAACTCGAGGCACCGGGAGCAGCTCCACTCAAATCACTAATACCACTGGTGCTTTAAATCAAGGTCTTGCTTAAGTCTTCATAAAAGTAAGTTTATGTAAATATTAACAGGACATAGTCCTACTAACAGCTAGATCCTTTCCTAGGATTGAAAAGCATGCATTAAAAATAGTAATTTTAACAGCAATTTCTGTTTCACTGTGGTGTGGATGTTTTAAAGCTGTAGTGATGTGGGTATTAAGGTTTTGAGTGTGGTTTTTATTTGATGGCTTACTCTAACACATTTTATTATATTCATGTATTTTATCATAGCCCCCTGTTACTAAGAAAAAAAAAATATATAATAAAATACTTCCTCCATTCACTTCCCTATTAATGAAGTCAAAAATGACTTCATTTGTTTTGTTTTGTACCTTTATCACCTTGCCCAAATAAGCTGAGTGATTTGGGAGATTCCCAGGACTGTAATTCACCTGGTTTGTTAGAGTCATTCTGGAAATCTCCCAAAGCGAGAGGAGAAATTTTCTTAATGAATACAGGGGAAAAAAAAAAAAAAAAAAAAAATTTGACTTTGGCTTAAGACCAGCATGACAACAGGTATCTTAAAACAATGTTTAATTGATTATGATATGCAGGTGTATAAAAACAGACAACTGAATCAATTTAAGCATCCACCTGAGACTTTTATCTTAACGTGTTGATTACGCATTACTGCATCTCCAGTGTAAAAAGGCAAGAGTATCTGACCAATACATGACTCACGAGCACAATAAATTCATTAGAAGCATTTTCCTCACTCAAATATAATCTTCACTCAGGACAGCAGAAAATCATTCACCTGGGAGCTGCAGATTTCGGATTTCTTTTTGCCTGAGGCAAAATTATCCACCAGTAAAATCCCAGGTCCTTAGTTCTGAAAAACATAGTTCCAACTTTTAAACGTAAACCGGTGTTTCAGCTACTGCTCACCTGCTGTCCAGGTAGAACTCTAGGCATAGAGAGCTGAATGACATTTTGTTTTGCTAATACCCCACTAACCATTCTGCCATTCAAACCCCCACCCTTTCTGCAAAATAAGGTATCTTTATTAACCAAAGGACAGGGACATGGTGTCCAAACCTGCCAGGGAAAATGATACCTACAGAATCAGCAAGATGAAGTGCCTGGCATAAGAACAGAGGTGGTGGGTTGATGCTGATTTTAAATTTAACCATATCGTTATTACAAACAAACAAACAAAAAACCCCACATACCACACACGCAACAGGCATGCATTATAAAACACAAGGTAGAGTGCCTATCTGGAAAACTTTATTCTATTTTATATTTAGGTTTATTTATATAACCTACTGTTACGCAATTAAGTGACAAAATTAAATTAAATGAAAAGAAAATGTTCTTAAACACAAAAATGATTCTAAATAATGGGATCATCCTGCTTTGGCCACTTTTAATATGTGACGTCCTCTCATTCTAGGAGTGGCATCCACCTCATTCCTAAATTTGTAGTTGAAGAACACCTTGAATTTCTCATTCAAGCTGAAGGAAAGCTAAAAACTCCCCAGGCTAGTAATTCTAATAGGTGAAGAAAAAAAAAAAAAATGTGAATTAAAGTTTCTGCCAAAGATATTTCCATAGTAAAGAGAAATTATTTCAAGTATTTCACTGTTAGCAATTCCACTCATAACAATTATTTTTGCAGCCCACAGAAACAGCTGTCTTCTTCCACCAAAGTGTGTCTTCTTCACCAGCATCATCTTTATCCACCTCGATTTAAGCAAGGGATTTGGCTGCACAGTTCAAACAGGAAGAAGACTATAAGAATGAAGCTGAAGCAGAAGTTTTTTACAGCAGAGCCTTGCCAAACAACGCCCAGCACTGTGTCCAAAATCAGTGTGTATCCATCATCTATGATCAGAAGCAAAACCAGTTGCTTTGCCTTGTATTATACTTCCCTTTGCCACTGGGCAGGGAAAGAGAGCAACACTGCAGACGCTTGACTGCAACGTCTAAGAAATTAAGGCTGTTAGCTTCTGTTAATGCACCTCTCCCTTCCTCTTCAAGAAGGAGTCAACATTACAAAAGACTGTGTCAATCTCAGTACTTCTTGGCGGTGATATTATAAAAATAGTATCTAGCTCTACGGTAGTGAATTCCCTTTATTTAAGAGAACATATAGCTACATTGTGTGACAGTTAAAAGACTGAATGTCAGACAAGTAATACATTCCCATATTAGACAACAAAAAATGCAAAGGGAAGTTTCCTTCAACATCAATGTGGTGCTTCTTTTCTTAATAAAAAGAAAACATATAAAAGGTATAACATTTCTAATATCCTCCACCTAGCCAAGGTACAATAAGTTAACTTACCTACTTAATGGCATTATCAATTACTTTTAAGAAAAGAGGGAAAGAAAAGACTCCAACAAAAAGCAACCTGATATTGAAAGAAATGAGAATGACTATGAAAAGATGTTCAATGAGGAAGAGCTTTTTCAAGACAGGGTATAGTCATCACTACCTCGGTTTGTTTTTGGACTACAGTTTGACTTTCTTTGATTAACAAGATACAATATATGGTTTTGAGCAATCTTTTCTAAGGACCCCCTTTCCCTGCAGAGATGGACTATTCTAAACTTTGAGAAAACTGAAAGAAATAGAAAGATATTTTATAATATTTAGAATCTATGCAACTATTCAGGACAGAATGAAATGAGAAGCAGGACCATAAATCTATAGAATGAACCACCCAGTATTTGTCGACATAATAAAGAAGGAATTAAAACACATCTTAAATCCCTCATAAACTTCACTAATATTGAGGGAAGAGGGCTGTACCTTTCTGTTCCCCCTTCTGAAAAATACAAAAGAAACATTCTGTTCCACTTAAAAGGAGGTCTCAAATCTGAGCTACTTTAAAGAAAAAGTGAAGCTATCTTTCTCACTCAAACTTTATCAATACATTTGATCAGTCCAAGGAAATACATAAAATGTCTTTGTCAGGAATGGCAGGCATGGTGCTTTGTCAGGTGCCTGCATTTCTTCCAAATGATCTTGCAGAGCTCTACTGTTAACTAATAAAATTTACTGCTGCCTTCATCTATTCACTTCATCGTCTTCTCGAACCAAACCAAACTTAAAGATAAGGAATAGCAGCCTAGAAACAATATGTAGTCATAATAGGGATATATCATGAATGGGCTATAGCTTTACAAAACAGCATATTATTGAGTCATCAGATCAAAGAAGATATTCTTAAAAGCAATACTGTGTGCAAAAGCTGCTCTTATTTACCCTACCGTGCTCAATGCAAGGAAACAAATACTAAAATTCACATGGACTTCCAAGCACTAATTTTCCAGGTGTTTTATATGATGTTTCATATTATCAAAGGCATCAGATTCTGCTGAGGATTTTGAAAAATAGCATCCAAATTCAATTTTATTCTTCTTGATTGCTTCATTTTCAGGATAGGCAGAGTGTCGTGTGTTAAAAATAGGGAGTACAAAGCAGGATTAAGCCCTAAACATGTCATAGGAAGAAAGACTTGATGGCATCCTTTAGTTACCTCTCACCTTACAAGGAGTTTAAGTAAATAAATCTACAATTCACAGAATTCCTGTAAGCACTTTTTTTTTTGCTTAATGAATTGTCTTAAATTGCATAATCTAGCCAAACTGGATTATGTTATTTATTGTCCTTTACTGTGCAGAATACATTTGTGGATCAAAACAAATATATCATCGTTTAGCTCCAAAATATGTTAGCGGTTTGTCATGTTTCAGACTAAAAAATTTCCTAGCTCCTTGTGTTAAATTGTATCTGTGAAGCACCTTCCTTATTGGAGATACTGTTTCTTTTTCATAAACACACAGCAACTATACACACAATAGTAACTGCTGTCTAGCATAAGCACATAATTCCTACTGATTTATACTTTAACAATTCCAAAATACACAACTTAAACATACCGGTACCAATTATCATGTTATCATATACTAAAATAACATTTGTAAAACTGGGAGGTTAAACTCCAACACAATATTAAAAATAACGGCTATTGTCAAGTTAAAAATTACAAATTTGTATAAATGACAGCAATCAGTTTTATTACTAATTGCATCTTATTGCACCTATATTTGTGGGTTTTTTTTAAATCACAACATTTTAGCATAGCAAACATACATGAACACCACCTTTCAGAGGTATCAATCTTGTAGTTATCTATCACATGTAATCCAAACATAAGGTTACACTGAAGTCAGAAGTGAATTTAAAAGGTTATTAGCTTGTTCACATACAAAGGAATTACAGATCGTGTGAAACAACTTGTATTTTGTATACAAAGTTCTAGCAAAGTTTCTATTTGAAACATGTAAACATTAGATTAATCTCTATGAAACTAGTAGCTTTGGACAACAAAACAATACTTCAGTCATCCAATGTTTGACTACTCTGAAGTACTTCACCTCATTTTAGTGCAAATAAACAAAGACAAATGCCCTGGCCTAGAGCAAAAAGAAGCTGAAGGCCAAACATTGGTCTGCAAGAAGAAAGAGTCAGCGGTTCAGTTACGTAATAGTAGAAAGTACTGCGTATTTTACAGTTTTTGCATTAGCATGTGTTGCAAGCAGCAACTAAAGAGGAGAAGTAGCAAGGTATCACAGGAACGAGCCTTAAAAAAAAAGCAAGTCTATGCATAGCACTTCCTAGTTTTACATATTCCACTGAAAAGCCACCCTAAGCAAAGTCTGTCACCAAGAACCTTAAGAACATCAAAACATTTTCTGTGCAGATTACAGCATACTAGAAAGCTCCAGAAAGAAAAAAAAAA
>VZSV01000065.1:1416275-1446418 GCA_013398735.1 Nothocercus julius | reverse complement strand
AAAAAAAAAAAAGAAAAACAGAACCCTTGTAGTTGCCTTCTCTTTAAAATGCATGTCATACTGCAGCATGTCATACTGCAGCTTTTTATATAAAGCCCTAGCTGGGAAGGAGAAAGCCTCAGTTCCCTCCTCCAAATGACAGACATATGTCTGTCACCACACAGGTTACTGAGGACACTTGCCATCCTCGCCTGCAGTGGCCGCACTGTCCTGAAGGAGAGAGCACAGGATTATTCATCCCGATGAGGAGTGCGTGCAAGCAAAGGGACAAGCCCACAGGCAAAAATGGTGCATTAATACAAAAACGTTCTGGGGAAGGACCCTTTCCCCCACGGATTATGGGATTAAACTCCCATCACTATTCAGTTATTCAAGAAAGATCCCCTGCGCGTCAACAGCTAACGAGATAAAGCATCACAAAAGTGCAAGTTCATTCTGTTACAAAACATTCACCCGCCCATCCTGCTTTGCAGATTTCTATTCACTCCGGTGTTCCAATATGAAAATTTAAAAATCTATTAGTTTTATTGAAAAGAAATAAGGAATTAATCTAAGTGTGCTGATTTGAATTAGCCATAATTAATCCAGTATCACTAGCGGCAGGGAAGGAAACTCATCAACCAGATACTGGAGTTTTTTTCTGGTATTTTACAGTATTCAAGTGAAGGTGCTTCAGCATTTGCCTTAAAAGCTGAAATTCACAATATAATGCTTAAATTCATCCAGCTACTGGGAAATATTTGCTCGTTTATTTTTATTGGAAAAGGGTTTCGTTTTGATTTTAAATGAACTGTTTTCCACTGCTTAATTTCATCTCACATCTAGTTTCACTTCACTTAGATCAAGATCTCCATTTGAAAAGGGAAAAAAACCTCGCAAAGCAAACCGTCCTCAGTCTTTGTAGAAAGGGGAACAGACCTTGGGCACAAATATGAAAAACAGCATTCTTAAAATTATCTAAAGAAACGCATGCACATTTATTATGTCACCCAAAGTCACAGGTGAAGAATGTGAAGAATGAACCCAGAACAGACAAGCACTTGGCCCATTAAACCTCCCTCCTAAAGATCAGTCTCTTCCATCTAACATTAAGCACCTAACTACAACCTTTCCATAGAGATCTCAGACAAACTGCATATAGAGGTATTTTACTACACATTCCTTTATCAAATAGTTACAATTATAATATCTTGCAGTGTTAGAACCAGTGAAAATAGACTTTATTTTTTCCTGGTTAGACTATGGAAGTAAAAACCAGTCTGTAGACAACACAAGCTACTTTACGGAAAAAAACATTTTCCTCATATGAAATTGAGTATACAACATCACATTGGAGATTTACCCTTGAAGAATTCAGGGATGATTTTCTGTTATTTTCAAATGCTACAGCACTCATTGTCAAGACTACATACACTACAGTTCAGATACCAGCTTTTGCCTTTTTCTTTCTTCTTCCATTATATAATTCCAGTCTGAAATTTCCGTTCTGAAATGTTAAGATCATACAATAAATCTTCAAAATTTGTATCTTCAAAAATCTAAATCTTCAAAATCTTATAGCAAATATCAAATATTTTGCAAGAGATTTTCTTTGCTTTTTTTTTTTTTTTAATATTAATGAAGAGTTAAAGACTTAAGAACGTCTACTCTTTCCCCATAGCCAAAACTTAACAGTTGGATTTTAAAATCCTGGCCTGTCAGCAGCAGAATGGCATACTTCAAACAGATCCATAAGATGACTGCTATTTTTGGATTCAAAAATCAGTTTTAATTAGAGTGCCCTAAATTTAGGGCCTTGAATTACATACACATGGTTTTAGGGTCTTCTTCCCAATGGATTTCCAGAAGTTGCTTGTCTTTTTCAAATATACTGATGTCTGCCCTGTAGTGTACTTGGAAATTTACCTGACCCCTTTTCGAATTGTGATGAGATTACCTCATCATGACTGAAAGTGCCCGAGCCTCTTCTAAAGCAGTTTATTCACTAAACATGGCTTTTGAACCTTAGTTCCTCCATTTTAAATTAAATCTGCTAAATTAACACTGAATATCTCTGTGCAAACACTTCAGTAATGATGCTGTGGGTGAGATGGGTTGGCTTCCAATTGCAAAGTTATCCAGAGCAGAATCCCCAAATTACCTAATATCCATGGATCCCAGTGTCCACCAGCTCTCTTACTACCTAAGCAAACTCCTACAAGTTACATCTTTCTGGCTTACTTGATACAAAGCCTCATAACAAGCCATATTGCCATGGTATAGGGAAGCTGGCAAGAAAGACCTGAAAGCTGTGTGAGGCATGTAGGACAAGCAGTTCTGGCTGCTTCTAGCACTGATGGATTACTGTGTGAGTGCAAAACAAGCGCCTCATGCAGGCAGCTGGTTCAGGAATGTGCTTCTGCTGCCAGAATTAACAAACAGAATAGTAGTAATAGGTGATAATGGTAAAGAAAGCAGTAGTAATGCAGAGACTGCCAGCGTCCATCAGAACAGTAAAAGCCGTGTCAAGCTTAAGAACAAGCAGGAACATACTGTATTCTTCAAAATAATTTTCAGCTTGAGGAGTTCAAAAACCTGGCATTTGGTATCTTCAAGAGTCACAACTTTGTTCTGGTCAATCATGTAAAGCAACTTTTTTTAATAGTAGCTTAAAGAAAATCGAGGTGTGCAGAAGGTGCTCTAGGTGTCCCTGCTTGAGCCGGGGGGGTTGAACTAGATGATCTCTAGAGGTCCCTTCCAACCTCAACCATTCTGTGATCCTGTGATTCTAAGGAATTAAATCTTGACAGATACAAACATATTTTTCTGTTTCAGAAAGTATTGAATTAAAATGGCTTTAAACTCAACAAAAAATCCCACTTATCAAGAGTAAAATCTGTCTCACAGTTAACACAATGGGACCACAGGTACACATTCAGTATTACTTTTTCTACAATGAAGTTTTCAGCAAATTTCTGTAACTGTTGATTGACAATTTGAGCAGTTCTATTTTTGTCAGCCACTATGATTCATCTGAAGGTCTTACAGGAGGAGTTACTACTTTGAAAGTAACAGCTCCAGCTTAGGAAATTCCATCTTCTGTTACAAAAGTAAAATAAATAAATAAATGAATAAATCTATCTCTAGGGCGGTATCTAGAGCAGGCTCTATAAAGTCTGCATCTATCCTTGAGCACATATTGAACTAGAGATGAAAAAAAAAATCAGCAGATTAGCTGTATTCCCCACCCAGGGCTGGACTCTTCCTTGTGTCTCCACAGACATCCTCCAGGCCATTCACAAACCCTGCTACTGGTTTAAGCTTGTGATATACTCATGTACTCTCTCATTATGGCCACCTCTCAGCACTTTGACTACTGAAGCCCAAAAAAACCCAGGATCCAATTTTTTCACAGTAATGAAGTTTCTTTCATATATTAAAGATATCTAAAACACATTTAAGAGAAAAATCTTTTGGGAGTTAGGACATCTGAAGTGGTATCTTCATGTCTAATTCTAGCTTACAGTTGCATCATTCTACACTATCATATGTAATATCTCCTCACAAAAAACTCGTGCCATAAGAAAGATCAAAGTTGTGCCAGGTAGGAAAACACCATACAACCTCCTCGGGCCACAAGAGTGTGCATTCCCACTCCTCACACACACATAAAAATAAAACCAACAAGTTCTGTTTTTTAATGGTAATGGTGGTGTTTTTTTAAGCCAAACACATTACGAAACACAGGCTATTTTCCCAAAGTCATGATATATCCCAAAGAAGTTAGACAGAAGTTAGGATAATGAGTTGACAATTTTTGAGGACTGCATTCAATAACAACTTCCATATCATAGTTAGGAATCCCACACATACATGTATTACCATCTGGAGACGCATCAACTAATTTATACAAATACTGATTCATCAATACTGATTATTCTGCCTTTTGATCAGTGGTTGCAGGAAATTCACTAGTAGTTGGAAAAATAAAAAAAAAACCTTTTGAAATTTTAACTAACGTTAACATGCTGTCTCAAGAGTAGATTTCAAAATATATATTTCTCAAAGAAGTCAGTTATTCTCCTCAAAATCTAGCCCTCAACTCTAAACTTTGATGAATTGCACTGAAGAACTTTGCTACAGTTGTTCCACATGTACATATAGTTGAGGGTATCCTGAAGAAAATTAAGTTCTGTTAGCACTTACAAGATAGCACCAAGACTCGACAAAGCAGAAGTTACTCAGGACAGGGAATTTCAAGAGGGTTGCTGCTAGATGTGAACTGCAAAACATCATGCATTAAGAAAAAAAATTCTCCAAAATGTTGGTTTTCAGAAATTGCATATTAAACAGCAGCTGTACCGCTATCTCTACGAGGTTTTCTTCTGTGAGCTACTGAGCATTTCTTTCAGGTGCCAAGCATCTTCAGCTTCTGTTAATACCAGAAGAAACAGAGGACAGGACCATGACATCAGGCTAAGTCAGAGATGAATAAAAAGTTCCTGTCTCCGCATGAAGATGAACATTATTAATTCAATTTCCCAAATGGCTCTTATAAAGATTGTTTTTTCAGTTTTGGATATTGCTTTTTTAATCTGTCATTATGTGATAAAATGGGTCAGACAGCTTACGACCTAGTAGAGACTTATCCCAACCCGCAAAATGATTAGAGGATTGTCTTGGAAATAATCATTACAAATATTGACATCTATTGAGACCCATATCAGCCTAGGTCAAAGCCATATTTCAGTGTTCAGTTTTTAAAAAGAAAAAGAAAAAAAAAAGAAAGAAAATTGCCTTGATCAAGTTCTAAAGTCAGACTGATCATGTTTTTTATATGCTTTTAAATAAACCATAACCTAACCCAAATTGTCTAAGTAAAAATATAGCTCTCTAATATTTAGAAGCCTGGACAATGCAGGCTTTCAAGGAAGATAAAAACAGCAAGAAAAAATGTTATAGTTTAGAAATTATTCTGGAATGGGCAATTAACAGTTTTTTCCACATCTTTAAACTAGACCTTGCTTATGCCTTTGATAAAACAAGGCAGCAAAGTATCATTAGGAAAGTATGTAGACTAAAATTCAGGCAACAGTGGAAAAAATAAGGCATGGTACTTGCTAACATTATTCCAGTTTTGCTGCAATATTGTCAGCCATGCAAAAACATAACATAGCATGACATTAAAAAAATCTCCTCTTTAGTTTATTTAGATTATAAATGAATACTCTTAAATAATTAAAGTCTATTAAAAACAGCCATACTTACTTGCTAACTAGCTCAGTCTGGTCTCTCTACATTTAATGCAGTAGAATTATTCCTGATGATTTCGAGTAGTGCTCCCGTAGCTCCACTGGGAGAGACAGTGACTGAAACCAATAAAGGCAAAAGACACTACCATCTGCTGGGATTGGTCTCGAGTCTCCTCTATTTCCTGGCAAAGGATCAGTGTCTTTCTCATCTTATCTTCCAGAGAGTTGAGACTGACCAGTTTGTTTGTTCTCTTTGTTTTTTGTTTGTTTGTCTGTTTTTAAATTGACTAAGCCTATGAATTAAACACAAGCAAGCTGCTATGGGTCCAATGTACCAGAGTAGCCAATCATGCATCACGCATGCCAGCAGTCTTATTTGAGGACCACACAAATGCTCAAGAATGCAGGTGTTAGGCTGTTCTGGAACAAATACTTACACAAGCATTCTTTTCTCTTATACACAGAAAATAATTTAAAAGTTTTTTCTAAGGATCTTCGTATAACATTTCCGCTGTTTCCATATTAGCTTTGATTGGGGCAAAGCAGAGAAACTACTTTAGCCAAATTATTTTTGATGGGATGGGAACACCTAACAATTAAGCACTGGAATCCCAGTGCACTAAGCACTATGCAAACATTTAGCAAAGAAGATTGTTTACCATCAAATAGGACACAAGCTGAAAGACAAGCAGGACTAATATATATGTAGTAACCAAGAAAAATTTATTTTGCTCTTTTGGCAGAAGGGCTCTATACAGGTACATGCACATGAACACAGGCACACCCAACCAGTTACTAGTGGAATAGAGGAAAATGACACAAGAGTTAACAAGAAAGTCAAAAACGAACAGAAGAAGGAGTTGAGACATATGGGGCAAAGGCTCTATATTTAAATTTTTTTGCTGCAGTAAAAAATAAGGAGGTGGCCAAACGGAAAAATAGGAATGGGAGTTCTAGACGAGGAGTAAAACAAAAGGGAACTAAAGTTGATTGGAACGATTTTCACAGAAGTAGAAAAAGTGATGGAGAAGGGAGGCAAGACTTGACTGGAAACAGGCAACGAGTGACCCTTCCTCAGCTGCCACCCAACTTAATAACAGCTGGACAACTGAAGCCTTGCATTTCTGGATATACTGCAAAGCATTTCCCCAGAAAGTAAGTTGGGCCCAAATCCTGGAAATCCCCTTGCTAAGATGAACAGGTGAGATAACTGTATTACAATTGTTGCTTAGAAGTCATGTTTTTTATCCGTAAATAATTTGAAGATAAAACAGGGATTAAAAAAAAAAAAAAAAAAAAAAAAAAAGATGCTGGATTTCAGCACAGCACACTGTGGACAGATAGAGTGAAGCTGAGAGAAGTACACACAGGGATAAAGCAATGCAGGAAAAGCTACGGAAAGGAAATTGAAATTGTTCAAAGATAAATTCAACTCTGCCTCTGGCAAGTATTCTAGCAATAAAGGTAGCAACATTGAGAAAAGACCAACGCAGATAAACAGAAAAGTGCAGAAAATAATCAAGGTTGAGACCAGCATAGGCACAGCATAAAAGTACTGGATATCCCAAGATAACTGGAAAAATACACAACAAAAGAGACCATGAAAGACGACAATTGAGAAGGTGGATCACAAAAGTACACTTGCCCAAAATGTTCTGAAAATAGAGATATTTTCAAAGTACTTAAAGTACACTGTGTTGGAAAAAAAGGATATATAAAAGCAAAATGCTGAGAGACGACAGTGTTAACACAAGAGCCCCAAGCTGTTATTGCCTCTATCAAAATGAATAGAGATTCAAGCAGACACTGCCGTCATACTCCTAAGTATCCGTATGAGTTTAACTGACATGTGTAAATTGAGGGTGATAAAATACTCCTATAGCACTCATTTCTAGAGTCTTCCTTTCACTTCATTATGTTGCGAATACACGCGTGCCCACCCTCACCCTTGCTGAATGACAAGTTTCAAACATCAAAACTTCCAATGATACTGTCGACATTTACCAGAAGTATTTTCAGGACTATTTCTGGAAAGGATAATATAATTAGTTCTGGACTTAATTTAATCCTGCCCAGATAATGATAATGTCATGATAATGACCTTCAGAGATATAACTGTCAGCTCCGCAGTGATGTCACTGCTTTGCTATTTGCCATTGGTTTATCACTCCCCCATGTTACCTTTGGTGGAACTGAGCTTCTATAACATTGCCCTAGAGAAAAAATGCATAGTTATTTGATTCACATTTATTGAAGTAATTCATTTGTTCTTTGGGTTTCAAGAAAAATCATTAACACTTTTTAAAATTAGTTTCAGACGAGTAATCTTTTCAGCATCACTGAAGAGTCAAGGCAAGTTATATCAAGTCCTTTCACCATGTTTTTTTTCTGTAAACTTCTAACAGACTAGAGAAGCAGAGATGATGTGTTGGCTCTCCTCCACAACGTAATTTTTTGCTTAAATGTTGTGTATCGCTGTCCTTAGTTAAACACCCAACCATTTCCTTCAGAATCAAGGTAATGCGCAATGGGGTAATTCAGGCAATTCTCCTTGGCTTCAGCTTTAGAGTCAGAGGACCAATAACAGATGTTTTGAAGAATCAGACAGCATTCTTCAAAGGAGGATGAGCACATATTTGGTGGTAAATCTGGAGAATGGAGAGAGTGCCACAGAAATGAACTGATTAGTAAAAGCCTAGCTGTTAGTTTGGTATGCTTGGTACATATGAGGAGATGCTTGTGATGCATACCTTTATATTCATCCTGTTTCCGTGACACATAAACGACTGGCTTTTAGGATAACATACTGTTTGTCAAAACTTACCATCAGAGACCCAATGCTGGGGAGTTGACAGGGTAAATCCTAATCTCCTACAGATATCAAATAGTTACTTGAAGGTTGTTGCTTCCTGTATCTCTTTGTAAACTTTCTGAGAAAAAAAAAAGAAATTAAGCCACCTGAGTTTATTTCTCTCCCAGTTAAGGACTGCTTAAAATAGGGTCCTTGCAAGAATTCAGATCTGCAGTTAAAGGCAGTCAAAAGCAGTCCTAGGTATGCCATACAACCATACCTAATCTTTAACAGGGTTTGTGTGGCTTTAAAGAATAGTGCTTAATATTTGTGAATTAACATCCAAAACTTGCTTTCAGATATTTCTCAAACATTTTCTGTTCAGGCAGACTTGAAGTTTACTTGTCAGAGCATTCGCTGAAGGAAGGAGGCAGACAAAAGGAATGCACATGTACTTACAACATTCAGAACTACTATTTATGAGATATTCCTACTTTGGCAAAATTTGGCTACGTGGTCTGCCTACCTGCGTAGCACTGCCTTCCCTGGCTGTTACAGGAAGGCTAACAGGCTAGGTTAATAGGCTAGGTTAACAGGCTAAGATGCTCTGCTTCACTGCTGTGGACAGAAAGGGCAACGTTCACCCTGCTCTAAATATTTGACTCATTTCTTTTGAGCAGTCACCACTCCAGTGTTTTCTCAAAAGCCTACTGCCTTATGCCTCTGTGACAGATGTTTGTACATGCAAGTCAGTATTTCTGGACAGTTGTCTGTAGGTAAGGATAAGCGTATTTCTTTCCCCTTTAGTCCGCAAAAACAAAAGCCAAAGAAACAAACTAACAAAAAACCACCAATGTAACTGCTGAAGAGATTTCCTCGTTTTACTTTGCAGCAGCTCTAACCTCCACAGATCAGGTATGTGAAAGAGAGACCCTGATGAGTCAACTGTGAGCCTGAGCCTTTATGTGAGCCTCCTATTCAGTTAGAAAAGCACAAACTGAACAAATTTAGCCCCGGCATTATACTTCGAGCACCCTCTCCTTAGCTTCTCCTTTAGATTGCCAGAGCAGGGTCCTGACTGTACCTTTGCCTCTGCTTACAGGAACACGTGTTATCTTTTGGAACCAGGGACTTGTTCAAGGCTCAGTATGTTTTAAAAGAATATATAAATATATATATATATATATTTGGGGAAAACCTAAGCACAAACTCATGATTTAATGCCATTTAACTTGGCAGTTTTCTATTTGTTGGATGTTTTAATGGATTTAATTCTGTTGTTGCGTTGCCTAGAATGCTCAGACTGTAAACTAAATTGAATTGTTATTTACCAATACGACCCTCTCTTGGGTTCACTGAGAAAAGGACCTACTTATGTGAAGGAATTCAGCAAAGAAACAGAAAACTGGAGCTGGTTCACACTAAATGATGAAAACCACTAAATGATGCTCCCCTTGGTGAACCCTCAGGACACATGTCCCATTCCTGGCAAATATTCCCTTCTTGCGGAGGAAGGAGTTTCTACCCTTCTCCAGGAGAAGGAGGCAGCGAGCTCACTTACAGTGCTAACAGAAAAGGCCTGCACTTCTGTGCTAGCAGTAGGGGCACGCAGACTCACCGCGTTGTAAGCAGGACCAAAACGGACATGACAACACTTGGGGGGCAGTTCGTATGAGCCCCGACATCAGCAGCTCCTTCCCGATGCACCATCTGAACCACCCAGCTGTCCACCCATGCACCAAGGCCCCGACCATCACCTCTCACACAGCTAAGGGAGTGATGGTGCTGTGCGTTGGCTCTTCACCCAGATTTGACTTCCTCTTTCTCTGTTAAGTTTTTTACATTTCGATGTTTATCTTTCATGTTGCTGATGAGGTCTGGTAATTTAGGTGCAAAAATAAGTTTTAGGACATCAGAAAAAAAAAAAAAAGAAAAAAAAAAAGAGCATAGATAGAGATCCAGGATGCTTCACAAGCTGACCTGTAGAGCAGCACTTTACATCCTTAACCTACAATTCTTAGCACACTGCACAGAAAAATTCAAGTCATTTTATAATGATGACAAACTACTTAAACTGAACAAATAATTATAGACAAAGCGATTATAAAGAACGGGAGCTTAAAATGCTAGCGAAATCCATGGATGAACATTTTAATTCATCTGGTTGTCTTAAGACTGACACTTTAAAAGGAACCAAATAAAAATTAATAGAATTTTCAGCTATGAAAGTGAGGGTAAATAGAGGGAGTTTGGCAAAAGGCATCGAGGAAATTAGTTAACAAGTATTAAGCAAAGCCTTCTATTAAATGAGATCTCAAAATAGCAGACTGATCAGTCTCAAGACAACTTTTTATTCATGGGTGGGTACCTCCATAAACATTTCCAGCTTCAAATGCCAATCTGGAAAACCTTTCATTTTTAATCCAATATGCTCCAGTTTAAGAAGTAGTTGAAACATACAGCCAAAGCACTTAATCATTTGACTGCAAAGAACACTGTGCAAAGCAGGTATTTTAACATATTCATTTTTTTTGCTTAGATGGGAAACAGATAAATCAATAGATTTTTAATGAGCAAAACAAAATTATAAAATTGAGAAACGGGATAGAGAGGACTTTTTCTCTCCTTAGTTCCCATGTTCCTGTTTCTCCCATTCTCAAAGTACAAGATTATTTTTCTTAGGATCCTTCCAGATCAAGCTGCTGAACATCCAAAATCTGTAATACATGACTAAAAGTGGGGAGAAAGGAAAGGGTGGAAAAATACCAGATCCCATGGTGCTTCAATTTACACCCTTCACAATTATTCTAGACTTCTGAAAGGTTGCGCTGTACTGCTCTGGTCATTTCGGTCTTAAGGGAAAAAAAGATATTGCAGAAACTATGACACTGCTGCAGAAGACAATCAAGCCAATACAATGGCTGAACAATCATAGTTATTTAAAGTTTTCAGAAAGAATAGGTCCATTCTCTGAAAGAGCACAAATTGGAAGCACACTTTATTGAGTTCAGCTTCTGACAGGAATAAAAAACAAGAACAGGAGTAGAGCCAAGGATAATCTGGAAGATAAAATTGAAAGGGGTTTTTGTTTTTCTTGATCAAGCACACATAACTGTTAGGAGGAGGAAAAAAGCTAGCAAAAGACAATATTTTTTCGCACTTACCTGGAAATTAGAGCTGATGAGTATTTAGGCAATGTAGGAACAGATCATGCATGTTGAGCAGGGGAGCAGATAGCCAAAATGGAGATGGGAAGAGAGACCTCATTCTCCCCAGAATTAACACAGAGAAAGCAGGAGTTAAACTCCTAAACCCCAAAGTCAATCCACTAGGTCTGTGAATGACAAACGTTTCTCACGCACTAAGAGTTCTTCCAACCTCATTACTTTCACTGGGAAAAGCCTGCATGCCAGGGCAGGGAGAGCCATGCTGCCAGCAAGCAGCAGCTGCAACCACGGGCCAAGGGAGTGTTCGTCCCGCCAACAGAAGCACCCTTGGCACCACTGCCCAACCCCTGGCAATAAGCAACCATCACCAGCCTCGCTCCTTAATAACTTGCTCATCTAATAACGCCTCAGCTATGTAAGAGGGTGCAGCTTGGAGGAAGGAGCCGGTTCAGTGCTGAAACAGGCAGAGTGACCCCAAGCGCAGCTCCGTTGCCAGTGAGAGCTTAACCGCAGCATCAGCCTACATTGAGCACACTGTCAGCACGCACAGTATCCTGACACACTGTGCAGCAATGCGGAGGGAAACTCAGGAAACCAGCACACTGGCTGCTTCTCCCACCTCAGCTCACTGTAAGGCCTTTACACAGCCTCCCACTGCCTTCTCCTGGAGAAGCTGGCAGCTCATGGCTTAGACAGATGTGCTTTTTGCTGGGTGAAAAACTGTCTGGATGACTGGGCCAAGACAGTGGTGGTCAATGGAGTTATATCCAGCTGGCGACTGGTCACAAGAGGTGTTCCCCAAGGGTCAGTGTTGGGGCTGGTCCTTTTTGATACCTTTATATGACAGTCTGGATGAGGGGATTGAGTGCATCCCCAGGAAATTTGCAGACGATACCAAGCAGATGATACCAAGCTGGAAGGAAGAGTAGATCTGCTTGAGGGTGGGAAGGATCTGAGGGGAGATCTGGACAGGCTGAATCGATGGGCTGAGACCAACCATATGAGTTGCAACAAGGCCAAGTGCCAGGTCCTGCACGTCAGTCACAACAACCCCATGCAGCGCTACAGGCTTGGGGCAGAGCGGCTGCAGGGCTGCATGGCAGAAAAGGATCTGAGGGTGTTGGTCAACAGCCAGTTGAACATGAGCCAGCAGTGTGCCCAGGGCGCCAAGAAGGCCAATGGCCTCCTGGCTCTATCAGGAACAGTGTAGCCAGCAGGGCCATGGAAGTGATTGGTTCCCCTGTGCTCAGCGCTGGTGAGGCTGCACCTCAAATGCTGCGTTCAGTTTTGGGCCCCTCACCACAAGAAGGACATGGAGGTGCTGGAGTGTGCCCAAAGGAGGGCAACGAAGCTGGTGAAGGGGCTGGAGCACAGACCTTCCGAGGAGCGGCTGAGGGAGCTGGGGTTGTTTAGTCTGGAGAAGAGGAGGCTCAAGGGAGACCTTATTCCTCTCCACAACTACCTGAAAGGAGGCTGTAGTGAGGCTGGGATTGATCTCTTCTCCAGCATAACTACCAACAGGATAAGAGGAAATGGCCTCAAGCTGTGCCAGGGGAGGTTCATGTTGGATATTAGGAAGAATTTCTACACAGAAAGAGTGGTGAAGCATTGGAACAGGCTCCCAGGCAAGTGGTGGAGTCGCCATCCCTGGCAGCGCTAGAAACGTGCAGATGAGGGACTTAGGGACACGGTTTAACAGGTATGGTGTCGAGGAGCTTGCGGTTGGACTCAGTAATCTCAAAGGTCTTTTCCAACCATAACGATTCTATGATTCTATGGTTAGGACAACCTCAGATCCACAAGGGACTTTTCCCTTGAAAGCAGCAGGAGAAATCTGTTGAGTTTTTTGTTCTTTCAGCCTTGATCTGCCACCATGGTCATCATTGACCAGTGGTCTTTAAAATATGTAATATTATATATTATACACACATATATATATATATTATATATATTACATAATATATACTTTATATACACACATATACACTCATGCACACACCTACCTAAGAGGTATTATCTGGCTTGTCTTTGGTCCAAAAAAGATTTACAACTCTTCAGGGATGCTAAAAACAATTCAATGAACTATTAAATAAAGTATTACCGCAACATAAATAAATAAGCACTCTAAAATTAAAGATAAAGCCTCAAAATCATTCCTACTTGTATCGCAGCTGGGAGAGTCATTAGGAGGCAGCTGGTGGCTGAGAGGCATGCCAGCATCAATCTATCAATCTCTGCTTTGCTATATTAATAAAAAACAAGTCACAGCTCTTACGACTTGGAATTCGTGTACTCAAGAAGGTTTTCAAACTGCCCAACACTTAGCAAATTGGCAACCTTTACTTATGTTGTATACTGCCTTCTGAGGGTCCGTGTCAACTGCAATCGTGTTTTCATGGCCCCTGAAATCAAGTGAATGATTTAAATACACTTTGAGCGAGACTTCTGGTAAGCTTTGGAGGCAAAGGGGTGGCAAAACAATGTCTTGCCTGTCACAGGCCAAATAAAACTATTCATAACTTGCTACTCTCCAGACAAGCAAAGGAAGCCTGACTACCCTGAAACATTCGCTCAAACAGTCTGTGACACGAGAAGCAAGAGCAAGCATCTCAGTCTACAGCATCCACAGCGGCAACAGCATCGTTTTGTTCAAGCTTGCTAGCACCAGGCTGTGTTTATTCCTGCATTGCAATTTGGCTGTGCAAACCATATCAACAGTTTTGAGGAGACCAAAAATAAAATAAAATAAAATAAAATGGTAGAAAAATCCAGAGAAATCAGAAAGTAAATTCAAAGAAATAGCATGGTATTACATGTTTCAGTGCATACTCAAATTCTTGGCAGGAATTTTAGTCAGAGTCTTATTACAGGCCATTAACACCAACTGGAAGAACACTGGGCAAGCAGAAAAGCAAGCTGCATAGAAAGCTATATAGCTGCCAAATGATTTTTCATCTACCACACTTCCCAGAGTGTAACACAGGCTGTAAATCTAGGGCAATATTGTTTCAAAAAGCAAGACTGTATTTATGCAAACCTATGGAAGGAAGATCCCTACTTTTACAGCCCCTAACGCAACAGTTGTGTGGGGCACACTTGGCACAACAAAACACCAGAGCTACATGATTACAAACTACTTAATGGGGTGACACATTAATAGCACATCCTTTCAGAAACACTATTTCTCACCAGAGAGGCTCACTACTGCCTGCTGCAACACTACGAAGAGTCTAACTCTGAAAATAGCAACAGGCACAGTCTTTTGATGCTTCTTGAGGAAACAATTCGTGTTACAGGTGCTGTCCCTATATAAAACATGTACCTGCTTGTAACAGCTAGCAAGCGACGAAGCAGATCCAGCAGAACAAAAATGTAGTTTTAAGGACAAAAACATTTATTTCCAAATTAATTATCCTTTTACTTCTTTGCTGTGATTTGCCTCCTCATTCTTAACTTTGAGAAGTGTATACAAGGAATGCTGTAGCTCTCTGCTGATCACACAGATTTGTGTTATTTTTCTATGTGAACCTCTCAAAACCTAGCAACACAAATACTGCAAATCAGCTCCCATTCTGCATAGGTGGAATCATCTCATAAACATCTCATTTTCTAGGTCCAGTGCCACAGGCAGACCATTCTGGACAAAACCACTGAGACAAAATGAAAAAAGGGAGTTACAGAACCAAGCTCGTTTCATCACTGGCACAGGACTTACTATCTCTGCCTCGAGCTCATTCAACAGGCAGCAAGTTCAGCTGGCAGAGAGTCAGATGGCACGGCACAGGCATCCAAGTACCAGCAGAACAGAACTCACTGCTTTGTGCATCCTTGTTGACGGGGTGTTCCTATGTGATAATTTCACTAGAAAGATAGTGTGTGCATTTGCATTACTTTCTAACGTTTTTAGTTCTTACCAGTACTATGCTTCTGTTGCTCTTGCTATTACGTCTAAAATAAACGTATTACAATGCAGGTAAAAGGATCCTTTGATGAATCCATGTTTATTTCCGGTTCCTTCACAGACTTCATATGGCCCTTGGCAAGTCAATTTACTTTCTCATGTATAAGATAAGTTAGTAATAAAACAGTAGCTCCCAAAGGTGTTCTGTGTTGCATAAGTTCTGAATAGAAAGCGCTTCATAAATGTTAATGTTATCCAACAAAAATGCATAAAATATCAGGACATAATGATGCAGTATATCTTATTCAGGATCTAGCACAGCAGCTAGCCCTGCTCCAGCAGCAAACCAGGCATGGGCACTGGAAATCAGCTGACAGCCCACTGCCCAGCTGGTGGACTCAAAAGGGGTCCTGAGCCCTGGAGGATGTGAGCAGTTAAGTTTCTTGCCCCTGGGGCACAGAGGCCTCGGAAGAGGCAGGTGCTTAGCAGCCTTCTAGGCAAACACAGAATAAGAAATAACAGCAGGTATGGCAGTCTGCTACAAGAGAATGCAGAGCTGGGGGTTTTGCCATTAACTGGACAGAACTGCCCTGTTACTATGTTGGACTGAAAATAAATGACCAATTAAGAAGTTTTACATAAGGCTGGGCATGCATGGTCCTGAGTGTCAGTTTACAGATGAATTTCATTCATTAGTGTGTAAAAGCAAAATTTGGTCCCCAAGCTCCAGCAAGAAGATATAATAAACAGTAAAGTTAAAGAACTATCAGTGTTTTAGAAGCCAAATATTGCAATATGAAATCCCAGTTGAAATATGGCAGTTAGTGATAGGTAATTATTGACTAGAGGTTTTATGCTTTCCTTCATAGACTGATAGCCTTAAGGCAAGGCTCTTTTTCTCGGTGTTAACAACCACATGGCAAACAGAAAAAAAATCATCTCTTGATTTAAGAACACTATTAGAGATCTACATTGCATGTTGCATTCTAAATATGTAAGTACACCTTTTCAGCAAAATATCAGAGAAGAGAAGAGAAGAGAAGAGAAGAGAAGAGAAGAGAAGAGAAGAGAAGAGAAGAGAAGAGAAGAGAAGAGAAGAGAAGAGAAGAGAAGAGGAGGCACTTTTGACCTCATGCAAAGCATACAACAGAAACTGAATTTTCTGTCATTCCACAAGGAAAATCTGTGCTGCCAACACATCCATCACTACTGTGTCGTCTTGATAATGATCCTCATTGTCAGTGGCACAGACTTGGGGGCACAGTCTTTACTTGGCATAGCTTCCATTAATAAGTAATTACGTATGAACTGTAGTATGTTCCCCACAAAATCAAAATTAGGCAAAATAATCACAAAGCAAACAATGACAGTCCCCACACACACACACCATGTCTTAGTTTTTGTGTTTTGATTCAGTGAATTGACCTCAATTGACTTTCAAATCCAGTCAATCCACTGAATCAAAGATTCATTTACAATTATACTAGAATTACATACTTTCTGTAAGACAATAAAATATAATGTTAAAAAACAAACACGATAAGAACAAAGTTAACTACATTTGCAGTCTGTCTATGCAGGAGAATCAGATTCACAATTGCACGTTCTATTTTTCATTACCCAGTTAGCATATACATTGTACTGTAAATTCCCCATTTAAATTACATAAAACGAATCACCCTTTCTGAACCAATTCCATGCATATTTAGCAGAAAGCAACACAACACTATCACTTATCCCAGAGCCGGGGGCATAGGACTGTGAAATCAAGATTAAAGTCATGGAGGGGGACAAGACTGGGAAGAATATGTGTTATTTAATGTAATCTAACTTAGGTAAGGGATGGTCTTGGGAGGAATAGACTAAGCAGAAAAAGGTTTCCATGCCTATTCCAATATTTGATATCACATGGCTATTACTAGCCAAATACTGATACCTATTTGCTGTCACATGGCTATTGAGCGACTACCACAACTTGCTATTCATTTCCTTGTAACATTTGCCTTCACATTAACAAACAGATCTATTAACTGTATAATTGGCATAAGAACACTGATGCCAACTAGAACGCCATTTCACCTTTCTTTCCAAGGTTTTCTCCATGGCTGAGACTAGACTTCAGAGGTACAGCAGTCAGTATTTGGGAGAGGGGAGAAAAGAGATTTGACAGAATAAACGTCAGCGATGAGCATTCACAAGTTCCAGCCACTTTCTATACAATTTTACAACTTACTACTCCACAGGGATTAGACTCTTCATTATACCTGATTCAAACAGAGTATCTGACAAGAGTATGATAAGGTAATTTCTAAGGAAAAATTAACTTTAACACACTGCACAACATTTGGAGTATGACATCAGTCACCAAAAGATCACATATACTCTAACTGCAATTACAGAGAAACACAAGTTTCATAGATTTTAAGAAAAGGAAGTCTCAAACTGATTAAAAGGAAACTTGTGTAAAAGACTGAGGAAAAGCTTTTTGGGCTTTCACAGTTTTAAAATGATTTTTCTTTAACAGTAACTTCTTCTTCCTGTTGGCCTTACCTCTTTCATTCAGTAATGACTATGCAAAAATTAGTAAGTGCAAAATGAATGCAAAAATTAACACAACCCTGCAATCGTACTTAAGAGAGTCTCAGGAATTTGTGCACCATGCACTTCACAGTGGAAACACACAAGTGAAAAAGATTGAGAATGAAGTGTCAACACTTACAGGAAATAGCATGGGAACAAGCAAGCACATAAAAATGCATTATAGATACTGTTTTAAAAAAAAGCTTTTCACAGACAGGGATTTCTGATAATTTACAGAAGATAATCTGAATCAAAAGGGATCCCCCTGCTAGACTTCTATGAGTCAGAGAGTTTCAGGGAAAAGAGCAGTTGAGAAAGCATATTTACAGAAAGTAGAACACATTGAGATATGAACAGCTAAAACTTGTATCTATTATCTGATAATTTTATACAATACATTTTCTGTTCCTTAGATAAGCACCTTGTAGTCCTACTGTCATATTATAAAATCTATGCTTCTGCTTTGAATAGATATTTAATGAAGATATTCCTTGCAGAAGAGTAACTGTTTATGTTTACATTGCATTAAATATTTAAACAACTGGTTATGAAAAAGCACTTAAAACAAATCTTTCTAAAAACCTATAGGTTTTTCCATCTCTTCTTCTCTCCCAATGGGAACTATTAAAATTGAACTGCTTACATTGCTATGCTTTTAAGGGTATATGGATTGGTGGACACTAAAGCTCAAATACGAAACAAAAAACAAAACCCTCACCCATGAAAACAAAGCAAACACTAAAGCAGACCCAAGGTTCTTCTCCTTCCCTATAATAGTATTTTTCTATGACTGTTCCACCTCTAGGCATCACGAGCCGTACATGACCATCAGTCACAAAAGGAATTGCACCCATCTAGGCCAAGACCATATTTGACATCATCAGAAATTAAGTTGCATGGGTTCTACTAGATCACTTTATTTTACAGCAGAGAACAATAATAATTTGAATGAAGTTCCAATTAAAAATATGACCAAAAAAAAAAAAAAAAAAATCACCCAGAGTCTACTATGTAAGACAAGAAAACTAATTCTCTCTTTCTGTACCACCACAGAGTCAGTCTTCCCACATTCCAGCCAATCCTCATGGGTGCAGGAGCACAATGTAATCTGAAGTACTTAGATCTACTCTTAACAGCAAGTACATAAGTAGTTTAAGATCATTATTTTCAGCAGACTCAGATGAAAACTCTTCCCTGCCCCCTTCTCAGCTTTACCGTGCTACGTGGTAGCAAATCCTGTTAAAACTGCTGTTGTCATTCAAGTCCCATGTTCAGGAGAATATATTCAAAACCTGTAGAGTAAAAAGGGTCAGACGCTCCAGTACACCCACTCAAAGCACACTCTAAGGCTTTAATGAACACATATAAACAACCTGACACAGTACAAGAGTGTTGTATCTTTTGCTTTAAAGGAATGGGCTGCAGAACCTTACTTGCAATATCCTGACATTTTAATTTTTACTCCATGCCTCTCTACAAGAGAAGCTAACAGTAAGCATGAGCCTTAAAAAGCTTTACTCTTCTAGTCAGATTATTGCCAATCCTCAACTAAGACAGAGTCACTTATTGAAGCAGCCTTCATGAAATACCAGCTCTTCATGACCTCACAGAAAGACCGGTTACTCCTCAAAAGGTCAAACAAATGACCTACAATGTTTATCTCTGAAATAATAAAGAAGTTGTATAGTTCATCATTATACCTTTCATTCCTTGTGAATAAACAAATAAACAAAAAATATTTCAATCAGATAATGTTGATTAGAGGAGTGAATAAAACTGCATTCATTTCATACCAGAGTTTGGGTCCATACTATAAGCATCACAGGTATTACCATGAGTGGGTCATAACTCCTTCATAATCATAACTGGAATACCAGTGCTACCTTTCAAATGAGTGAGCTTATGACTACTGCCACTAAACTTTCCTGAACTGAATTAGAAATACAGTGTTCAAGTAAGGGTAGATGCATCAAATACAAAACTCTTCATGAACTTGAGCAGGTTTGCAACCAAACACCAAACATGCTTGCAATCCAAAAAAAAGTAAATCTTGCACACCTGCACTTTCTAGTGCTTTAGATTTCTAGGTTTTTCATTCTAGCTTTTAGTAACTGATTCAGAAGTCTTGTGTTTCATTCTAAAATAAACCATTATTCTCACTTTTTATAGAAATATCTCATGTATTGAAGCACTGGATAAATTTAGTTTTCATAAAGCCTTTATGTATATCAATGAATGAATGAACTTGACTTGTGGGAAGGGAGAAGGTCCTACACAGGTTGGCGAGTTGGGCAGAGAGGAACCTCACGAGGTTCAACACAGACAAGTGCAGGGTCCTGCACCTGGGGAGGAACAACCCCAGGCACCAGCACAGATTAGGGGTTGACCTGCAGGAAAGCAGCTCCAGGGAGGGATTTGGGAGTCCTGGCTGACAAGAAGTCAATCATGACCCTCATTCACAGCTCACAGCTTTTGTCCCTTCCAGTTTATTCGGGTTTATGTACTTTGTTCATCACTTCATTAAGCAAGCTGCATGCATGCTGAAAGTAATTTCTGGTTCAAAATACCTGTAAGGGAATATCCTCAGTAAAGTCATGTTCATATCTGCATGAAACACCCATGAAGTCCATTCCTATACAGGTAAACTTTGGTGCAGAAGGGAAAAAAAAACAACAAAAAAGAATCTTATGTAGGTTTAATTCCAGCACCAATTTTAAGATCTGATTGGATTTAAATAATTTGACACTTGAAGTTCTGAAAACAAAATATGCCAAGTTGCTCTTTACTTTTGACAAGTTTTCTGTAAACTGCTGCCAACAGCATTCTAATTGAATTACATGAAAATATTTAATACGGAATCTGAACTGAAATTAGACTGTTTTCATTCTTTCCTTGTGTTTATGTGTATACATATACACACATATATAAGCACACATACATGCATATGCTCACACACACATATATATTTATATAAATTGTGTGTGTGTGTGTATATTTTCATACATATATATATATATATATATATGAGAAACACGCTGGAACACATGAAAGAACCACATATTCCTGCCTACTGAAGAGATTAGGCTCATCAGAAAGTGAACGTGAGGTAAAGTTGGATTAGATCAGAGCATAGGGATCCATTCCTGAGCTATAACTATTATTAGCCATCAACACTGCAAAGACAGATTGCAGCATATCACACTACTTCGACTAGGAAACTCGATTTGCTTTTCTGTCCCAATCTGAGAATCAAAGAGAGGCTGTGGGGGCTTTCGGACTCAGCATTTGAAAACTTGTTTCAAGAATTTCATGTTACTTCATACAAACCCACACCGAAAAGGAAGTTTCCCGTTAGACCCTGCGCCTGTAATGGGAGGTACTGGTAAGCAATGCCAAGCTGGGTTCAAGCAGAGCTTCCCATTCTGTGGTTATGATTCTTGTCAAGTTTTGCTTTCCTTAATAAGAAAGAACATTTTTTCTTGTAAGAATTCGCTCAATTGTTGATAGATTGAAGATTCCATCTTTTTAAGCTGTAAAAGATGTATTTATGAAAGACAAAGCATGAGTTTTAAATATTTCTTTGTATTCTGACTGATGTATTGCCTTGCTTATTAGGATGCTTCATGCTGTAACATTTTGCAACAAGGACTATGAGGCTCATTTTTCATAACACTGGGATTTTAGTGTGTTTATACAGATTCATACTTCAAAAACATACCTTCTCATTACTATAGCCTATGTTATGACTAATCTGGGAGACAATTTCTGAAAGTGATAAATTTGAACTCACAAGTATTCTACAAAATACAACAATTTTAAGAGATGAGAGATATTGTTAATATCAATTAAGTAGAGATAGTTGTTTTAAAAAGTCTATACATAAAAACACAGTGCTTTCATGAACTTACACTCTGGAACTTTCAAAACTATTCTCGATTTGCAGGAACTTTGAACTCTTCATGGTGAGTACTTTTTTTTTGGAATATAAATTAGTTGTTTGAGTGCTCTAGTCATGTGTCTCTTCACTAGAACCTGCTCTTCTTTCCCATGACAGATGATTGAAATCCTGATGCATCATACTGCTAAGAACCTTCTAGTGGAATATTTTAAATAAGTCTGAATGAGTCAGGTGAGGGATTTTTTTTAGAGCCAATTTCTAAAGGGGAAAAAAAAAACCTCTACTGTAACTGATTTTTTTCCCCACACTATGGTTCTTCAGGGAGTTTGTGTTCACGCTTAAAGAAAGGAATCAGCTTGGTATTTTATTTCATACTCAGTTGCTAATTTATTATCTGGAGAAAGTCACATAAGCCATGAAGAAAACTGTGATGAAAAGGGATCCAAAGCTCAGCTGCACAGGCTTTAATCGACCTCTCGGCCTTGCAAGAAGAGTGCATTAGCGGTACCTATGCTTCAGCTTAACCAACAGCCAAATGGCAATCATAATGACGAATTAATTTGCTATGCTACCATGCACTTCATCACCTCACACTCCATTTATGGATTCCTTTCTGTCTAGCAGAACCCTTGGTAGAAACCCCTAAGACAGCATTCAAGACAAACGCTGCTAGCCAAGATCCTGTGCAACTGCTCGGAGAGGGGAGAAGACTGCCTAAGGGCCACCACATTGACCTGTCTCTTTATATCCACACGCTCCGATCTCTGGAAAGACAAAGGGAGAGAGGGAGGATGCACATTTATCTATGACATTAGCACCCACTGTTTCCTTTAATCATCTCTAAGAAACCAAACTGTCTCCTGGTTGCTTTGGGAGCATACAAAGAGCAAATGCCTGCCTCAGTAGGAGCAGCCTCTGGTTACATCCAGCTGTGATCAAGGAAGCAGGGAGATGCTAACGTAGTAAGTTAGTGCAACATCACCAAGTCTGTAGTTACGTTTTCCACCATTGATAACCAAGACATCTCTTCACTACTTAAACAAAACAAAACCAGCAAAGAACCAAATAGTCAGCACATAATAACGAGGCCGTGCACATAATGAGGCATATGCCAACATCACTGTCACAGGCCTTCAGTGATTATTGGATGGATCAGTGATGGTTTTACACCACAAGGAAAAAAAAGATCAAATGCCTCCATCAATGGAGCTAGCAAACTGAAAAGGGTAGACAGAGAGACCAGAAAGTCTTCACAGAGTACAAGGGTTGTTTGCCTCTATGTTGGATTCAGAAAATCAGGGGAAGTAATATCAAACAGGCAACAAATCTCTCTGCATATTTTCAAGTTTGTCACCAAACATATTTAATCTTCAGTCTCTATTCCGGTCAAGATGGAGCCCAGCAGTAACCAACAAGACTAATTTTTTCACAACTACAATGCTAAGAAGAAGTTATTGCTTAAATACATAAAAACCAATTTCCATAACAACCAGAAACTCTTCTGAGAAGGATTCTAGCATTCAGCTGAGCAATTTAATATTTTGAAGGGCATATTTTGAATCCTTAGCTATTTCTCCTTCTCGTGTTCAGCAAAACATTACCCTTGAGATAATAAAGAAAAGATCATTCAAAGCCTAATTGAATTGGTCTAATTACTGGGAGGGGAACAAAACAAAAAAAAAAGTCAGAACACAAAAAGGACTATTTTTGACGGCTGCTAATTTTGACAGTAGCATATGTGTCCTCTGTGGTGTTTGATCATCTAAAGTTTCTTCATGTCCCTACAATTTTAGGGTACATTTGGGACTAAAGAAACAGGTTTAGGTCACAGATGTAACAGATTTATGCTTTGCATTGTAAATCAGGCCTGCAAAACTCAAGACAGAGATGATGGTTCTAGTACATGACGTGGACCAAGCAGAACACAAATATATTAAGCAACCTTGATAGTAACAGACCATTTCTACTGATCTTGACATCAAACTGGAATGCAATATGAATCCATACATTTTGATAAATTCAAAATATATATATAAAAAAAGTGTCCATAGATATTCTTTGCAACAGCTTATTTGCAACTACAACTCATTTAAAATGTATGTTCTGATTTATATTCTTTCTAGTTCCTCCTCCCTTCTATCATTATCTTAGACTTAGCTAGAACACAAGGTTTGGGGAAAATTCACTGTAAGTTTCTTTTTTTTTTCTTATTCTACTTTACTAAAAAACAACTGCAAGGCCAGACAAAAAGTTTTAAATGTCTGCAGGTAAGCTTCTTTCGACAGTACATATGAAACAGGAAGTATATTATTATACACATTCATTGAACAAAAGGCACACATAGCTTTCAATAAACTGTGAAAAAAGTATAAACTTTCTAGAGTTAATCACTGTATATTTCTTAAAATTCAGTCAATCTTCTAAACAAGAAAGTAAGTCAGCTGGCCAGCATATTATCTGCCTGTTAAATAGATATATTCAAAAATGATGATCCAGGCAGTGGCTTCTACATGCAAGCCAAAGAGCACTTTAGAAGCAGCCCAGCAACCACTTCCAAGATTTTATATAGATAATACTATTTGGGGTATATGATTGCGTGCTGCAACATAACTCAATCACATCATGCTCTTGGTATCAACCATATAAGATAAAAAGGACAACAGATTACATACCCAGCATATTGCTCATTATGTGAAATAGGGGGCAGGTTTTTGGTAATCCCATGCATTCAACTGTGGGTGGTGTACCAACAGCAAAACATGGGCGCATGGCAGAGTAAAGGTCACCCTTTGCCAGAAGATATTCCTACTTCAGAGTCATTTATGGCCAGTTCTTCCTCACTACTGATGACCATCAATAAATCCCTACTTAATTCATGGAAGAGTGGCAATTCCCACCTTGAAATAGGAGGCCATAAGAGGAGAAACGTGGAATTGAGCTCTGTTGAAGATCCAAATGTGTGGAAATGTTCTTACTGAAAATACATCCATTACATGTATTGTCCAACAAATTTTACAATCTATCCCAGGAGGTGGGTACTTACAGAACACAGTAATTTGCTATACGTATTGTCCCTTTTGCAGGAATGAACCCCCGCCCCCTTCATTCAACCAGCTAAAGTGTTAACTGCTTGCAGGTATTGCATTATGATCCACTTCAAGAAGCCTAGAAACACCATCGTGTTTCTGTAGAATTACAGTTAAGTATCAGAACTTTGTAAAGTACAAAAAATATTGTCACCAAGGCAACGTATACGGAAGGCAGGCAATTCAGGAAAACATACAGTATCTCAAGAGCAAGATATTAAATTTAATATGTTAACTAGATTATTTTTAGATGACTTTTTCCCCCTCCATCAAAAATGAACATTTTCTTATTTCATAGGGAACAGTATTTAACAGGAATTAAGTTTTGAGACATTTTAGTAGTTCTTTTATGAATGTATCCATCCAGAACCAAGTTTATATGTGTGTGTTTGTGTAAATATACATACATGTGTATTTTTGTATCTATGCATATTTTTTTATATATACACAATGACCACAGACTCTTTACTTTTCCTTCGCTCCTTCCTCCCATCCCCCCGATATTGTAGTTTGGCTCAGTCCCTAAAGCTGCTCTGGACAAGATCCATGGTTCTTCCCACACACAGCACTTCTAGGAGTAGAGATATCATGTACAAGCCTCCCTTCCTTGCAGAGCACTAACTGTGATTCATCAGAACCAAATCTCCAGATCCAAATTCGGCAGCCATCAAGGTATTCCTTTAATTTTTGAAGGGGATCCAGTTTCTTTGTGGCTGAGCTAGCAATGCCATGCGAGCATGCCATAAATGCTTGGGATCAGAGGAGACACTGCCTTACCCTCCCCACGAGCGGCATGCCAGCACGCGGTGCCCCAGAGCAGCACACGCACGCGGGCACAGCGAACGCCCTGCCCTGTGCCCCGGCACACTCTCGTCGCAGCACGTGTGACCACAGACAGGGGACAGCCCAGGGGAGGCAGCGAGGGGAGCACACAACACAGGGGAGAGGGCAGGGGTGATGGGGCAGGTCTCCCTGATCAGCACGCTAACGCACCTCAAATACACCTTGTTGCACTGAATCATTTGTCAACTCGTTCTGTTCCCCCCATCCCCATCAGACATACATACCGTCAACGTTCACCAAGCATCATCTTTTGGACAGTGTGGGCTGACGTGCATTTCTTGCCAAGCAAGCAGCGCGCAGTCCTCCGATTTCTCTATGCTAGTGAAAGCGGGGAAATCCATCCGTTCTCTAAGCTCAAGAAGCAGCCATTCAAACTATCCCGTTACGGACAAGGTATGTAAGCTGCAATAAGGTCACCTACAGTTTTACCACCAATGAAGCTTTGAAGGGCAAAAGGGAGGAAGGAGAAGAAGAAAAAGGGGAAAAAATACACTATTTTGCACATTAAAATAATTATACACTATATATTCAAATACAACAGGAAATCAACTGTTCATTTCCTGAATTATCTTCCAGATTATATACCTGCTTAATACTGCTTAAGGCTAACTCCCGATGAACAGTTGCCATTTGCTATATAAAGACTGAAATGTCATCTAATCCAAAAGCTCAATTCATGCAACAACGAATATAAAAGATAACTGTGGAGAGGCTCTAATGCCTACTCATAAAGCTTGAAATGTGCCAAACCATTCTTCCAAACAAAGTCATCATGCAACAAAAGCAGCTTGTTCTGGATCTACTTTTTTAATGGAAGTTAAGAACAAATGAGGCCTTAAGCCCCTTTTATCCCTTTTTATACAGGTTGTGTATGAAGCAGTGAAGAAATTAAGAGAGAAATTGCTGCGGTTAAAAAAAAAAAAAAAAAAAAAAAAAAAGAACTGCTAGTAAAGACTATAGTTACTAAGCTTTGCATCAGTACTAAAATCACATTCATTTAATGAAGATTTAGAAAGTATTTATGGCATGCAAATTTTATTGCAAGAAAAAAGAAAGCCACTGTGTTCTGAATTAAATTTACATTGGTGTTTAAACAATTTAAGCATTCTTTTCATGCAGCGCATGATGGTGGCATTTCCCTGCATACCAGAAAGAAAACCTGGATCAGTGGAAGCCACAAATTCTTCAGAGGTGTTAAGCCAAAAGTAGATTTTAGTATGCTTTAGAGTTTCTGTTTCCAAAACCACAATCTTCATGGGTTGAATACGCATGACATCAGGTACAATACAGTGAAGAGCCACACTGATAAGACTGGTTTGTTTAACTAAATCTTTTAGCACATTCATACATGACATTATTTTACAATACTGCTGTCTTTTTTGCTAATGCTAACTAAACAGCTGTGTGAATCAGCCTCATTCAGCTAACTCAAAGACCCAGATGAGTGCTGATTTGGTGCTAATATTTTAAACAACCTATTACCCATTCATGGAATGCATTGCTTTTATATACTGCTTTAAAATATACACAGCATCTAAGAGACAGAATGGGTGATAAGGTGCAGACAGGCTAATCTCAGGACCCCAACACAGGATAAGAAGAGGCTTCCAGTGGCTCTCACACCTCTACTGATAGAGGTGGTCAGTCAGACCTGCGGCTGACCTGTTCAGCAGGCAGGCATTAAACTAGAGAGCTCAGCAGAAAGGGTCCTTCTCTTAAGAGAAGCTCCACATACGAATATTATGGTCAGCAGGGACCATTGGACAAATAGTTGGCCTGATGATTTACCACAGGCTCTTAAGCACGGAGACCAGTAGCTTCCACCATTTGGATAAAGCTTATCTCGCAAAGAAGTACCAGCAGTTAGGTCCAGCATCTTCAGAGGTTATCATCCTTTTCAAGAGGATGATACACCTCTTCATCACATGAAGAGGTTACACTCAACCAACACCTGCAGTGACAATTAAATTCTTTTTGGGACATAATCCCTCATTACAAAACTATCATTTATATTCCTCATTCCTAAACTTTGTATTTGCATGAATTTCAAGTATGCGTGCAGAATAGTTTGTATTGCCTGAATGAAAGTGAAAAAATGATGAGTAACTGTTGGAAGTAGCCATTATCCCTGCGGAGATATAACAGGGATAACCCAACTCCATTAGAGTTCCCCAATGGTAACTTTTGAGATAGAACTGTTCTGTGTGTTTGCAACAATTTCCTAGGTATTTATTCCTATTTACTGCTTTTTTGTTGTTGTTCGCAGCATACTGAGACAGAAATTGCTTTATCATGAAAATTTGTTAATAGAAAAGATTTTGACAAAGCTGGCTTTCCACTAAATTGTGTTAACAAGCTTTAATTGTAAGATTTTATTTTTTCTTTAAATGAAGTGAACCCTCTTTTTTTTTTTTTTTTTTTTCCAATTATTTTGCTTAGAATTGACAGCAGCATGACCAGATTAACATTATCTGCACCAGCCCATTCACCCTGTTAAAATCCCAGTGCACCTTGAGTTCTGAGCATTTGAATAACACCTCAAAAAACAGGAATGTAGAAAATTTTATTATGGTTAAGTGCACCATCATATTCTTCCCTGTCTATATCCTCTCTCTAGCTTCAGGAGAAGGCAAAACTGCATGAACAAGAAGTCGTTTTGGACATAGGAGGGTGAAAATTTCTTCCAAGCTATGCCAGAAAGCAGCAGAGCTCTGAAGCATGAAATTAATACAAACACAGTGAAAAACAAATACGCAATCTCCTTCTAAATCCCTTAGATATCTGATGTTCTGAGAATCTCCAAGGACTTAAAGTACTTTCTTTGTCTTCCTTCACCAAGAGTTTCCCTACTGGATCACAAAATCCTTTCTGCAGGCATCTGAAATGCCGCCTGAGAACAACTTTAGACTCCTTACCATCGCTACATCAAGAAAGCTGTGCCAGCATTTCAATCATGAGATAGTAAGAAACGTTCTTACAATTTCCAGTCTAGAATGTATTCCAGGTGTATGCATGTCCAAACAAATGAAGCATCAGAACTCCAGAAATGGCTTACATAGGTAACGGTCTACAAATAATCCCAAGACAAAATAAACTCATCTTCAGGCCATTAACCCACTGAAATATGCATAAATAAATAAATAAATACTCATTCCTACTCTCCTTCTCCACTTTAAGATTTCCTCATACTTTTTTTTAATCCATTCTCAGCTTACTGTAATAGTTTATATTATTTTCCCCCAAGTCCCATAGTCAGATTTTCAGAAATACATTTCAAAATCTGTCAGTATCAATGAAAGGTAAGTAGGAGAAAGAACTCATTGTGTGATATATTACTCAGGAAAAAAAAAAAAATGTTATACCTGTGATGAAAAACTGTCATAAAATTGTATAATGTCATCTACTCCATGCATCTCATGTATTGCCACATAGGATGATTTAGAAAGACTTCCAAAGTGAAACAAGAAAATATGAGATAACTTGGAAACACATAGGTAATATTTCCTAATTTTTCAGTGAACGTCTATTCTCAGTTATGAGGAAAACAAGAAAGTAAATGAATGTTGAAACTAGCAGTAGGAGATGAGAGAAAAAAAAAAAGGAGCAGGAAGAAAGCTCAGGCAGCTCATTCACTGAGCTGTAGCATTTCACAGTAAAGTTATCGACTGCAGCTTCACCCTCCGGAAAACACTTGGATCTGAAGATAGGCTTTTGGAAGCGTCCAGATCCTCTTGCCTCCAGTCAGTAACCACACCAAGGTAAATGTTCACAGGATTACCCTCTAAAGGACAACCCTTTAAAAGATGAGGGCTTTTCTGCATGGTGTTCTCATCTCCTGTTTCATACTTCCCCGAACTATAAGGGAGCTAAGTATGGAACCAGGATCATATGTGGCTATGAAGTTCATCACGCCAGCTATATCAGAAATGACTATGGGAACAGCTCACTAGATATTTTTTTTTCCTTCACCAATTCCTCTCATGCTGCATAAACCTAGGTGAGAGACACGCTCTGGGAGCCCAAAGTGGGTCTTGGAAAGAAATGGACAGGAGACCTACCAAGCCTGGGGTAGAGCCTACAGTTTCTCTTAAATGCTAAACTGCAGGAGAAGTGGTTAAAAAAGCAGTGCTGTAGGCTCCAAGCAAGGGGAGAAAAATATCTTGCTGCAACAGCAGAGATCTTCCACCCAAGCTTTGTGCTACTGAGACATCACCAAGGAGGCACCAAGACTCATCTCAACAGAGCGAAAACAAAAATCACATAATCTTTTGATGAAAAGGCAAGTTCTACTTACAAAAAGCTGTACCAACATTTTCTATGCCAACATTTTTCTATGTCAACATTTTCTAAAGTACGTTTCCCACAGCGGGTCAAATTATTCCACAGCACTTTGCAAGTATTTTGTTGCTATTTTTTTTTAATATTATTAAAAGCAACACAACAACACAAATCAGTGCCCATTTAAGAGTGTAAGGGCGCCACTACTTCCACCCTAGGTTTCTGGGTGAGCACACATGGCCTCAAAAAATGTTCATTTCATTTGTAGCTGCACATGCACTTGTCCTGCAAACCAGTAAACTCTGAATGGTCTATAAGTACCTTTACTACCAGGGATTTGGTTTCCAACCAGGCCTAAGAAGAGGGTT
>VZSV01000065.1:1345436-1415265 GCA_013398735.1 Nothocercus julius | reverse complement strand
AGAGCAGCTTTCCAGCCACGAGGGAAATCCTGGCTGCGCCTCAAAATACACCACAGAGGTGGATTATCCCGTTTGTATTTGCTAGTTTAGGAGACAGCAGTGTGGCTTCTTTTATTTATTTATTTATTTTTAATACAGAATTTAGCCTAACTGCCTCGTGGCCTCTTACTGCCAGTTCATGGATAATTCATAACACAAGATAGCTAGTGTCAGGAAATTAAGGAAGAGAGGTATAGGGGATGTATATGTCCATTTCACGTAGATAAAAGGCTGGAAACTCTTGGTGCATGCTGGAGTAAATCAGAAGAAATTTGCTTGTCCAAAGATAACAGCTAAATAGAATTAAATAGAATAAAACTAGGTAAGAAAACCAGGTCGGTCTCAAGGAAGGGGAGCCGTTTGGGAAGCCTTTCTACAGTCAGCGAGGCCCACGTTGCCAGTCAGATGCCGAGGACAGTGCTGGGACATGCCCCTGCGCAGCTGCTGTCCCACAGGCTCGTGCCACCCTTCCGCTTTGCAGAGTCTGCAGTGGCATTTTTTCATGCTTTGGTATTTCCAGAAAGAATTTTCTGGTTCTATTTTTGGCAATCGGTGTTTGCCTCTTTAGCAGAGCAAGGAGTCAAAGAAGGAGCGTCGCCAGCCTTCAGTAATTATGAAAGCGTTAGCCTGACTCAGAAATGGATATTTCGGAGGAATATTGGAAATTGCCCTCAGATTATTGAGGGGCGACAGACCACGTTTCCTTGCCTGCATCCTCGCGTTGAGCTCCCAGTGGCCACCGCGGTGTGCCGAGTCTCGCAGGCTCCCAGGCATTGCCGCCGGGGCTCCCGCCAGAGGGGCTCTCGCTGGCAGAGCTGGCCCAGGTCCCATTGCAGGTTGGCTTGAGTTACCACCAGCTAGGGAGGAGTCTGTCCCTTCTCCCCCCATATCACAGGTCTGTCTAATATACCGTGTCACTGTGTCCTTCCCCCTCACGTCCACCACCGTATGCAGCGCGCCGCAGAATTTAAGATGGGTCTCATCCACTTCACAGGAGCTGATCCGCAGCCTCCTCCTGTACATTATACATTCTACCTTTAAAACGCACGTGGGGAGGTGGTATAGCTGTATCCTGCTTCTCATTCCATCTCATCTGCTGTTTTTTCCCCAGGGCAAAATGCAGGGGAGATAATTTTGCCTCATAATGGCCAAGCACTCATCACTGTTTTGCTGTAAGACAAATGTAGAAGGAAGCCAGTCATGACAGAGCCGAAAATTTCATGACTGACATGTTTGTCACTCCAGACTGCCTGCATCAGTAGCCCAAATCTCATTATTGTAATTTGACAGCAGTAAGAAGACTGTCGTAACTAAATTCTGAATCTCCTAGTTTGTTTTATAGGCTTAGCAAGGCTGTATGCAGTTCTTCTGTGTTAGAAGCCTTTACACTTTCGTTTCACTTCTTTAGGAAACCACATAGGCTCCGAGTCTGAGATTTTAGGGCTAACAAGAAATCCAGAACCCATTTCTGCAACACTACTCAGTACACCCCACATATTTATGTCTGCAGGGCTGCTGTTTTAAATTCTTACAATCTCAAAAAAAGTTCTGTAGGTGTTTTTTGTTTTTGTTGCTGTTGTTGCTGTTTTTGCAATACTTCGTTTTTGCTTGTGGGCCTTCTTTTCCCGTGGGCAGAATTCTGATTTCAGGCAGAATAGGTCTCTAGAAGGCTAATCTAACCATAAATCTTTCTTACATATTTAAATCTGTGATATCCAAATCACAATAAGCAACCAGAACATCATATATTACATTCTTTCCATGAAGTTATTCCATGATGCTAATGACATACACAAAGCTTTTTTATAGCTGTATACTATATATATATATTCTTAGAAAATATGCTATTCTAATTTTGAGATTTTTTTCCTAATAAGGAATTTAAGGCCCTAAATCATACAATAAAGGTCTTTGTCATGCCATAAGAGATTGGATCACTGGGATTCAAGAGATTGGATGTGCTGGGTATATACATCAAAAATATACATTGAATTGAGCAATGCTGCTTGTGCAAATTAAGCTAAAATGCAGAATAGTGTACTTAGATTACATTGGTTATTACAGTGCTGCAGAACCTACATTCAACATACTCTTTAAATTCTGAAAATTTCAAGTCCTTGAGCCTTAATTAAAACCATGATTTCCAAAATGCATATATATGTAGAATCTACTTCATTTGTTAATAAAAGTTGGAGAGAACATGTTCCTGCTGTTAAATGCCAATAGGGAACTCTTGCTAGACCATTTTTGGTTCCAGAAAGCTGATTTCACTTACGTTACAGTCAGCCATGGAAAACATTATTTTATCCTGTTTTCATACTGTATGCTATTAAAACTATTTGATTAGTCATTTGTCAAAAGCTGGGGCTGGTCAGTCCAAACACTAGTGCAGGCCTTCAGCTAGCTATTATGTTTTAGGATGAACAATATATTTTAGTGACCCATTTGCCCATTTAAAGCCCATTTCAGCAAATTGTTGGCTATAATAATTTCCTCTAAAACATACTTGCAGTCTGAATTCAGCTGCTGTCAATGACAGATTATCAGAATTTAGAGGTGTATCTCTGCTTATATTCTACTTAAATATGCTGATTTTTCCAGCTGCATGTTCCAAGTCACACTAGTTGATAGATGTATGGAGGCTGCTGCTTAATGTCAACTAGGAGTTGAAACAAGCATTAGCTTGCTCTAAACTAGGCCTTATCCACCATTTTAGTTAATATGTGTGAATTAATACGTATTAATATATGGCCATAAAATCATGTAGGTAAAATCCTGACTTTCACATTGGTAATAGTGTAACTTGTGAGGACAGGTCTAAAATTTAGTAGAAAAATTAACATTCTGTATTTTTTTTTTAATCCTATAAAATCATACATACCTCTTTCGGTGGTTCTGTTTTTGTTAGGTCATTTAAGGCATTTCAGCACTTTTTGGTGCATTTTGGTTAAGTTAGGTAGGAAAGCTATTGGTAAAAGTCAAATTCAAACCAGAACACTCGCTCCCCTGGAAAAAAAAATCAAAAAAAGTTGCTAGTATTCATTCTGTCCACATTACATCATTACATGAACCACCTCATATTAAAAACAGTTCTTTGGCTATCTAGGATTCTGATAGTCACATTATCTTTTAATTATTTTATAAATCAAAACAGAAAAAATACGGAAGTTCTTTTTGATAATTTATGCTTTCAAATGGTTGCTTTAAAGTAAAAAGTATTTGTAGTATTTGTTATAGCAGATTAAAAAGTTCGTTTTTTTCATCTTAGAATTAGTTTTATAAACTATTTAAGCAAAACTGAAAGTCAGCATTCTAAATAGAGTAAAAAAATGTATAAGTATATTTATTGGTAAGTAGCTACCAAACTGGTGACTCTTTTAGTTCCTAGGAACACAAATACTCTTGTAAACTGCATAAAATCTTTTCACAGGCTTCCTCATAAAGCTGTGTTTGTGATGGATACTGTTAAGCTTTTCTCTCTCTTTTATTTATTTGTTTCTTTGTTTGTTTGTTTATGTATTGCTGTTACAATGTTTATAAAGTTGAAGATTTATTAGAAAAATACATGGATAAAGCAGGAGCTATGAAATGCTTACCTTAAGCAATATTTTTATTGTACTTGATATTGAGAAAAAAAGGAACGTTGAAGCATTATTTAAAGGTCTTTAAGTGACGGAAACGAAATAAAAGTGAATTCCAGAAATAAATATTTATTGCTCAGTGATGTATCCTGCACTAAAAGCTACTAAAAACTTACAAAATAACCTCGCAGTTACAGAACTGATAACCATATATACAAAGGCAATCAGCATTGCCTCATGCATAGACTTAAGCACTCTCTATGAAGTAGTGCCTAATTACATTTTCATAACTAGCATTATGCATCTTTTGGCTTCTACTGTCATATGCAGTAAACATTTAAATATATAAGTCCCTATCCTCAAAGATATTTAGGTGTCTAGTTCTCATTTCTGTTTTGTAAGAATGAGGGGCAAAATAGCTTTTCCTTTTTTTTTTTTTTTTTTTCCAAAATAAGCCGAAGCATTTGAATTCTTAGCTCTCAAAAAGTCTGTATGAACCTGTTCTATTTTGATGAAACTAGATTTGAATTCAATACTGCTGTGTCTACCTTTAAAGTATTCTCCCCCAGAATATTTGTGCTTTTCTATTAATATTATAACCCATTATGAGTAGTCTGGTATAAATATGCCTACAGTTGAACAAAACTACCCATCAGGTCAAAGGAGTGCTTAATTCGGACATTGAAGTGTTTTATTTTTAGAGAACCCTTATCTTTATCACAAATAGGATGCCACTAAACGCAAGGAGTGTTTGCTTCTTACAGTCTTCTCAGTAGCATTTTAGTAGTTGGTTAGAGCACTAAGTGGTGCTTTTCTGTGGTTTAGCAGTACTGCACTGCTTGTAATAAGTATTCCTGGCCTCTCTTAAGGTTTATTACAGAAGTCTTAGCGAGCTTAATGTGAGCTGGATCAGATCATGTTTTAAACGCATCCTTCATTATTTTGGAGTGCATCTGCAGTTTGTAGACATATACTTAAAGAATACATCACAACTAGTGGCATATGTGTGACTAGATATACAGTTTATGGTTTGTTCTTTACAGCTAGAAGAATTTCAGGGTAACTATTGGAGTACAGCATCCTCGTGGGGCAATAGTCTATTTTTGATAAATCCTAAATTAATGCTTGTTTAAAATTTTTGTTGATTTGTAAGAATTTCTTGATGTGTTCAAAATATCTTTTTTATATGTACAATATATTTGTAGATATGCAGTATGAAAGTGATGTATTATCTTCAAAAATATCAGAACAAGAAGTCTGGGGACATTGCTTGGGGAAGAGAGGAAACGGGAAAATTGACTTGTATATAGCTGACAAATGGAACTTCTGATCAGAATATCATGAATATCTGAAGTTCAAGTCACAGTTTCACTCTCCATGTTTTTAGTCCTACATATGTGTAAATGCACTTGTTCAACTTTAGGAAGATGGGTAGAGAGAAAACCTAAGCAGATAATAGTAATGTAATACCCTCAGGATTGAGTGTGTATAGCAAACATTTGAATACAGGTGAAAATACAAAGTCTTGATCTGAGGATCATACCCTTGGAGCTAAATTTTTTAAGTAATTAGCAAACTGTGCTATGATAAGTATCATAATATCTTTTAGATAAATGGGCAAAGGGATACAGGAAAAGCTAGTAACCTACTATTTTTGCTTCAACATATCCTTGGTGAAATTTCAGATAGTTTATTTTTATAAGTACTAATGCCTAAGCAAATTCTAAGAAAGAAAGTGGCAATCTAAGAAGCGATGGCAATAAACTTAAGGCTTTAGGATTTATGAGATCATTCCTAAAGCACAAAGATTGGAGCTGACTGAAATGTTTCGAATAATCATAAGTGTGGGCTGCAGTTAAAGTATGGGGCATAACATCTATGTGGTATTTTTTAAATGCTTAAACCTCTGAGAAGGAGACAGGACAGAGAAACTGGGTTAGAGTAATTTTTCATTATTAGAACTGTAGTCACCAGTTCAGGTTTGCGTGAGTTTATAGAGATACCTTTTCAAGATGAGGTTAATTAGCAAGGCTTTCCTGAGACTTTTCAGATCTCTGGTACCGCTCTAGCCTAGCTCAGCAGCAGGTGATGATCGTTACCTGGACATGGCTGTTCCCTTAGCGAGCAGCTGCACTCCAATCCAAGCAAAGCGTGTTTGCGCATTCCTGAGCCACCTTGTAAGGGGGAATTAGTTGACTCTCTTGTATTGGTTCTCTCAGTGAAAACTAAGGACTGTTGTACATCTATGGAGACTAAATACTTGCCTCTTTTCTGACTAGTCTTGGAGGAAGATTAGCAAGACTCCACTTGGGAGTTTTTCCTGTCATTGAGTGTGCTATCAGGTCTCTGCAGAGCAAGTCAGACTTCATCTTCCTGGCCTGACTGTCAGGGTTTTTTAACAAGCACTAAATTCAAATTCAAAATATGTGCAACAAAAATGTATTTTTGAATGACATTTTGTCAAGTGCTTTTTAATTATCATCATTCTCAAGTGTATCTATAGATTGACCTGTCAACAGTAAAGTAACAGCTTTGATAAACGAGTATGATTGTAGAGGGATTTCCACCCAAATGTTTAGAATAATTGCATTAAGATTGAAAGGCTAATGACTAAAAAGGATTGAGGAAATTAAAAGCATTTGAATCTTTCCTCTCAACAGAAATGAAGGAACAACTCAGTAAGGGGTCATTCTTTTCTAGTGGAATTCTTCAATTACCTGCAGAGTTAAAAGGAAGCTTTTAGCCAGCCCCATTCATGATTAAAATGTATTAACTATTCTGGCCATCTTATATGTTAACTCAATTATTTCTTTCAGCACTATAGACAGACTTCTACATCTCTGAATATTTGTAAGGAAAATGTCTATATGTTTCTTTCAGTTGCTAATATTTGAAACTTTAAAGGAAAGCCCCATATAGCTCTACTTGCGCAGAGCACTGATGTATTGTGCTGGCAAAGGTAGTGCCACACAGTCAGAAATTGCTTTACATATGAATCACTCAGCATGGCCCTGATCCTTTAGCTCTTCAGGACGTATCTAATTTTATATGCTTAGTTGACTGCTCATACAGGTGTGGGCTGCCGGCAGGACAGGGTGAGCCCTGGCAGCCAAGGCCTGTCCCCTCATCCCAAGGAAGCAGAGCCCAGGGGCAGCCCCAGCCCTGGCTGGGGGAGCATCAGGCACTGCCGTGGGGATGGGGACGGACCAAGGCTGGGCTGGGTCCCAGAGATAAGCTGGGGTGGGCAGGGGCAGTTGGGGACTGCGGTGGCCGCACAGACCTTATGTAAGTAGAGGGCCACGTGCAAGCGCTCATTGGATTAAGCTCCTACTTTCGTAATTGTCTAGTCACAGACGAAGTTGCAGACAAAGTTGCAGAAGAATCTAAAAAGTTAATCTTGGAGGCAGTGAGGACCTATGTCCTCTTCTAAAAACTGCTTCCCTGCCACTCTGCTCTGAGGCCGGTCCTTCATACTTCAGCAGTAATTGGAAACTGGCAGCAATGGCTGGCTCAGAGGAAGGAGAATGAAAGATGCCTACCTGGTACAGTACCTACACCCAAACTTCTTGAGTCCTTCAAGCCGCTACCTTGGAGAGTGTCACCATCATCATGTAAGTTGTCCTGCTACAGCGCCTGGCCATACATGCGCAGTCCTGATACCACAAAGGCCCTTGGTGTCCCACATCTGCGCGCTGGCAGTCCAGCAGAGCACAGCACCCAGCTTCAGAGGGAGCTTCAGGAAGGCCACGTCCACATAGCCTGAGGGCTGTGTTCTGCGGGGAGCTCACCATCTCCTCTTGCTACTCCATGAGTGGCCTGAAAGGTTTTGCCATGCCCAGAGCAAGGCTTCTCCCTTGCCAGGAAACCTCTCGTCTTCTCCTCTCAACATACTTTTCAATGGGCTGTGAAAAAAAATTGGCCGGCAAAACAGTGCATCAGGTTTTAAGTGTGTTTCTCTGGTGGTGGAGCCAGGGTGCTTCGTACTCTGCAGGTTGATGTCTGCACTGCAAAAGATGTAACAAAACAGTGTTGACATGACCCATACAGGGAACAGCTTGTTTAACATGATCATCTTTTCAGATCTAGCACCCCAGATAAAATCTCTGTTGCACTAGAAGGCTCCATCTATGGCCAGATGTATTGTGTACATGTTAGAGTAAGCAGACTTTCAGGGAAAGAGTAATGGGCAACTGGGGAAATGTGTAACCAAGCTGTCACATTCTCATCTTCCCTAGTGCAGATATCAATTTTGCTTTTCAAGCAGAAAATAGAATAAAATGGTGTTTTTCCGCCTATTTATTTTCCTGCATGATGAGGTGAACATAAAACACATGCATGTTTAGGGTTGAGATGATATCACAATATGTTTGGCATTTTTCTTCATTTTGCTGTTTTCAGTTTCTTGAAAGTATGAAGTTGTCAAGGAACTGGAGATTAAAATGGCTGTCAGTATCCTCTTACATTATATGGGCAAGATTGTTCTAAACTGCCATTATCCCAGGCTGATTCCTTGTGAACTCTGCTGAGGAGTTGGAAAATATCTGTCCCTGGAATCTATTTCCTAATACAATATTTTTCTTTAATATATAGATACTTGTGGGGGTTTTTTGTTTGTTTGTTTTTTGTTTTTTTTTTGTTGTTGTTGTTTTTTTTTTGTATGTTAATAAAATGGGTAAAGTGGATTCATGGACATTGCATATGTAACTAAGAAGTGGTGACAGGGAAATAATACACGAGCAGCATCCAGCAGTTTTTACTTCCCTCCCAGTGCATGGTGGGAGGTAATGTGCGTATGTAGCTGTATGTTGGACCTATTAATCTTTTATGCCTCATGTAGCTCAGCTTGTCAGCTTCAGCTCATGTATTCCATCATCATGGCTGCAAAAACAAATACTCACCATAGGAATGGAGTTGATGAAAGCAAAATTATTAAGTGAAACAGATAGACATCACCCTTTCTGATGGTATCAGTTACACCATTTAAATACGATAGACTGAAGCAGATAGATTGAATCAAGCAGTCAATAAAACTTAAAAAAAAAGTGTTCTCATTCCACCTGGTTTCTACCATTCTGTCAACTCCATAATGTTTTATTCTTCATCCAATATCCCTTTTGCTATCTACTGCCATATAACAACATATTTCCACATTTCTAGTAAGGAAATAAACAACTAAGTTCTCACTTTGTGCGTATATTTAAGCAGTGAGTCAACAGAAGTACATGCAGAGTCTACCTCTGTTTTTTGGACTACTTTAACGTAAAGGAGCCCAATGCTAGAGGGAAGTTTAGTTTATAAAAAATATCAACTTCACCAGGTGGGGCTTACATTAGACTCCATATTAATGACTATTTCCCTGATGCATTTCTGCTCACTACTATTCTGCCACTGAATGCCCTTAAAATCAGCAATGGTATTAAATAGTTGTGTTATTTGATTTGCTTTGCCCTTGAAAACAGTGTTCTCAAGTACTTAAATGCTGAAAAAAATTAGAATTTATACTTACTACTAATAATCATGTCATCAAAGTACTTATACACTTAATATATCTTCAGTAGTTGTCATGAAATTAATGGATATACTCATAATAAATAGGTGGAAAAAAAAGTCCTTGTAGGATCCACTCTAAGACAATAACCAAAAAAAAAAAAAAAAAAAAAGCAAAATATTAAATCCACCAAAATATTGTTATATTGATTCATTGCTTTAATTGAATTTACTTTTAAAATAATATTTAAAGAAGATAGGAAGTTCTAGAATTTCTCCTTTTTTCATCTTGAATGATGCTAAAACTTCTTCTTTATTCTCACATTATTCAAATATAACTCCTTAACTATTTCATGAAATGCAGAATTGCAGAATTTAAAATGCATTGGGATGAAAACACTGCTGTGACATAACCAAAATGTTTTTCTTAGCTACCATTCAGATATATTTCACTGCGACAAAGCATTAAAATACAATATATCAAAAGAAACATTTTAGCAATACCAGAATGAAATATTTTGACATTACTGGAATGAAGGAGAATGTTTCAAATGAGAAAGTCAAAAATAATTGTTCTGAAACCTATAACATCATAGTATCTACTCCAACAAAACATTTCCATTCAGACAGAGCAGTATTTTCTGTCATGAAATTGTTCTCTTGAACCAGCTCTAAGAATTGCTTCTTTTTTTTTGAAGAAGGAAATGAAAAACATACATGTGGGCCATGAAAGTGATAGAGCTTTAAAGGAGAATATCTTTTTCTGAAGAATACAAATAAAAGCGTAGAACTGTCTCTCTGCTCCACCTTTTCCCAGGCTGATGCTCCCTGTACGCCTCATGTGATGGCCCGTATCCTCTCAAACTCCATGATCACATAGTTATCCCCAACCAACCAAATGGCAGGGACAGGTGCCACCCCAGACATCACCTATACTGTGGCTAGCATGGCATTCAGCACTGTATAGCATCCCACACTCCTCCCAACAGCCTCTCTCCTTGGTAGGTGAGGAGCCAGGGATGATCCACAAGAAAGAGAGGCAAAGGGACCTACCGTCTTCATGTTAGTGTATTAAGATTGCTCATAGATTGACCAAATCTCTACAAGGAGACCATAGGGACCTAACTGAGTCATCTCTAGGATCAATGTCTAAATGGCTGTGGGGCTTTTTTGTTTTTGTTTTTATTTTGTAATGTGAATTTAAGTCTTCTGATTTCAGTTTCTGATAGACAACTAATCAACCAAAGGAGGAGAAAAAAAAAAACCCTCAACATTCCTGGTGTTTGTGTTGGTGTGTTTTTTCATATTGCAAGAAAAGAATTGGAAATAAAACAAGATATTTTAAAATGCATCCATCCCATGTGTCAAGTAATTTGACAAGAGTTGGACAGGAGTTAATACAAGCTAACAAGCATCCTTCCCTCAGGAAAAGAAAAAGAAAGCACTCCACAACAACATATCTGAAGACCAAAGTGAAGATTAGGAGAAGAGACATTTCCGTGCACAATCTAGGGATGGAGTTCTCCCAGGGAATTGAGCATGTATCCAAGTCAGTAACATTAAAAGAATAAGTTTGAAGGACAGGTATTTCACAGGTGTAATTGTCAGATGATTTCACTGGAGCAACATACATACATAGCAAGAGAGCATCTGTGCCAATAAACTTAAACCAAGCAGGGGCCTAAAATACAGAATCACAGAATTATTATGTTTGGAAAAGACCTTCAAGATCATCAAGTCTAACCATAAACCCCTCACCACCAGGCCTGCTAAACCATGGCCCTAAGTGCCTCATCTATACATTTCTTGAACACTGCCAGGGGCGGTGATTCCACCTCTTCCCTGGGCAGTCTGTTCCAATGCTTGACTACTTTTTCCATGTAGAAATCTTTCCTAAATTCTATTCCTAACTTAAGCTAACCTGAAGCTCCCCTAGCACAATTTGAGGCCGTTTCCTCTTCCTATTGGTAGTTGTTTTGGAGAAGAGACTGATTGCTGCCTCACCGCAACCTCCTTTCAGGTGGTTATAGATCCTATATCCTTTATAGGATAGAAGTTCAAGGCTGCAATATGAACAGTCCATTCCTCACACCCTTCCTTACAACCTCGTGGTTGGGACGAGGGAGGCAGGAGGGAGTCCTCAGCTTCCCAGGCCTCTGCCTAGAGCACAGGAGAGACACTGAGCCAGTGTTCAAGTGACCTGTACTGCATTTGGGTGTTTGATGGGCTGATGTTTGTGTCCTGCCATCCGAGGGCCAGGAATGTTTTCCTAATGTGGATAAATGTTTTATTTTTCCTTCATAACAGAATATAATTGCAATTGAATTATGATGGAAGGGTAAAAAGAACATAATATTCATTTCTGAAAGAAGAAATGCATCTTAGATGTTTTTAACATATCAATCTCACATTTTGGTTGGTTCTGAAGCATTATACTCAATAGATGAAATAATTAAAAACAGATTTATTGTTTTCTGTCCTCTGTGGTAGGATGAGAATTGTTGCTGCAAGGTATCTTTTTTTAATTATCAAGATAAGAGCAATGCAAACAACATTTATAAAAAATGACATTCATTCAATAAGTTTGCCAGTTTAAATATAAGTCAGTCCATAAAGGAGACATTCTGTATGAAGAAAGTCCATATTTCTCCATATGCAGACATGGCTAAAATTAACCATACCTCTTCCAGCCTTGCCACAGCATGGATGGGAGCTGCTTTGCTTGCATTTTGCAAGGAAGAGCCTTTGGAGCTCACACTGCCCCTTCTGGACTTTGGCAGTGAAGCATCAGGCAGGTTGATCACATTAAAAGTTAGGCTTCTTTTTTGACAAATTTTGTTTTTATTACAGCCACATTACACTACCAGTTGAATTGAGGCTATCAGAATATGTGTACTTCTTAAATACAACCCTTATTTTCATAGTATGATTTTTGCCCAAGTCCTGAAGCAAGTGCTCCATGCCTGGAGTCAGCTGGCCTGCTGGAATCAGCGGGGATGGAAGGGATATGGGTTCTTTGCTTGTTTTGGTTGACCTCATTAGCATTTCAGCTTCAAGGCCAAGCGTTGGCAAAGCAGGCAAGACCATAGGAGCAATAAGTATTTATCTCAATGATGGAGTTGGATAACAGTTAAATATGTGTTCTGCTTTCCTGAATGGTTGTTTTAGTAGTCTCCTTTTATTATTAAAAGAAAAATATAAGAAGGTAAAATGCAATCATGTAATCTTCCGTTAATATGTTGCACAAGCCAGACAGTAAAGTTTATTTTAATCTTCTCTGTTGTGCTAAATAATTAAACTGTAACTTGTTCCTAGAGACTTAGTCAATGTATTTTAAAATTTGAGGGGAATGTTTATTATAAAAGTGGAAAACTCATTACTAACTAGTTAGCATTTAATTTGCATCATTTAAGTTCATGTAATTATTTTTCTGTAGTGTCTATTCATATAGCAAGTTTAAATTTCAGCTGATCTTGACTTACCTATGTGATAAAATAATAGATAAGAAGGGAGAAATGTCAGGAGGAAAGTCTTGAAGACAGGAATCAAGGGTATACTTTTTTGTTCTCCGATTATTTAAATACAATTCTAAGGACTTCATTTGCAGTTTAGAAGAATACCCTTTGCACTAAAATGAAGTTTAATATTGAAGTGTATTAAAAAATAAAAAGGGAGAAATTACTTTTTTTCTTTTTTTTTTTTTTCTGCTGAGATTTATCCTGCAGTCTTGAATGGAAAATATTCAGTAACACTACTAGTGACAAACAGCATGTTCTTGCAATTCTTCTAAGACTTATGACTTATCCTTCCACATTAGCCAACTACAGTTTGACACTGCTAGTCCACAACAGCACAGAGATCTTGACTTCAGCTCCTAGCAAGTGAGCAATTAATAGTAATACTAAGAACACAGGACTGATCTTCCTAGCTTAGACTTTCAGAAACCTTTGCAGCATCCAGTCTGCAGCTGTGACCACTAATAGAGTCCTAGGAGGGACTATAAGCGCAGGGCAAACACACAGCAATCTTCCTTCTCATACGAGTCCAATGTCCAAAACTAGACTTTAGATTCTGTTTTTAATGTTTTATGATGATTTTTTTTCATCCATCCTAATCCCTTTTTGAAGCTGCCAGTGCTTTGGTCTTCACAACTTTACACAGCAATGAACTTCATCTGTTTTTCCTGCAATGCTTCATTTTAGCCCTTAATTCTTTCACTGTCACTGTCAGAAACTGCAGTCCATTCTCTTTCCACCTTCTCAGTTTCATCTATGATTTTCTAGTTCTGTCACGAATTCCCTACAGTGTCTCTTCTCCAAGCTGAAGAGTCCTTGTCTGTCTAATCCTTTCTTGGGGAGCTGTTCTGTATCTTTTATCATCATTGTTGCTCTTCTCCATACTTTTCCTGCTATTTCGTAGCAGGGGCAGGCGACAGAATTGCCAGCAGAACTCAAGATCCATGTGCATAAAGTGCAATTATGTTTTTTCTCCTTTGCTCTCTATTGTTTTCTTAATAATTCCTAAACATTCAATATTCTCTTCTGACCATAATTGCCTAATGAACTAACATTTTCACCAAAGCAGTTGTTAGACCTCTGAAATCTCTTTCCTCAGAGGTAATGGATAGTTCAGAACCCCTCACTATAAACATAAAATTACTTTTCTCATGAATGTCATCCCTTCTGCCTTTACCCACACATGCACTCATCTCCACTACTGGGTTTTATAACAATCAATATCTCAGTATTGGAAAGACTTTTAACAACAGCCCTGAGCACCCTGAGGACCATCAAAAACTTTACCATTTCACTCTCCGCTCTTTTTTTTTCCAGATAATTTATGAGTATTTTGAGCAAGGCCTAGTACACAGGTTCTCTGTGAGATGCCAAGAGTGATTTCCTTGTATTGACAAAAAAATGACTAATTATCCCTACCCTTTGTTTTCTCTTTTTTTTTTTTTGAGTATCTTAGAAAGAATCAATGACTCGATTTCTTTGATGAGCTGTTGGAGGGTTTTTGAAAGTACAGGTATACAATAGCAAGTGATTATTGATTCTTTAAGGGAGGCCTAATTGACTTCTCCCTACAAAATTCACATTGATTTTTCTCAGTGATATCATATTCATCCATGCGCTTACTTATTGTCTTCAACGTTATATTTTCTACTAATTTGTCTGATTGGTGGTCCCAGAGCCCCACAGGAACCTTTTCTAAAATTAATGTTACATTTCTGCTTTTCCTTTGATAACAAGGCATTTTAAAGGAAAGGTAAGAAACCACAGTCAGTAGTGTGCTACATTTTAAATGTTTAAAACACTGCAGAAATCTGACAATTCGTTACCATTGATATTAGCTTTTCTTGCTTTTATCATATTAGACAGATCCAGCAAAATGTTTCCCATGAAGTTGTTATCACAAGAACCTCTCCAAGTTCCTCAGAGAAGAGAAATGCAAAGAACTCATTTTACATCACTATTAACTTACATGAATGTCTTTCATCAGTAGTTCTCAAGATGCTTCACAAAAGAAGCAAGTACCATCCATATTTTACAGAAGGAAAAAAAAAATATTGAAAGATGAAGAGCTAGATTTAATAAGGGACTGACAGCAGGGCCAGGTGCATAAATAGTCTCTGCTCTCACCCTGCAGTGGCTGAACACGTATCTGCTGAAATGAAAGGCATGCTACTGTTTAGCATGGTGTCGAGCCTGAGCTAGCACACACCACCTTTCTGGAAATAAAATCCACATCTCCTGAATCCCTGTCTTACTGCTCCAATTGCTAGGCTATACTGCCCCCACATCTGAGCCTGTTTTAAGGGGTCCATTTAGAACGATTATAGAAATTCAGGATTTATTTGTGCTTACCACAGATTAATATAGTTTTTTTTTTAAAAAAAAAAAATAGGCTAAGGTACGAGCAATTCTATTATACACAGCAATTATTTTACAATTGTTTTTAACCCACAACTGGCCCATGTACCTAATGAGACTTAAATGTGTTTTGTGACTCCTGAAACAGCTTCTCAACTCACATAAGAAATACACACACACATCAGGGCAATTACAGAGCATCCTTTGCTGTAAGTTCTTCTGCATAGCTATGTCTTGTGCCCCTGCCCTCTTCACATTTGTACACTAACTGATGCAGATACATCTGATCATAGATTAATGCTTCCCTGTCTTGTATAAATAGACTCCAGTAACTCTGCAGCTGGCAAGCAAGGAAGACGAGAGATGCTAAACAGGATTAACCGAATACTAAAGCATCCTCTTTAATTACCTGATACAATGTGTTCATTTATTTTCTTCTCCAAGTAACATTTTGCCATTCATACCCGATCGATCACATAAGAATGGGGCTGTGAGCAAGGACAGTCTATTCATTATCCTAAAGGTTATTATAGTGGGTGCTATTATTATTCAGGCTTTCAGTAGGAGACACATGAGATCATCCCCTGTCATTCAGAAAACTAGTGCTCGAGGGGACCACCTAGGCAAATTCAACTCAAACTGGAAGGTCAGCTAATCTAGTTGGTAATAGTCCTATTAACTTTGAACCACATATAAATGGCCTGCAACACTGGCTCGTCTTCATAACATTTTCATTAATAGAGATTTCATTCATTTGGCAAGGTAACAAAGGTATAGTATTAATAACAGAATTTAAATGTCAGCATGTAAATTAGAAAGAGATCTTTACCACGAAGCCATTCACATGAAACAAAAAATGTATTTTAGTTCCTGGCATCATTTAAAAAAAGATCATATATATGTGCACGTGGAGAAGATACATGAGTGCAAAATAATCTTGTGGCAGTTGAAATTAAGAATTATTATTTCAGCTCAAAAACAGGAATGTAGTAATATAGTATTTCCCTTGCCAGCAGCAAAGGAGAGAAATGAAGTCCTTATGAGACTTGCACCACCACCTCACTTACTTAGTGCTTCTCCGTACAACGTCTGGGTCACTGTGGGCATCCTGCACAGACTGTGGCATATAGAGCTGAATGTGAGCAGTTTTCAGGGACGCCTAGTTTCTTAGTCTCCATGGGCTTAGGCAAGGGACAGTTGCTAAGCCATTCTGTGCAGCTAACATCTCTAAAAATGCTCTGAGCATAACTTCAGGCACTTAAGAAGCCTTACAGCTGAAAACTGAAGAGCTCCTGGCCCTCTGCTGCCCCAGCAGTTTCTGCAGATTGCTGTCATGGCCCTTGGTGTATAAATTCCACCTGTGTTGCACTTCAGGCGCTGCTCTGAAGGATCCTTCCTTTGGTACCAGAGAAGATCCTCTGCTATAGTTTATGTGCCATAGAATGTGTTAATAAAATTGTCAAAAAAATCAGCTGTATCTGCTATAGAACGTAGAAGAAAAGTAAATGTATGCTGAGACTCTTCTCCTGTGCTGCTTCTGACACCCTTTATAGACGTGACGTCAGCCATGGCAGCAGTCCACAATATTTTTGCTTTTCAAAACCTGTTCATCAAGGGATCTCAAGGGATTTTTTTTCTTTTTTTCATCTAGGGTAGTTTGCAAACATTTTCGAACAGATGGGCATGATTTGGCACAGCTGGGTTTATCCTACTAGTTGCACAACTTTCCTTATGATGCCTTCAGCATTACAGTTGGAAAAATCCTGACTGGGTCGGGGTAAAATGAGTCATAGCTTCCCCGAATCATTTGTCACTGTTGTGAAACTACAAGACAATTGGTTCTGATTGGCTTTTCTACTCAGAAAAGACATTTGCTTTGAACACAGGAGACTGCAGCAGATCAAAACGTGAGGATCCAAGTCAGAACAGCTCTCTTTAGAGACACTAGGCCTATATTTTAGTGAAAGGGAAGTCTCTCGCTATTGCCATAACACTGAAGGAGCTCTCTCAAAGGGACCTGAAGGATGTACTGTGCAATTATTTCAGTGCTAGAGAATGAGCACTAAAAATGAAATATGTAAGAAGCAATGTTCTTACAAGACATCAAGGCCAAAAAGTGGATCAAAATATCCACTTTGTTGTCATGACGGGAGGAGCACAGTAACAGAAGTTTGTTGACAAGAAGAAAGGAAACACTGTCAATATCTCTAGACTTATGCCTAGATCATCTTATTGCATCAAGAATTATCAAAATTACTTGAGGAAAAAGCAATTTCTGTAGTTTTCTGGAACTATTCGTATAGTGTGGTGTTTTTTTTGTGTTGTTTTGTTTTGTTTTTTATCACTAGAATAATGATTCCCGTCCTTGACTCTGGGGTCTGCCTTTGTAAGTGACCTCGTAGCCCACATGAGGTTTGGGATCCTTCCCCCAAGTCCATCCTACACTACCCAGAGGCAGTGAGTGGGGCTCCTGTGGCTCCTGCTCTCCACAGCAAGATCCTGCACTGAAGCGACTGCAGGGTCCTTAGAGCCCCAGGGCCTGGCCTGTATTTCTTAATCAGCTACAGCCAGATCGTGAAGGCTACTAAAGCTGTACTCTCTCATAATGCTCTTCACCACAAGGGGCCTATGCAAGAAATAATTCAGACCTTAACTGGATTATTTTTTTCTAGATAACATTAAGAAAAGTTGTCATGAGGAACCATCGATCTAATGCTCTCAGGCCCTCACCAAAGCACTCTCCCTTGTGCTTCATCCTTCATAGGGACCTCAATTTTCACGAGATGCAAAGAAAAGGGAAAACTCACAGAAGTTTTCTTGTGTGTATCTTCTCTTGGGGCCGGTGTGGGCTATTATGAAGATTTATTGTGCGCTGACAGGATGTTTGACTATTTGCAAACAAGATGGATGGTGTTTCTCTTGGATAACCTTGCAGGCTGCTTCCTGGTGAGTTAGCACAAGGAAGTGCAAGGAGACTCCACAATAACGAGGCAGGTGTAAATGCAGGATGGGACTGGAATTCTAGTATTTTTGCCGGAAAGTGCTTGCATGGGACATGGCCAATTTGTACTGATCTCAGTCTTTAATTAGTAACAATTAATACTTCAGTTAAGGTGTAGAAGTTGCTGTCAAATTGCTAAAACTCACAAAATTACTTCTTGGGGCAAGCTTCCACTTGAGAAGGAATCGGATCTTTCAGAGCTTTTCTGTCAGTAGATCAAGAAACAACTGTGAGGACAGCAGGTTTGTTAACTCAATCACATTCAATTTTAAATGAATTTAATTCTGTTTTATCATTTTGACTGATTTTCGGTAGGGTGGAAGCACAAAGAGCTCATCAGAAGGTAGGATTCAATGTGCCTGTTGCTGGAAAAAAAAGGCCCAAACTGATAATCACTTCCCCTGCAGCAGACCTGTAATGCTCAAATGAATTGCAATTGAAATTAATGGTGTTCTGACAGAAGCCTCAGTTTTTGTGGATGATATGACAGGATAAAGATTACAGAGATGAAATATCTTAATATACCTGTTCCATGTTTTCTTACAGTATAGCAAACACATGACCATTCATAAGGTCTTGGGTACAAGCTGACTATGAAACATTAAAAAAAAACTCAGTACATCTAAATCATATATATATATATATTTTTTTTTTAATGTACTTGAGTACTTAAAACATGGCCACTCTGCTTCTTGCTGATCTTACAGGAAATAACTATTACTTCTCTTTCAGAGTAAAAGATAACTAACTAAAATAAAATGTTTTTGCAGTCAAAGATATATCCCAGTGATCACAGAACAACACAAGGCACAGTTCTACTTCTCTTGGCACTGATGTGGTCCACTAAAATTAATGATAGTACCTGACAGCAAGAGAGCAAGATGTGATCAATAGATAATAAAAAAGACCCTATTCTACCTTGAGCGGTGTTTCTTAGGTTTTTTTTTTTTTTTTTCCTTTTGTTTAAAATTAAACATCATTTCTTCCATTGCAGATATGCTGCTGAGACAGGAACAAATATAGTACTGTTTTGATAGTTTTTTTTTTTTTTTTCCCCCTAGCCTTGACACAACTATACAGAGTATATTCAGAACATATTCCTTAAATGTTTTCTTTTTCTTCCAACAGAATAACTCTTCAAGTCGACATTTCAATGGAAGAACAACTCATCAGGAGTCACAGCACCAAGCTCCTTGTGCAAAGGGCTCATATTTTCAGTTTGGCAGCTAGATAGTCCAGTGGTGATTTACTCAATAATATTGCCTTTTAATACTAAATTCAGTTGACAGCTTCCTATGCTATCAATATCAAATAGATATTTATAGTTTCAGATTTTGGAATAGTTTAATCAAATTAAAAAGAAAAAGCAGATGTTAGATGGAGGCAATGGCATGCATAGTAGAGTTCCTTAATCTGTAAAAACTTGTGCATTTCCAACTACTCAATTACATAGTGCTTCTTCCTTTTTTTCCTCCAACTGTTAATGACTGCCATATTAAATAAAGTCTTAAATAGCTTGCTAGGAAGCTCACTGGTCTCTAGCAGGCAGACTGAGTGTCTGCCAGCTCCTCCGCTATTACATCTTAAGGTCTTTAACTGTCTGAACAGCTGGATGATTACATATAGCACTGGCAAGCAGCCACTCTCCCCCTCCAAACCCCAATTAAAACCGCTGTCACAGAGCTAAGAAAGCACAGAGTGCAGCTTCGTTTTATGCAATGATTGGTGACAATCTTTTTTTTTTTTTTTTTTTTTTTAATGATATAGTGCTGCAGCTTGGTATATGGCTCAACGAACGTTTTTATGTTTACAACTGGTTAAGAAACAGCCAACAATCCTCCTCAATACCTTCGCCATTTGAAATTATTTGCCAGAAAATTTACATGAGTACTTTTCAGCCCATAGACTCAGTGCAGCAGTTGCTTGTGCATCACTGTTACTTGGAATTTCAGCTACATTTATTAGGTACAGTTGGAAGCAGAGGCCACATGGCTGTTTCGTGTTTCTTGATAGGAACAGTAGAGCACTTAGGAGGGAAAGAGCCATCTTCAGGGAATGATTCATCCACCTTATCTTGGCATGGAATGAATCACCCTCTGAAAGTGCCTGTCGACTATAGAAGGAGCCAGAAAACCTGACTAATCTGGCCATCTAAATTGCAGACAGCCAAAGTTAAGGTGATTCCCACTCTTAATACATACTGTTCACAGAGACAATGATATACAACCGTTAATGGCAGGATTGCTAATGGTTAGCACCAATAAGCCTTTTTATAGCATACTACTGTGCCACATCTGATTATCACTGAGCTAATATTTCACCAGGGCCTGAATTTGACTAAAAAGAAAAAAACAGGGATGATCCATCTCAGGCAATAAAAATCAGATAAATTGATAATAAATAAATTTATGAATTTATGATGAAAATATGATGCATGAACAATCTGATTAACCACAAATACATATGTATATTTTTCCCCTGTGCTTTATCCTTGTATTTATTTCTATAATCTCTGCTTTCTTACCTGCCCTTGACCCTTCATGAGTCATGTTTCACACCAGTTTTATTCAGTGGAAAAATACTGAAGTCTGTAGTGTCATTCTTTTGATTATAGACAACGTCATATATGTCTCTAGCTCCCCTGGTGTTGGCAAATTTTAATATCAGAGGACTTTTATACTGGCTAATCCAAAGCATCTTTCTTTTACCTAAGCAATTAAGCTGGCATCCTGCAAAATCCTTCGAAAGAATCCTACTCAAATAAACAAAAGATTAGGTGTTATAGAATGCATTTTTTTCTTCCTTTTCTGAGCAGGTAGGAGTGATGCTTACTCACACAACTTAAAATCCTTCCCACTGCCTTACAGGGAAGCACATATATTCACCTATGGCAGCTTGCTCATCATACAGTCTTTAAATAATCTTCAGCTTCACTCCTTTCTAGTACGGGCATAATAACTACTGCAGCACAAATAAATATTGCACTGCACGCATGGCACATACCTTGTCCAACCTGGCATCTACCATTCTGAGTCTGTTCCAACTCAACATTGTCTGAATCAAGCAAGTGGTCCTGGAAGCTCTTTTCTCCGAGGTCGCTGATGTGACAGCACAGTATATTGCAAGGTGAGTATGTCATGGCCTGGCTCAAGGAATAATAGTGGCCATTTTGTGGGAGATTAGATTTTCCAGGGGAGCCCAGAATTACCTCTGCAAACTTTTGATGGACAGTAGTAACACAAATGTGTATTTTGTAAAAAGCAAAGGAACAAATTTTTAATTCTGCTTCATTGTATTACACCCTTTTTCTTTCCTAAAACACCGGAGTAAGCAATAAAACATATCTGGGAAAACAAAACAAAACAAAACAAAAACATGCTTCCTACTTGTATATAGACTAAGAAAATGACGCTGTTTCTACTTTTCAATAATAGGTCATCCTGATTCATTGAATACTGCTTTTTTACCCCCTGGAGAGACCACATTTTGATTGCCTGCTGTACTTGTTCAAGAAAAGCTCTCCTAATGGTTTGCAGTGCCAAAGTGACCTTTGTATTCTGTTTATTACCCTGTCTGTCTGGCGTAGTACTTCCTCTTCTCTGTTAGATATTTTAAATTTGTCCATACTATGTGAGAAGATACAGTGTCTTGCTCCTGAAATTTTTCTTGCAATGTTTTTGTTTAGAAGCATGTGCCATGGATAAAATAATCAACAATGCAGTATTTTGAGATTAGTTATAATTCTCTTCTATAGCAATACGCTTTTTTCACTTAATTAACTTTGTGGCCAAAACTTCTCTCCCTCTCAAAACACTACAAAGCAATTTTCTATGCTTGCTGTATGAGGAGAAAAAGACTCTTTGGAGGTGAAAATTTTAACCAAGATCATGTTACCTGTTTTTGAATATTAGCTTTTTGTAAGGTATTTCAGTAAAGAGAGCAATGAAAAGAAACATGAAGGCTAAGCTTGGCATGTACACTGATTTCAATGAAATATCTTTCACATTGAAAAAGTAGTTAGAACTACCTGTAAAAAAGGGGGACATTCACATTTTTCATTCTGTGGAGAAATCTTATGTTTCAAACTTTTCTGAAGTTTTGTTCCAACTGGAATGAAAAATCAAGTGTTAAAGGATTGCTCTAGCAACAACAGTAAAAATCATGTTGCTAACATTAAATATTTTTTATTTATGGTTCTTATTCATGCATGTAGTTCTTTTTATTTCATATTATCGGCATAGAAAGTAGCATATAATGACATAAAATAAATGGATGCCATTTAATTCATTAATCCATGAATCACAAATTCAAGCAGAGATGACCAATTTATTTTCATGGCAAAACACATTTACCTTGTGCCTGTTTAGCATTCATATTGCTACTGTTCAAGAGAAGCATTTCCCAACCTAGGATCTTATCAGATGGGCATGTGGGAGGGAAATTCCATGACAGTAGTCCTTTAGAGCAGATTCTTAATTATTCTTGTTTCCATTCAGTCAAAAAAAAAAAACATTTTCTGGAGAAGGGTAGTTCAGATCTTCATTCTCCAGGTAAAAATGAGATTGTTGAGAAATAAAACACAGTATGGAAAAATAATACAAGTTCTTTCAAATCTCAGAAGAGGGACAAGTTTTGGTCAAATATTTCAAGAGTGAGTATGGGATGCTGAGCTGAAATGCTTTCTGTTAACCATCTCTAATTTCATTTCCTACCTCACATTGTGGTCCAGGAAGTCTGTTCTACAGCATGAGTCATTTTGTCACATTGCAAATCCTAAATGAATAAAGCTATTAACATTTACGGTGTACCGCAGTATGCCTTTTTCTTTTTTTTTTTATTTTTTGCGATATCTTTTGTCGCTGTCAGGAATAACAGATGACAATGTAAGAATATATGCCAATTACAAATGAGAAAAAATAATAGTGTTCTTTATTCACTTCATAATAAGAACTCATTCCAGTCTAAAATTGCTCAAAAAGTAATTTAATCAGTGCAGAAGCTCAGGAAGAGTGCTTTATTATTGACTGCTGCAGTGGAGCTGGCTATTTTAACAGAGCGATTCCATAAACGTTTATGAATGAATTTTACTTTATGGTATTTTGGCAGGATCTGAGCATCAACATCTTTTTTTTTTTTTTTTTTTTTGATTCAACCCCTAGGGAAGCCTGCTCCAGGAAAGCATTGTAACTAGTTTAAGGAATGAACTAAGCTAAACTAACTACTCAGAAAAATTATCTTGGAAGGATGCTTTCTTAGAAGTGAACTACTACTTGAAAAGACAAAACAAACAGGATCATTTGTGATAAAGACCAACCCTTCCCCAAATGTTCAATAACTAACATAAAGGCCAGTAACTAGCAGTACGCCCCAGGGGTCAAAACTTGAAAACTTGTCCCAGTAATGTTGCACTTATTAATAGTCTGGCTGATGGGGCAGAGCGTATACCCTCAGCAGGTTCAAAAATGATAGAAAACTGGGAAGAGGACCAATGCGACAGATGGGTGCACTGCCATTCAGAGGGACCTCAACAGGGTGGAGAAATGGGCAGAAAGGAACCTCATGAAGTTCAATTAGGAACTGACCGCCTAGGAAGCAGCTTTGCTGAGAAGGACTTCTGGTCAAGAGCAAGTTGGTCTTCAGTCAGCAAGGCACCCTTGCAACAAGGAAAGGCCAAGGACAACCGGGGCTGTGTTGCCGGCAGGTGAAGGGAGGTGATCTTTCTCCTCTACTCATCTCTGGTAGGGCCATACACGGCATGCTGGGCCCAAGTCTGGACTCTGCAGAACCAGAAAGACAGGGACACGGAAAAACTGGAGAGAGTTTGGTGAAGTGCTACTAAGATGATTAAGGGCTTGGAGAAAGAGATGGGCTTGTTTAGCCTAGATAAGAGAAGGCTCAGGAGGTTCCTATTAAGTTGTACAAATACCTGAAGGATCTAAAAAAGATGCAACCAGACTCTTCTCAGTGCTGCCCAGTGACATGATGAGAAGCCACAGAACTGAAACACAAGAACTTCTGCCTGAACATGAGGGATTTTTTTTTTTTTTTTTTTTTTCACTCTGGGAGTGACTGAGCACAGGAACAGGTTGCCCGGAGAGGTTGTGGGATGTCCACCTCTGGAGATATTCAGAAGCTGTCTGGACAGGCTTCTGGTCCACCTGCTTTAAGTGATCGTCCTGCAGCAGGGAGTTTGGACTAACTGATTTTTAAAGAGCCCTCAATCATTCTGTCATTCTGCGAAACTGAGCCAAAGATTCAACAAGAACATTATTCTTGAATAGAGGAGTTGAAGATTTTGAACTGCAGTTGGGAAATTAATAATAGAAATAATGGAGGAATCTCTAAAACAAAAAAGAGTATAAATTAAAAATAAATAAATAAATAAATAAATAAAATGAAAAGGTCAGTTTTTCCATAACAGGAATCCAGAATACTTTGGGAGAGATTTCAAAAGCCAAGTGGTTTGTCCACACCTAACTGGAAAAGAAGAGAAATCTACTGCATTTGTGGGCGACAGTTGAAGACACAGTACTACAAGCAGTTGTCCACAAAATGAAGGTGGAGACATAGGTTTAACAGTGGTCCATAGGTTTAATAAGGATTCATGTCCTTTGTGGGAGTTCCTTAATGTTCACACATTCTGAGTCTTGTGTGTGTGTGTTATTTTTCTCTGTAATCTCTTCTGGGTGACACAGATGCTTCATTAACTTTCAGAAATTCATCTTACCTGAGGCACTGTTCTGTATCATTGAGATTTTTAAATAAAAGACTAGCATTTAATTCTGAAATAGATACAGTAGTCAGAGCTACAAGTATCTGTGTCAGCAAGGTGAATATTAGGATATTTTATGTTGTAAAGTCTGATTTCCATGATTTTGGCCATAGGAATACCTTTCCAACCAAGACAGTGTAAGAGTCTGCCGAGAGTATAATGCACTGTCAGATGACAAGTACAAGTGTACCTGACATGCAATGAAAGCTCACCTATATTACAGAGATGCGTGTGGTCACAGCAAGTGCCGTGTAGCAGAGCATCTGCTGTGACGTGGCGTTATAATCTGGTGTTATAAATGAATACATTTTAAGACATAAAAAACTAGAACAAGAAAAGACGGGTGTTTCTTTTTTATGAGTTATGTTTACAGGGTCCCATAAACTCCAGTTTAGTTCTCTTTGGAATTTTGATATTCTGTTAAAATCCGTCCAAAAAAACTGTTTCTTTACTTGCAGCTTTGTAGGTAACTATGTTAAACACTGTCATTAATAAATGAATTCCTAATGAAATATATTACTACTCACTCCCTTCCTACACCTGTAAATGAACATACACGGGATACTCTCCCTCACAGAACTTTGTGGAGACAGCTGTATCCAGCGAAGTCAGCTGATGGAGGAGAGTTGCTATTGGTATTCCTCGAGGCATGAGCTGCTCTATGTTATGCCTAATTATCAGTTACATTGCCATAGACGTGGCAAAGGAAAACATAGCTTGCAACTGTTTTCCTGATTAGCTGACCTGCCTTGGTCTCCCTCACATGTTAAGATGAATTATCTTAAAACGCAAACTAAAAAGGTGAGGTCTTTTCACCACTGACAACCTCTCTTAGCTGGTCTTTCTGTTCCCAGAAGTCTAGTAAAACCAGTATACTATTACGATAGATCAAGCCTAATTTTTACCTTACTGCAATCAGAATGTAAATGTGAGTCCTAACTTTATTTCCTAAGCTCTCCTCTGAGGTCAGCTAAATAGAAAACTTTATAAAATGCAAAGCTAATAAAATGTATGCAAACCCTCCTAGGGATTTTGGTGATCTCAAAAGACAGTATGTGTGGAGGACAAATGATAAATATAGATCTATAAAAAGGTTTGAAGAAGAAAAAGCGGTCTGTTTATTTAGCAAAGATAGAAATGTTAATGAATTTTGCTGCATGGAAGCATTATCTGCCATGGATGGTTAGGGTTCAGGCTTGTAGGACTAAGAGTGATAAATGAGACCCAGCTACAAAATAATTGTTAGGTTATGAATGTCCCTAGAACCTATGTATGGATTTGACAATATTAAATTTATCTCTATTTCTTATTAAATAATGCACATACATGAGAAGAGAGAGCACAAATCCTCACAAAAATCTTTGAATAAATGCTATTCTTACTTGCAATCGGTGACAATAAACTCACTGCTTTAATAGAAGTTGTAATATTGGTAATTTAAGCACATGAGAATTTCATTCAGGCCTTTATTCATTCTAAACCTCAGGTGTAAGTTCCTTAATAATCCTGCAATTGAAGTGGAGGCAGCAGACAGCTCTGTGCCCCATAATGCCACAAGTGGATTTTTACTTCCATTTTTTTCCAGATCTACAGCCACCAAACACCAAGTGGGATTAACCAAACACTATGAAGTGCCAACTGGTGTTAGCTAGATATAACAAGAGAACTGGAGACATGCACGAAGGCAATATTAGTTGCTTTATGCCAATTAGTACGGAATATTCATTAGGTAAGCCCATTCGAAATTGTTGTGAGTTTCCTTTAAATCATCCTTGTGTGCTTTTGGAAGTGTCCCAAATTGCACTTAAAAAAACCAATCCCCTCCTACCCCAAAACGTTATGATATTCTTAGGCATAGCAATTTTATCTTTTGTTTTTGAAAGAGAAATCTAAATTGCGTTTTTTCAGTTCAAGGGGGAATCTGTCCATTGGTCAGAGTATTATTTCTTTTCTACCTTAAATGTAAAGGTTTTTCTGATGCCGCTGGATGTAGTTTCAAAGTACCCAGCCTCATCATGTGCTCTCTTACAGGTACTTCTTAGTACTGCTAGAGCTGGAGAAGCTCCCATCCTTGGGAAGTTTAACTGGCAGGAAGCATTCTGCCTGCTAGTACCACCTGTAAGACTTTGATTTATAATTTTTATGACTGTTTGAATTTATGTGCTAGCCTAGGAGAAGGATCCAAGTCAAGCTGAAAGACTGTTACTGGTAAATGCCAACTGGAGAGCGAAGGTCCTGGATTACTTTGGAAACATTATGATATTTCCTGGCTTCAAGATGAGATGGGAAATTGAAGATGTGGTATGTGTAAAAAGCACTTTAAGATTTAAATGCATGTGTTTCCTGCTGCAGAGGGCGAGCTGTTTTGTGGTAAATGAAAGCCCTTTGGCAGAGAACTAACATTATGCTCTCTTTGCTATAGAAAATCATCTCGGCAAATAAAATCCCTTCACTGGACACAGTCCTAGTTAGCCTTCCCCAATTTAGAAGCCAGTTTCTTAAATATCTCTGCAAACTACTGATTTTTAAGATTAGGAATTGCAAATACTTTTTTAGTGACAACTGTCACACCTTATATGGATATTTTTTATATGTATTTGACATCTCAATCCATTATGCTAATGAGGTCAAATTTATTGTAGCAATCTTTGCTATTTAATAGCTGTGCTACGGTGCTCTCAAGTTCCTTTAAGTGCAAGCACATCCGTTTGTCAGAACCACGACTGAGGAAATTAAAAAACACAAACAGCAGCTGGACCCAGAAAAGCTTCAGTCTTTTCTGTGCCCTTCTTGTGCCATATACCATGGTCATGCTTTGTTAGAACTCTAACACTGCTTCAGCTTTCTATCTCCATGATCTAGAGACAATGGAAATCAGGATCTTGACCTTTCTGTATTTAAAATTCTCAGCACATGCTAGAAGGGAACATTTTTTCCTTCCCTGGTTAATGAACAATGGGATAGAAAATACAAGAGACCGAATATTACGGTCAGCAGCCTATGAAACGGAAGTATAAAAAGAACCAGCGAAACAGAATAAACTTTCTGTACATTTTGCAGTTGCATTTTGATCCAGTTTACACAATTCCCTGAATAAATAGTTTGGTTTGGATCATTATCCACTTGGGAGAACATCATAAAAATACACCACTAGTTGACTTACAGAAAGGAAAATATTACAAATTATAAACTGAGCACAGCTGGGCAATATCCTGGTGGGAGCAATTATTTCAGCATTATGAAAGAGAGGAGATTACGAACTCTGAAATGAAGGAAAGCAATAACCTTTTCTTTACTGGAAAATTCTTGCTTTGTAAGTCTTGACTGAGAAATTGGTGGTAACACAAATTGATATATCAAACTGCAAGCACCAAAATTAATGTGAAGGACACTTCTCTACTTCAGGGAATCAGGTACTGCAAAAGGTATTTCATCCTGCAGGAGATGGTAACTGCAGCTGAGACTTAGAATTATTTCGCTCAAGGCATCTAGTATCACCTTGGTAAGTACAAGTCCCATGCAGTCTTTCACACAACCTCTTTTATGCTGCTGATTATAGCCACTGGAGATTACGAGGGGTGCTGAGGAGAATATATCATGCAAAGTCAGTAGCACATCATCTAATATGTCATCATATACATTAAGATGGCTTCCAAATGCTTTACTATTGTGAATATTTTTCTCATTCATTTCGTAAATCATTAGAAAGAATGAAAAATAGTGCAATAAGAAAATAATCATAGACAATGATATTCCTAATCTCGTTAAATTAATTTCACTACAAAAGCAGCACATCAAAATTGCAAACTTTATTGTATACAATACTGGTGTTTTTTCTCTGTAATACATGCTTACATAGATTAATCAAGTGTCTGAGATTGACTCAATAAAAATATTTCTGCAAAATTAAATACGGATCTGACTACTTATGCTACCTGCGTCCCCTTCTCACTTTTTGGCTAACCTCTACTGTGACACAGTTTGGATAAGGACAAATTCACTTCTAGTCTATACATAATATAATTATATTCTTACAGATTCACTCTTGATAAATTCTAGTTTAAAAATGGGAGAGGAAGAAGAGGAAGGGAGAAAGGGAACCCTAATAAAGAGGGAAAAATAGTCTTTCTGATTCATAGATACATGAAAATATCTACTATATGAAACCTTATGCAGTACTCTGAAAGCAACACGTACAACCAGGTCTCCATGAATTCTGCTTGCTACTGAATTTGGATCATATTAAAAGGTCCAATCCACCTGTCTTTCAACTTTGTCTGGATCTGCAATCATCAAAGTATGTGTGAACGCTTCCTGGTACCCACCTATGCAACATATTGCCTCTTTTGAAGAACGCAGGCAATCATCTCCTGACTAGAAATTTCCTCCCTAGAACTGCACTATAACCCAGACACAGACCAGAAAATCTTCACAGGAGCTTGAGAAGTCAGTCATGCCAGAGAAAGGTGGCACTTGAATTTTGTGTAATGCTATGATATGAGCAAGCAAGCAAGACAGTGGATCCATTGGGCCATTTTACTCTGAGAAGGTTTGAAGTGTAAATTCCCATACCTCAGGTAGATGTATTAAACATCAGCCTTTAGGTATCTACTATCTGATTGTGCTGTCTAAACTACATGGTCTGCACAGTCCAGCAATTTAACAGTCATGCAGTGAAAGGGGAAGTATGAAGGATGTGTATAGATAGGGCTGGTATTTTATGCATGTACGTTGCATATAGAACATGCTGTAGTAGTTTAACATTTTAAACACGAAGTTAGTGATTCTATATGCCACCTTTCTCAGACCTTTGACTGCAGTTACCACCAGAGAGGGTATGTTAGGAGAAAGAGCTGGCAATTTCCTCTAATCCCCACTCCCATGTCCAGCTTCTCCTTCTCATTATAGCCTGCAGTAGCCAGTTCCTGGGCTGTAGATCTAAGCTGTGTTGTAAACTGTGAGAAGAGGAGCTCAGAAGTAAAGGAATTTCCTACATTTCATTCTCAAAAGACAACTCAACACAAAGAACATAAGAAATACAAGAAAATAAAATATCCCGATGCTTTTAACATAGGACATAACATTTGATTTTGACATGTGGGAAATCAAATTTATAGTACCTCTAACCAACCATTTGTTAGCTAGTTCCCCCTTCCAGGATAGTTTCTTAAGTTAGTTATTTAGTTGGTTTGTTTGTTTGAGGTTCTCATTCACGGAGTCTGTAATTCCATTTTTCTGGTGAGATTCAAGCTTCCTCATGTTTTCCTTCTGTCCCATCACAACAGCAAATCCACCATGTGTGACAGCCTGAACATTAGCATAAAAAGTGTTCCTCTTTCAGGGATCTTCAGTCTCTTGATACAGATGCTTAAGCCTCTTCAGGTGAGAAGGCAATACTACTTCTAGGGTAGGAGGTTGCTTTTATATCAAGGGTTCCTCCATATCCTTTGATGGCTTTCCTCAGGGGAAAAAAAAAAAAGGCAAAAAACAAACAAACAAACAAAAAACAGATCAGACCTTGCTAGCATCTCCTATAGGTTTTATGAACTTCCTGGAATCAGGGTGTAGTCTGACAAGGTTAGCATGTACAAGACCATCCCTTTTTGCCCGATTTGGAACTTACTCTGCTTCTGATGCTGAACGTAACACTTACTGATGCTGAACGTAGCACTTACTGGAGTAGAGCTGATGAAGGAAGGAAAACTCAAGGAGAAAGGCACACATTAGTTGGGACTTGTTCATTCCACACTGTTTCCTTTAGCAGGGATTCTCTTCGCAACTTGGATTGTGAAAAGCATCTTTTGGGATCCTTTATCAATAGTGAGAGGGAAAAAAAAGGAAATTGCTAGAGTTGGTTCATCTGTCTTGTCACTGACCTTTCTTTCCTCCCACCAGAAGAAGGGTGAGAGAGAAAGAAACAGCTGGGACCATGCACTCACCAGCCCACTCACCTATTGCCTGCTGATTAACCGAGCGTGCCAGGGTGTACAACTGAGAACATGGGAGACAGTTGAGGGGGGAAGGAGCAGAACCTTTCTCTTGTGTTTTGACATAGCAGGAAAAAAAAAAAAAAAAAGAAAAAAGAAAAAAAAAAACAAAGAAAAACAAAGAAAAAAAAAGAAGAAAAAGAAAATTACTTTTGAACTAGATTTCAGATTTTGTAAATGCCTTTGGCAACCACCCACCAGGCCCATCCCCTGAAGCTGACAGCAAAATTGGCAATGACTTTCACCTTTGGCTCACATCATCTCTGAAGGTACACTCAGCTACCCTCCTCCACAATACTGTCTATGAAGTAATGCTGTGGCAGTGGGGAAGAAGAAAGTTATTGCTTAGAAAATGAGGAAGAAATCATCAAAAACAAGCTTTTCCCACTCATAGAGTCAGGGGAGACAAGATCTCAAATTTAAGTGCACTGAATCTCTCTGAACTCCTCAGAGCTTCCTATTTTCTTCCACAAGCCATCCATAATACCTTCTTTAGAAAGACTGGATTATTTTCTGTGTTTCCTAACACTTAGGTGCCTACTCTAAAAATATTACACAGGATCTCGCTTGTTAATAGTAACTTTTATGAATTCCATGGGTGTTATCATAAACTTTATGGCAATGAACTGAAACAAATCAGGAAAACAGTGACTGCAGGCTGACTAGCTTGAGTTCTCCAGATGACCCAGTAATGTGGCTAACTGAAAGTGTTGGAGGTAATTTAAATTTCCTCTCTTAATACTGCAAAAATGAAGAACCTTTTGGTTTCTAGTAACAGACATGATATTGGTTGGTTAGCTTCCTCACTAAAAGTATTATACAACGGAGTCTTCATTGTATCTTGTGTATTTCACAGTTTTCTTCTCTGCCAAGTTTGTAAAGAAAAACTCCTGTGAGAAGTATGAATCTGAGTATCATTTTTCTTATTTTTATGTTCCTTGTTTTCACTGCATAGAACACTTGCATTTCTGAGTATTTGCTTCTCTTAGTTATCACTCAGTTGCCAACTAGTCTGCTTTCCCTTCAATCCTGTGGACTGAAGGTCTATGTGCGGAGGAGAGAACATATGATTTTTCTTCCTCTTGGTGTGGAGCTGTTTCATAATAACACATGAAGAGTTCTCCAAATCACCTACTGTAACCCAGCAGGCATCAAAAGCAGCAAATTTTCCACTGATCTAACATTATGCTTTTTCCAGAAATTCTTTGTACTGGAAATCAGAGACCAGATGGAATCTAATGGCAGAACTAGCTTCTGCAGAGCAGGGGAGCTCTGAATTCCCAGCTCTGCACTGGGGGCTTTATTACCCATAACCTGTTCATGCCAGGAACAGCTGACAGAAAACGACACTATAGGAAGATATGAACTGATCGAAGGAAATCTGTGTCTTGATTGTGTGTACCTGAAAGAGTAGGTAGTAACTTAAATTTAAGTCTGTCTAATGGGCAGGTACCTATCAAGGGCAACATTACTCTAACACAATCCTTGTTATTTTGGGAGGCTCTTGCTTGCTTTCAGTCTGGTTCAGTGAGTAGACTTGAAATTCTCTTGGGTAATCATAGAAAGGATATTATAGAAACAGTGGTAATATGTGTACACTTCAGTGGGTTATGGACTACTGAATTACTATTTAAACATTAGCTAGGCCTTTTCCCCATTTTCATCCCAAGCTACAGAACAGAATCTAGTAAATGAATGGAAGGAGCGCTTAAAAAAGCAGAGAGAGAGAGATGAGGATGATAATGATTACGTAAATGAACCTGAATAGCAGGATCTGTGAGTAACACATAGTGAAAAAGCTGTCAATGGCAATGAAACTAAGAGTAGAAACATCAGTAAAGAAAATAAGCAAAAAGGAAGGGCTAAGAAGGAGAAAGACTGAAAATGCAGCTGTGAAACCCACTGATTAATAAATTCACTAGCTATCAGGGTTGGTTGGGCATGGAAATAACTAATGCAATTCCTGGATTTTATTCATACTGACCTAAATTACAATTCCAAAGGAAGGCACCCAAATTAAAAAGAAAAGGGGAGCAGGGGAAAATTAAGGGTCTTCATTTAGAGTGTTGCTCACATGCTAACGATATTTTTTTCACTAATAGTTATTCCAGGAAATAGAACTTATTCTACATGTCACCACTTTCCTTGTGTTCGTACTAATTTCATTGCATCCACACTGGATAAGCTTGCTGGAAAACCTCATTCAAGATAAGCACCTTTCGCTAAGCAAGACTTAGAAAGCTCTGTTCTGGAAAATCCCCCAATTCAGACAGCTATGCAGAGGACTTGAAAGATTTATGTAGTTATCTTCTGCACATTGGCATGTCTTTTCCTAGAAACTGGTGAAGGGATATAGGCCAAGGAAGTGGATGATAAAGCAGAAGAAAAGGTTGCTAGCAAAAGTCAAGTCAAAAAACACAAGATAATAACTCCAAGATCTGCATTAGTCTTAATGAAGTTACTGTGATGTGAAATTGCTCTACTGGCGCTTTTGTATGGTTTGTGTCATTTCCCTCTCTTACTGGAATCTCTTTGGCAGAAGGAGGAACCATGTTTGCCTTTTGTGTTTGTGCACGAGACACAAAGTGAGTTTCAGATACTGAGCTGGGACTCCTACAGGATACTGCAAAATTATTACTGGTAAAAATAATATTAATAATAGCATTAAGAAACAATGATCCAAAGTTAGAACACCTGAAGAAATAATGAGGCTTCAATTAAAAGATACAAAGACTTCCTTCTTTCAGACCTGGCTTCTTAGAAGGCCACCATTCTTACAGGAAAACTGTAGGAAAATAAAAGTCATCTGAGACTATCCTACATGAGAACCTCTACTTTTTTTGTCATCCTAGAAACGTTAAAGTGAAAAAACAACCCCAACCTGCTCAAACAGATACATAGCTGAAACACATCTCTCACCTGTAGATATATGCCAGATTATTATTTCTTTTGCAGTACCTCTGCTATTTTATGCAGGTTTGTGATCCATCTTTCATGGAGTCTTGAGAATGCTTAACCAAATAGAAACCAGTGAAAAAGTGTGCAAGGGTCCCTTAAATAACTAAGCCTGGAGTAGCGAAATTTACTCAAACAGTGCAACTTCATTGATTCAGCCTCAGTTGTAAACTGTGGAAAGATTTCAATCCACAAAGAACAAAATAAGTAAATTCAATATCAACAAAAAAGCATTGTGAAACCTAATCTCTGATACCATTAAAATTAGTATATGTTTAGAGATAATGAAACCATAAACAAGTGACATTATCTGCAGAAACTTTTAGAGAGTCCAGATAAATACAGATAGACCTAGATAGCCCCTAGGTTGTTTCTGGGACTAAGAAAAAAATCTATTTTTCAAGTAGAAGCTATTCAGTTTGTTTTCTGTGTGTCAGTCTTTTGATCTTCTTGTTGGTAGATAAATCCTTTGGTTAGTAGCATTGGCCCATGCATCACAGAAACACATTAACAGTAAACAGCACCTTCCAGCTCTTCAATTTGGAATCCAGTGAAGGCTGTGATATATGGTATGTAAAGGCAGACACAAAAAAATTAAAGGGAGAGATGGGCAATTCTTCCTGTGACATATTTTATAGCTTCTGTTTCACTTCTCTGCTTGACCTGTGATCTCTGTTTTAAAGTTTCTCTCTCTAGACCAAACAAAACTATAATTCATAAATGATATGAAAGGCAGTGTCCTGACTTTAGATACCTAAAACCCACTTACACATTTCAGACCAGTTCAAATGGATTTTTAATTTCTATTGTGTTTATTAAAATCATAACTCTTTCTAAATTTAAGTTCATAAATCATAAATCTATGATTTATTAAAATCATAAATGACTTCTAAGAATCATTCCATATTTTTGAATTATCTGCTCACATGTCACAGCAGATTCATATACAATAAGTATTTATAGTGTGTAAATTATCCAGTGACTTCTTACAAAGACTGCCTTTTTTGGATCTCAAAAAATGTTTGCTATTACAGTTTTGATTTTAACCCCAAACAATGCCTGAATATCCAAATTAATCATAAATTTTAAAACTGAGCATGGAATTTCACTTATTGGAGAGGTTGATACCCATTTCCATGTCCTTTCTCCACTTTCTTCTAAATGCCAGAGAGGCTGCCAGCCTTCAGGATATGCTCTAACTACTGGTGGCAGAATAAGAAATACCAGATCAAAGAGTAATGTACAGAAGGCTAAATACAGTCCAGAGCAGAGCAGAAGGCCGCAAGTTCCAGCCTCTCTGCTGATGCGGTCACTGCGGTGGAACTGCCTTCCAAACTGTAAGCTTTTAAAAGGCCCATATTTGATTTTCAAATATCTTTCAGAGTCTTAATTACTGTAGATATTCCTGGCATCTTCCAACATTATCATTAGAGCTTGAACATTTTTTCTTTCATGCTCTGATCCAGCAAAACTCTGTATAGACCAAGCTATAAGCTAACCACATTTCACTTACCCTCCTCCAGTTTTCTGTTTTAATCATGCAGCAGGCTTGAATAGTGCAGACAATCAAAACATTAGCTATTTAATTTCTTCTTATACATGTAAATAAAAGAGATTCAAATTCCTTCTGCCTTTTTTTTTCTTTTTTTTTTTTTAATCGCACCTCATTTGCATTCCCTTCTCCTTACTTTGGAGTAATTCCTTCAGTGAAAGGGTACAAAGGCAGTTCTATGAGCAGAAGGGTTTTATGCAGCATGGCACAGCATTCTCCACATAAACCCTGCGCTTACTAGCCCAGACTGCAGACTTTCAATGTACGAGTGACATATCTTTGGTCATGTATATTCACTGAACTTTTAGAACTTATTATATGTTAGCCATATATCACCAGATTTGGTATGAACAGGCTGATACATCAACTACTAAAACAAAGCTAGTGATCATGTAGAGAATATTTACAGATGATCTATCGTCAGGAAAAATATTAGCAAATACACATGTATGCTGGCCTCGAGTCTAGAAGACACTCATTTTTAAAGTACTAAAAGTAAGAATAGCTAGAATATGCATGTGTGAGAATGTACACAAAGAAATTCTGCATCCTGCCTTCTCTTACTTTACACACCGGAGGCAGCCCCACCCCATCCCATTTGGTACCATCACTGGTGGTAATGAACACTCCAAAGTGGTGGTAACACTGGTAAGCAGCCTGGGGGCTTCACAGCTTGGAGACTGTACCCACCTGGGTCTAACAGATGACTAGTTTCCTTATTTCCTGCAGAAATAGATTATTAATTTTATTGTTTGAAAAGGCAGTGGGTAACCTTAGTTTCAGGCCATTATATTATTTTTAGCCTGATTTCCTAAGTAAAGAAAGACGACTGTGCCTTTCAGTTTCCTGATAATAACCTATATAGACCATATCCAGAGAGCTAGTGGAATAGGGACCTGGCTTTCTCAATGGATTGCATTAATCAGGAATTATGAACATAAAGCTGGTTTTAAGTACTCTATTTATATTTTTTTTCACCCACTGTGCTCTGATTGCCTCAGCTTTTTGGCATAACTCAGCATGACCTTACAGATTACTTCCTCACTATGAGAATTTCCTCTATAACTTCTGAGATTTTTCCAACAACTGTTTTAGTTCTGGATATTTCTGAGCCCTTCGAGTTTACTTGCTATATATACAAAAAGCAGAGCTAAAATGCCCATATCTTCCTCATTCACAAAAACCCAGAATAGGTGATTGGAAGGCACCTCTGGAGAGGATCTGGTCCAACCATCCTGCTCTTGCTGGATGAGCTAGAGAAGCTTACTCAAGACACTGTCCAGATGGCTTGTAAATATTGCCAGTGATGGAGACCTCACAACATCTTTGGGCAACCTGTTCCTGCAAGGTTGTTAAACAGCATCGAAACCTCAGAGACACTGCAAGAGACTGGTCTCCAGATAGAGTTTGTGCTGCTGATCACAACTTTCTGAATCCAGAAATTCAGCCAGTTTCCAATACACTTTTACTGGCCAACCTAGCCTGTACTTTATCAGTTTGTCTGAGGATGTTACAGGAGGCAGTGTCAAAAACGTTACTGATGTCAAGATAAGCAACATCTACACTTCTTCCTTCATCTAACTTCATCATAGGAGATATGTTAAGCCATCACCAGTTTGGTTAAGCATGATTTCTGCTTTGTAAATCCATGCTGACTAATCCTGATCACTTTCCAGTCCTTTATATGTCTGGAAATGGCATACGGAATTAGTTGCTCCATCATCTTCCCAGGGAATGAGAAGAAGTTGACCAGCCTGTAGTTTGCCCGATTCTCCTTCTTGCCCTTCTTGAGGACATGAGTGACATTTGCTTTCTTTCAGTCCCCTCTCTGATCACCATGACCTTTAAAACGTATTCGAGAGTGACTCTGCAATGTCACTGGCCAGCTCCCTCAGCTCTGGTGGGTGCATCCTGTCATGGCCCTGGGACATGTTTCTTTAAGTGTTTCCCTAACCTGATCCTCCTCCACCAAGGGTAAGTCTTACATTCTCCAGACCTTCTGCTCTCAGAGATACGGAATTCCAGAGGGCCTCCTCTGCTTTCACAGAGTGGTTAAGGTTGGAAGGGACCTCTAGAGATCATCTAGTCCATCCCCCCTGCTCAAGCAGGGACAAAAGAGAAGAGCCTTAAAGAGAAGAAAGTGCTATATTTTACAGCATGCAAGTTGCATAAGCAAGTTATGCTGTTATACTTAAGCAAGTTCTACTCTATTGTAGACAGTTAATAGCATTTTTTTCTATGTGTGTGTTTCTTTTCTTTCTTTTTTTTGAAAGAATTACCCCCCCATCTCCCAAACAAGCCTCAGGGAGCTTACACAGACCTCTCACTCCCTCCATTACCAATTAAGGGCTGAGAAAACTTCACTGACCTCTGAACTTGTTTCTTCGGAGAGAAGTAAACTATTTCTTCCAGTGCACTTAAAGAAAAGCTTTGACTTCTGCCAGAACTTCTTCCTCATTTTCTTTATAACTGATATTCTGCTAAAGACTTCCTCTTTTACTTTTCTCCTGTGAAAAGCCTCACTGTCCTTTAGGTTTTGTAGGTGTTCTTTGATGATTTGAAAGGGGTGTTGATTCTTCTTAATGGTCTTCTGAGTCACTGGGGATACTTACACACTGCCATGTATTTGGAAATCACTTCTCTTATGGTTGCTGTGGAGTTTTAAGTTTAGTTGCAAATACAAATTGTGAGGGGATTTAATTTTTTTTTCTTCTTTTATGTATAAGTATTTAAGAGTTATGATTTACTTTAAAAAGGCTTTTCTTTCCCTGTCCGGTTTTTGAGAGTTCACATGCTGTGAATCGAGAAGTGGGAGCAAAGTTGTTAAGCAGATGGAAGGGGAGGCTTATTAAGGAAGGAGAAGAGGCAAGAGAGACTTCCTTTTCAGTCCCCCAAACTTTCATATATACTTTCTATGGCTTAGTTCCTCCGTGTTCCAAGGTTTTCCTATTCCCTGTTTTTTATTCAAAACTATACCTCTTTTCTTTGATACAGACTAAATCAGGCTGCTCAGATTCACCTCAGGAAGAAGCAAACGCAGTTTCTCCTGCTGACTCTCCTGGCCCATCAGGTGAAAACAGAGGATGTTTCCTTTTCATCTGGAAGGTAAAGAGTACTAGATTACAATTTCTGTTGGTGGGAATAAATTAACTAAATGTGGTATTCTGATGTTGTGATCACGTTAAGCAGCATTACAACTAGTAAGGATAATAAATAAGAGGGAAAAACACCTCAAAACATCTCTAGAATTGGGGTCTGCCACCTCTCTTATACACCTGTTGGAGACAAGCATGTTTTCTAGAGCCCGATGAGCTCTTTAATTAACTTTCAAATTGGCCCTTTGCAATAGATCTTGTTGGTATTTTAGGAAATTCACATTTGATTTTATTAGGAGCTTATTCCTTTTAGTGGAGATGCATCATGAAATAACAGGGGGGATGGGAAGGATTCAAAGCATAATACTTAGAGTTAAGTTCTGCAGCTCAACAACACTGTCTGAATTATCTCAATTTTAGGCAATAGTAATAATTACCCTCTAACCACAAAGCTTGCAAGGAAAAATTGGAGTGGTAATTACTCTTTTTTAAAAAAAAAAGTAGTAACAACAATGTCTGCCAGTCATAAAAGAGCCTCAAAGTTGGAAAAGTGAGAATGAGGTCCTAATCTTTAACTATTTAGTGGTTACTGTATGATTCCTCCAAATAAGTATTCATTTCTATGTTATCAAACCGTCATTCCACCTGAAGGAGTTCAGCATTCCAAAAGCAGTATTATTGAGAGAAAATGGATGCTAATTGTAAAACTAAATAACCTGTTAGGAAGTACAAGTGACATTTTGGATATCTGGTGTGAAAATAGTTGTTTATTTGACAGCATTTGCTTGGTGCCCTGAAGGCTCAAGCAGACATCATAGCAATGACTTTTAAACACATGCTGGTTTTACTGGCATGCTGCAGGTCTATCAAACCACTGTTGCAACTGTCAGGCTGCCATCCATTTGGTTTCTTGATCCAAAAACATGCCAGGAACAGTGAACAGTTTCAGTGGCATAAAGGATATATTTTTTTTTCCCTTTCATAGAGATAGTGAACTGTCTCTTGGCCTTGCCAAGGCATGAGGCATTCCTGAAATAACATCTAGACCTTGTTGCAGTTTGCAGAGTTGAATGGGAAAAAAATAGTAAATTTTATATTTAGTGTTCCAAAGAACCATGCAGAAAACAACAAAAAATTAGAATAATTTTGTCCGCTCAATTCAGAATGATTTTTCTCTAAAGCCATCAATTAAAAAAAAATAATTTTTAGAACCAAGAATACATGCAGCTGAGAACAGTCATTCTTCTTGTCCATTTTTGCAAACTGTGTATTTTATCTGTACAGTGTCACACCTGTAAACAAAATGAAGTTTGAGGAGAATTTGAGCTAAAAAGGAGCATGCAAAAATGCCTATGAAGATGTCTGCATAAGTTTGGCAAACATACGTGCTTTTTCTAATCAAAAGAAACCCCAATGTGCTCCATTGCAGATGCACTGAAAGAAATTATACATAAGGCTGCTCTGTGTGAATGAAAACATATATTTTTATGCACAAAAGAACAGTCATCTGCTAACAGGTCTGCTTCTTGTTTGTCATTAATCTATCTAAAAAGCTCATATCTTCCTATCATAGGGATTGAACATTATCTTGTAGCTTTGGGTACTGATCACACATGAGTAAGTTTGGTTCAGAATCAGACATGAGCTTTCCCTGCCTGAGCTCAAAGACTGCTAGAAGCTGAGTAGCCCGTTTGCTACTGCCCTGCTTTACTAATGCCCCAAAGTTGAAACCAAGTTCTGCCTCCCACCTCCATGAGCTCCAAGTGTCAACCTTAACTTGAGGTCTGTTGGAGGGCTTGCTGCAGGCTGGCCTCCTGGCCTCCTGCAAAAGACCTGGCAAACTCTGTCATCTTGCTGGCCTGGACACAATGCTAAGAACTCTTTGATTCTCTTTAATTTGATTTAATTCAAGAGATTATTGTTGCATATAATGTGCCTGATAAAGTTCATGGATATGCTATTCAGTAGTGTCAGAATTGCTGTATGTCTTTGATAAGTACCTAAGACTCTCTTTGTTTTTCTAATGGCAGCATGACAGGTTTTAGTAGGCATACTCAGCTAATCCATCAAAAGTGCCCCCTCCTTATGTAACATCCGTCTGGCAAAGTTATAGAAGAATTTTTGGTCAGTAATAATTGAGCAAGTGACTTTTTGAGATTATCTAGAACCCTCTATTCCATTTCTGCTACTCCAAGGATGCAAAGGTGTTCTGGTTTATCCCGTTTAATTTTCTATCCCTTATCCATATGACAGTTGCAATTTTGCGTCATCAGAATGTTTGATTACTAAAAAATACTTTCGGCTTTAATCAAACAAAATATTAAGTAAGATCAGGCATGTGTCTCCTCCTTTAAGAATTCTGTTAGTAACCATCTTCCAGACTAACTGCTGTTGTTCTGTTTTGTTTTAGCTCTGCCCTTGCTTTTCCGATTTTTCTGTGCCATTAATACTGTATCAAATGCATTTTTCTCCAAATAATATTCATAACATTTTCCTGTAGCTAAAAAGAAGCGTCGTCTTCTTGCTTGGAAAAGGTTGTAAACACTGCTCAGTCTGGTAATACTCTCTATCTGTTTATATGGCCAGTTCAGGATGGGAAAGGGAGACTAGGGGATTAATGTTTGGATTACACATAAACCATACCTGTAAGAAAACCCAGACTTCCAGTCCGTCTAAGAGTGCTAAGAATAGAGCCCGTAAAAGAACACTCTAAAAATGGCACTATTCCAATTTTATTTTTGCAGTACCTCATAAATTTGGATCGTGATGTCAATTTGTTACCTGCACAGTCACAAATGAGGCAAGATAAAAAAGAAGGCTTAATAAAAAACCCACCATTTCAGTCTTTTTCTATATTCTTTATTCAAACATGACATATCATAGACTGACTCCTTGTAAAAATTCACAAATCATTATTATTGCTCTTAGAGTAATCAATCCAGGGAAAATGTCACTGCAAAAATGAGAAGCTTAGCATAGTTATGGCAGGAACAAGGGCTAATAAAGTTTCCCCACATAGATCTGTTATTCTACTTTACCTTTAATCATGTCTCATATTATTTCTCTTCCTGGCTTCTCACAAGTACAGGGAAACAAATCACCACAGACGCATATCTGAGGCCATCTACCTGATTTTTCTTCTGCTTTAATGAAGATCTGAACTTCAATCTTTAAAGAAAAAGTAATATATTAAACCATTTTCCAGCAAGTCTGGCCAAAAAGCTAGACTCATGTCGCTATTGACTGTGTTGCTCAGAATCCACACAGCCGAATTATTAACATAATGTGTATTACCAGCTCAGGAGGAAAACATGCCAGTTCACCCAGTGTATGTAACAGGTAAAAGCAATTTTTTTTTTCCCTGCAAGTGCTTTATTTGTTTATTTATTTTCTTTGGAAATAATGTTGAGTGGCATTCTCCATCTTATGCCAGCTTTTAGTTGTTCTGTGTCTTCATAAATGTAAGCTGATGTCTCTTACTTCTTAATCCTTTCTTAGACTCATTTCATGGACCTTTTGTATAAATTGATCGCTCTTTCCCAGTACTATGGCTTTAATTACTATACTTCTTTCTGTACACTATGTCCAGAAAGCAAAATACTACAGAGGCACTAGCTACAGCTTTCTAATTAAGACTGAATTAAGGATTTAGCCTCATTGTTATGTATGAAAAAGACAGCACATGTGTCACTGGGTGCGGAATGAATTTTCTCGTCATTTGTATGTAAATCCGTTAATTAGTTTATGAGTTAAAATAATAAAAATGCAGCATTTAAGAAATTTAACACCTGCTATGTTTTTCCTCTTGTATAAGCATCATAGTATTAGAGTCTTCATTTTTTGTCTTCTTGCTAAATCTCCCTAAAATTATACAGGAATTTCTTTTAGAGATTTTTTTTTTTTTCTACACTTTTCCCCTTAATCTATCAGTTTGCTTCCCAGAGAACCTGAAGAGCATCTGATGGCAGAGTTTTATATAGAGAACTGCCTCTTCCAAAGGCACTTTTTGCAGTAAGTGAGGCTCCAGCAGCACTGGATCCGACCTGGTGAAAAAGGCATCTCTTTGATAGTATGTTGGGGCAGAGCGCTGCCTTCACTGACATGGCTTACTTGGGGGACTGATAGGAGCTTACAAGTCTTTTGCAATAAAATATGGGAAATAGCTTTTTAGATTTTTTTTTTCTTTCCCTGAGCCGACAGCACTGATAGGGGATTCGCTGTGGACCTTCCTCTGATTGCACACATAATGCTGGCTGTAAAAACTAATAGCAAAAGTCCAAAAGCAAAAATTTGAACCATTTATTTTCCAAAACTTCTTGCTAGTGACAGCAAGCTGACTCAATTGTTCTGGAGCGGGCAAGGCGGCCAGAGAAGAACAGAGCTGAGACAGCGATAGCAGCGGTCGAGGGGACACCGGCGCTGAGCGTGAAGTGCAGGGGGTTTTGGTAGCCGTGCATTGCTGAGTGGCTGGTCACCCTCTGTGGATGGGCCAGAGGGATATGAAAGGCAGCTAATCAATAGTTTGCTGGGTGAGGGAAAATCAAACATCCAAGACATTTTTTTTTTTAAAGGATCTCCGTGTATTTACAGCTTCATATTATTGACGGGGACCACCAGGAGGCTGAACCTGCCAGTCAAACTAATTGGGTTTAGCAGCAAATGATGGATTGAAGATGTATGAAAATAACCATCAGTGTGACTGAAAAATGAAATGCCAAGTAAATTTACAATAGCCGTCATATCTAGTATATCAGCCTCCTGTCTTCCTAACCTGTGGAAGAGAACATAAATCATAAATCAGGGACTCTACCACTCCCACCAAGATGGAAACATAAACTGTTTAAAGTCTGCTGGTCCTATTTTGAGTAAATGTATCTTCTGACATAATTTTTGGTAAAGCTCCAAAAACAGAACGAGGTCTGTAGCCCATGTTCTTGTTACAGAAACCATATCATATAAAATTATGTTAAAGTGCTCTGTCAATCCAACAATCCATTTTTCTAATATTTCAAAATTGTTTGGGTTTCTCTTGTGCTTTCACCATGCTAACTGCATATTTTAATGTGTTCAGAGAGAAGGAATATGTTAGTAGCATTATGAAGCCTATTTTATTTTAAAAAATGGTAATTATGTATTTTAATGTGGCAACCATTATGCATTTTTGAGTTTCTTGTAGAGGTTCATTAGAGCAGGCCTAATTATTACACTCTCTTTTCATTTTCATCTGAAAACTGAAATAAGAGATGCAACTGTTTCTTCCAAAGAAAAACTGGTTTCACAATTGTTTAAGACTTAGTCTAAATGAATCCCTTTGGTTCATTTTTCCAGATACAGGCCCTGATGCCTTAATGACAATTTTAGCTCAGTATAGATATCACAAATTATTTTTCCTGAGTTTCTAGCACAATGTTATTTCCATTGTGTCTTCAGTACAGTTACTAGTCTAATTTTTAGCTCTCATTGTTCCCATCCACATTTTTTGTTTTTTGACAATATGTGAAGAAGGCAATTTAGAGCCTGAGTTATTTAACTTTATGCAACTAGGAAGTTCAGGCAAGAATTCCAGGTATATATTTGCGAGGAAAGCTCCAGAGGTCCCAGTTTTCCTTAAGATAATATTTCTTTTGCTTTGTTTTTCAATATTCTTTGTATTCCATTGCCAAAGACGCTTCCCAAATGGCTTGCAGAATGTTGAACTGTTCGCTGAACTGTCATGACAAGAAATGTTTATGAATAAAAATGCTGCTTCTTACTGGAGAAGTTCTGAAATTAACTTTCAGGGTTCTATAGAAAATCTGACATGTTCTTCTTCTGTAAGTTAAAGATTTTTTGCAATAGTTTTCTACCCATTAGCAACTCAAGGTTGTAGAACATATGTTTACTTGTATCTCATTACTTTTATTGTCTTGATGATCTATTCAAGTATTGCTATGTATATACCACGTTTTCACGTAGAAATACAATCAGAAGTTCTCTATACTATCATGTGGTCATAGTCAGTTACAGTATATATATATACACTATATATTTAATGCGTGTATATATATGTGGGTATATAATATATATAAACACATACACACTTTTTATTTAAATAAACAAATAAATCTTTTTCTGAAACTAGTAAAAAGTAGAAGAAATTCAGCTGAACAACAGCAAAAATAAATAAATAAATAAATAAATAAATAAATAGAAAACCATGCTTACTGTCAAGAACTACCAGATAACTCCAGTTGGGAATTTTGTGCATGGCTTTGCACTTACAAAGCAGCAACACTGTAAACGATGACATTGTGAAGATGGTCGTATATTTAGTGAGAAATACTGATTATAGAGTGCACACAGTATTTGCACGTCATGATTTATATAGCAGTTACGGACCATATCACCAACTGACAGCAAAGCAAATACTAGGAGGAAGAGAAAAATGGTCAAGAGACTGCTCTTGAATTTAGTTCTTTATGGTGCTGTATCAAATCTAATGGCACTCTGATGGCACCTGAATGTTGAGCTGTGATTGCTTGTATCAGACCTACACTTCTCTTAATGGTTATGAAAGCAGCAATGAGAGTAATGAATGTTTCCAGAAAATAATTCCAGCCCATAGGCTATGCTGTCACCAGAATTACTGCCAGGTCAGCTGCCGCTCTGTAGGGTGTTGGCATAGTCAAATGTCAAAGGCAGCCATAAAAGAAGAGCTATTCTTGCACTTGCGCTTCTGCTCTTCTGTTTCTCCACATGCTTTGAAAGAATTTAAGAACATGTTTTATCCATCGTGGAATGAGTTCCTATAAATTTTCTTGTCATGCATGAGACATTTTTTCCTCTTCTTGAATGGTCAGAGTTTGGAACTACAATGAGATCAGAAAGAGGGATAGTAAACCACAGACAAATGTGCGTTATATTTAGTGAGGCAGATGGTCTCAATTACTATATCTTGTTTCTTGCACAGTGTGTTTTACACTTACCTCTTTAGACGCTTCATACAGGTCTAGTGAGAAGATTGGGTAGATTTAAAAAAAAATTCTTTTTTGGAAGCTTCGTTTTAATAGAAGCCCTAAAATGATTTTGTCGAAAGGAAGCCAATATGGAACAAAGGTGTTTTCCCCATGCAAGAGATGGCAAATGTGTCTGTGAAACAATCCAGTATGTCACTGTTACTGGAGAAAGTTTAAACATGTGAGTTAAATTCTGATTCCCCTTATTCTATAGTCAAACAGCTTGAGATACTGTGAGGAAATGGATTTTTTCTTTATACATGTTTAAGTCTTGTAGGAATTGGGAAGTTATAATAGATTACAGAATGATAACTTCACTAGTGATTTCAAAAAAGGGTGTTTCCAAGCTTTCATTGTGTGTATGTACCTGTATTTTATATGGCACTGTTTCTGTCAAAGCATTTTGACTGAATATAGCCTACAAAAAGCTGCAGTAGTATGACATCTCTTAGCATTATATTGCTTGTCTTTAATATAAAATTTCCAAAGAATGGTATCACCACCTGAACTATGGTGCTGCTCTACACCAATGCAAATCGAAGCCAGGTGAGATATGCAAATACATATGTAGTATCATTATTCTTTCAGTTCTAATTCATTCAACACTGGCTTATTTAGAAAAACAAAGCATTCTGTATATTCATTTCAACATAGAATTATTAGTATAGATTTCTAATTTTAAAATAATTATAAGGAAAAAAAAGATTAATTCAGGAGGTGGTCTAGTTAGGGGTGTCTATGATCAGAAAATGAGATATGCAAAATTATCAAGCAATTGTTTAAAACAGTTTTATGAAGGAACTTGCAAAGGCAACAGTGTACTGTGTGTTTCTGACTGTGACTTTGTTTTTGGCCTCATCTATTTTATCAGATGAAAGCTAATGTCTTATTTCTTGGCCACCACAATCTCTTTTGGTTGAATTCAATGAATATAAAATATCATAAATCCAGAGAATTTTGTGGTAATAATTTTCTGGCTTACTGCTCTCTTCTTTTTACTTGCATTTTTGTTTTCAGCCAAGAACAATGAGGCATCTAATTTCATCAAAAGGAATAGAAAGTCAAATATTTTTACTCATTTATTTTTACAATAGAAAAAGCATATTAGTGGCCTTAAAGTAATTTTCTATTTTACAACCTCACACTGGAACAGTAAGTATTTCAGAATGAAAGAAACTCTCACCAAATGTTCGTATAAATATTTGCAAGGTACCATCTTTTTTTAAGTCTCTTTTGAAGTCCCCTGTCTTTCCTTTTGTTTATTTTGTCAAGGGCTGAATGCTGCTGTATTTCCCAGTGTGCCAGACATTTGAGGAAAAAAAAAGATGCAATCACCTTTCCTGAAATTTACATAAAAATGAATATAGAGATTGAAATCAAATTAAAACCAGAGGGGGGAAAAATAAAGAAGGACAATAACCTCATTGACAATGGGAAAAGGAGAAGTGAGAGAGCTGGTGAAAAGAAACAGGATGTAAGGGGAAGTACCTGGGTCTAAACATTTCCTAGGACTGGTAAAATTCTGCTTTCTGAAATTTTCTTAGGAGAAGGTAGTTTATTGAAAAAGAATAATAGTGAATACATAGCATTGGGAAAGTGAATTCTTTTGTTTCTTTCATAAACTCCTGTGTGGCTGCAGCACAATAAATCCTAGTTTTTGTAGAGCACCTTTTTTCTCCCAGATGTCTCTTATCCCATGTTCTCTTAAAATACAAGTGCCTGACACTAAGAGGGAGATACATTTCTGCTCTTCTGAATTCTCTATTGTTACAGACTTTTCTTGTTTGTCATTTTTGGCATCTCCCTCCAAATAATTTCTTCTTGATTCTTCTGTTTCTCAACCTCTTGTGTCATTTCTGCCTCCCCATTCCTTTATGTCACTGAATCCTGCCTTTCACTTAAACTGCTGCTACCTTGATATTAATAAAATATAAACAGAGTTGTGCTGAGCTAAAATCTGCAAACGAGACATCTATTTCCATTTGATTTTCCACTTAAATGACTAATAGTCAACCAGATGTTAAAGTGATGGTTTTATGGACATAGGTGAATAGATAGATCTGTAAGATAATGGAGGAATGGTTTAGGAATGAGAGCACCATAATAAATGCACAGAAAAAATCATTGTCCTAAGGAACAGTAGTGACAATTCAGCAACATTTAATGTAAAAAGTCTCCTCCTGTTTAAATTATGATAATACCAGGATTCTTTTATTTTCATTTGGATTGCTGTGAAATTTGTTATCCCTAGTGGAGGTATAGAACAGAGCCAGAGATACAGATACAGGATTATTCCTGAGATCCTCCAATTAAAAAATAAAGAAAACAGGTATTCTATTTTTTTTTCCATTTCCACTTGTTTTTAAACTATGTTTTCGACCTTCTCCAAATTTAGTACAGGACTCACAGAGCTTATCTTTATTTTGAAATAACCGTATAGAATAATTTGGAAGGACACAAGGCACCTAACCTGAGCTCTGCTCTATTATAATTTAGTGGTATTTAATATTTAATAGCTTCTGCTTTTCTGAAGTTTTCTTCAGAGGGTGAGATGAGAGCTCAGGGAATCAAATAGAATATAGCAGCTCTCAGCTTCAACCCACACAGTCAGAAAAATCCACTAACTCTAATTACTAATAGTCATTACTGCTGAGCATTTGATGACTCTTCATGAGATGAACAAAATAATAACTAAAGGCCAAATCTGAATGAATGCTTATTATTGCTGATCTTACTACATAATTAAACACAGAAAATGTGGCCAGCCTTGTACAATATCTGTGTCTAGAAAATACACTTTAAAGCCAAGTAACTCGCTTGTCTTTTCTTGGCATTTTTGTGATGATCAAATGTAGTAGGAATATTCATATCTCAAAGTACGTTTTCTGAACTGAGAAGTTCAGGAATCCTTATGGATCTGATATGCTTAAATGTTTGCTTGTGGAACTGCATCAGAAACAAATCTCCATCTGCCTTTTTTTTTTTTTTTTTTTTTTTTTTTCTAACAGGAGTGCCTCCTGTATAGCCCCTCATCATTAGAGGCACCAATTAGAGGATGCAGATACATGGCGAGGTACTTTACCAAAGCTCGTTTTGCTTCTATCATGTTACATTTTTGCACATGCATAAAAACAGGAGGCTGCGGCTTCCAGTCAGTTGATGTTCCACACAATGGCAACACTTAAAAATTGTAGTTTAGCAGTCACAAAATTTTCCTTGAAATACAGCATTTTTGTATGCTGTACAGAAAGCTCATATATACTGTTGAAGAGAATAAGAAAATAACCTGTACATAATTTTAAAAACTCTGCTTCATTTGACAGCCTCATACCTCAGGATTCAGCTGCTACTGTGAATTCACTGAGTAGTTCTAGACCTGACACATATTCATTGCATTGCTGTTCTTCAGTTATGTCTTTGACAATTGCTCACTCCTAGCCTTGGAAGGAGAAGAGATTGTATGAGATCAAATAAATGTAAGCTAGGAAATGAAGGTTATCCTTTATAGCTTGTAAAAAACATGTAATGGAATCTTTATCTTCCTACTGGACAGACTAACATCTCACTCAGAGGAAAAAACTCCTAAAAATGCTACATTTCCCATTTGAAACATCATCTAAGAGAAGCAGAAATGGGATGATAACACATAACTGATCCAAGGTTGATCAAGTCTGGATTTGACTCTCAGAGAGATTAGTACAGATATTTCAGAAGAAGATGTAAGAAAGTCAAAGGGAACTATTTTAATGTATTCCTGACCATTTTTGTTTTTCCTTCCTTTCTGAGGCTGTTTTGTTCCAGAAATAGAAGGATTTTATTCAATTTTTTTTTTTAAATTAAGGCTGTTGACTATTAAATGGGATTATTTATTATGTTGACTAATAAATGAGATTATTTATTAGTCAAGTAACTGTCCGATCTATGTTTTTCATACAGAGAAATCACATACTCTGTAATATTTTGTGAGAATTAATACACATAGCATACTGAAGGATTATCCTTTTTATTTCTACAAATATTCTCTTCGGTCTCATTAAAGTCTCCTAATCTTTTTTTCCTAGGGGAAAAAAAAACAAGTAAGTTCAATAGAAAAGAATATGAGGAAACTTATATTGCCAATGTCAATATATATTTCAATCACCATCTCCAGAAATTGTGATATCTAAGAAAGTCCCTTCGACGGGGCTCTCTCTAAGGCAAATAAAAAGAAGTAACGAAGATAGAGGGTAAGTCTGTCGTGAGGGCTGTCAACTAGATAACTGTTATGAAGTGTACACTTAACTCAAAAAGAAACAATACACCAGCAAATAAGAAAGTAAGAACGAAGATTATCCAAATCATCCCTTCACTCTGCCTTTCTTTACCCTGCTTACCTATTAGAATTGCCTTTTGGTTTGCTTTACTGTGTTCTCTATGTCAGTTACTAGAACATATATGGGACTTGTAACTTTTTCGGCAACTCCAATCGCTTGTTTTCTTGTTCTTAACGAAGAGCTGTTTTCTCACCTTGCGGGGAGCACGCCTTCCCGCCCCGTTCGGGAGGTGGAGAGTGCCCATGCAAGGGAAGGAAGGCAGAGAGCAGGGAATGTTTACATCTTCCCAACACAAGCCCTTGGAAGGTGCTTTGGACACCCAGGCAGTAGTAAATGCATAGGTCAAGCTGATGAGTACTGATATTTTCCTCTGCTCAGAGGAATAACAGCTTTTCTTTCATTAGCTTGGAAACAGAAGCATGGGGCTGGACTTGTAGATATTGCTTAAGAGCATCTAGTGAAGGTTTACCAAGACAAAAGTAAGTTTGTAATTTTTTGTCTTTTTATTTTCTTGGCATATAGTAGAAGATTTGGGGCTCAATAGTGTTAACAGCTACAAAAGGTGATTTAAAGCACTGGGCTACTAGATTGAATTCTAGATATATTGTCCTCATCACAGCTAATGGTCCTCTTGTGAACTATTGTGAAAGCCTTCCAGAAAGGAAAAAAGGGACACGTAGTTACTCAGGCTAAAACTTAGAGTACCATCTGAGTTTTTCCAGACACAAACCTAAACTTCTTTTCAAACCTTTTCACACGATTTTAGTGATTCGTTGATGATCTATTTCACTGTTGCTCAATTTATTTTTAAAACAAACCATTTTTGAGAGTATTTTGCCATGAATCCAATGTCTATTGTATTCTTTATTGTGTGTATCTATCTCTTCTGGGAGTTATTTCACAATGAATAAGAAGAAAAAAGTTAAGCAGTCAAATACCTGCCTGACACATGAGCTTGATGCTAAATCCTCTGCTATCAGTGGTAAACAGTTGGGCTCCCAAATGAGTCAGGAGCATAGTTAAGTGGGATTCTAGCCAGCTGAAAGGAATTGCTTATTGAAGTAGTTACTCAGATATGGCCTGTTAACTATGGTCTGTGATGAAGAGTTTCAGGATAAATTTCTAACTGGATAGTAAGTTTTCAGAAGTGATCTGTGCTCTCTAAAAGTAACTTATTTTTATATTTTTATTGCCAGGAAAGATGTGTAGGAGACGTCTTTCATAAAAATGAAAGTGGAAGGGTGTGATCTTGGTTGCTTTTAATCATTCCGTAAAGGGTATTGAAATGTGTATTCATAATGAAGCAGTTCATTAAACTTGAAATTATACACTGCCACTCTGTGCTTTTAAACAAAACCTATTACAGCTGCTAGTACAACCAAGAATGGCATGAAAATCAAGGTAGGAAACATCAGCCTAACAGTGACAAAACTGAGGTGAGCAAGATATAAGAAGAAAATATAGGCTGGTAGTTGGAACTTCCTTCTTCAACTTTTACATCATCTTTTTACTTCCAGATGTGCATTTATTTTGAGACATTCCCAACAAAATTCTCTATTTACTGCTCAAGGTGGACCTGTGATCCTACCTATTCCTATTTTTATGTTATTTTCTGATATAGTTTCTTTAAATTGGTAAAATTGAAAATTTATGGATTTTTAATTGTCAAAAATGACATTTGAATGTAACAGCTTTTGTGATGTTCTTACATAATTTTCTGTAATTTCTCCAACTACACAGAAAAGCTAACAACTAAATAAAAAAAGTTTATTTCATGTTCTTTCAAAATGTTCTGATTTTGCCTCTGACCAGTATTTCAGTTCATTGGGGTACTATTTGATCACTTGTCTCTGCTTTTTATAATAGAAGCATCTAGGCTTCTTTGAACTTGCCAAATTGTTCTTATTTTCTATAGTACTGTTTAAAGAAATAATTGAAAAATAGAAATTAACCTTACAACCTTAAGAAAATTTATCCTTTATAGTAAGAGCTCCTGGTAATTAGAGACAGGGCTTTACAAAAGATTTTTTACCCCTTTTGGGGAAGAAGAGCAGCTCTGCTTTCCCCATTTTGCAAGGATGGCCATAGCCATGTCCAAGAGGTCATTGGCCAAATCAGAGTTCCAAGCTCCCTTATGGAGAAACTTGCTTAGAAGAAAAATTTTGCCATTTGTTTAATTAGGAAGTTATCATAGATCTCTACTTGGGAATCCAGAGAAGTGGCCTTTCAGCTTGGAAAAGACCATCCATAGAAAAGGAGGCTGGAGCATCATGCTGAAGAATGGGAGCTGTAGTTCAGGGCACTGCTTGGGGACTGCTGGAGTCTTTGGAGCTGCAATGTTGCTATGCGGGAAAGGTGGACCCATGTTGGTACTGGGGAAAAAATATGCAGCTAAAGCAAATATGTCTATTTGGATGCCACATCTCAATTTTAAAGGCAAAACAGAGTTATTTTCAAATTTGGTATTAACACAGAATCTAACTGTGTAGCATTCATGTGGCTTATACTTTCAGAAAGTCTAGAAATGTATTTTATACTCTTTGTCATTCTCTGATAATTCCCTGCCCTCTTATAATATATGTGTCACTACTTTCCAATTTGAGTTTTTTTATTTGCTTTGAGTAAAGAGTTTTCCTCCTGTCTTCTGCAATGACGGACTTCACAGCTAAGAGGGAAATTGGCAGCAGGTGCAAGACTGTATAGAAATTAGGTGGAGGCCAAGTTTTTTTTTCACTAACTTGGTAGCAATTTCTTCTCAGTTCTATTTCATTTTTCTGATAATGCAGTTTAAAATAGTTACTTCTCTTAGGTGTTAGATTTTGGCCTGGTTTGACATACTAGCATGCAGAAAAAGCTGTCACTTGTGACTGTTTTTCCAAGACATGCAATAAAAACAAAATAGAGAGCTGTCTACAGCCTTAAATTACAGTGCAGTCTGAACTAAAGGAAGAATTTAAAGAAAAACTACCCCGTGGAACCCCTTCAGTAGCCAAATGCTGTTATTTTTAAAGAGAAGACAACTCTCAAGTCTTCCATGATCACAAACCCTACCTGTCCTAAAATGGTTCTATTTTAAATATATTTCCTGAAACCCTACTATCTTCAAACAGATTACAGTTCTGGAGCATGCCTGAGCAATTCTGGTAACGTACTTGGAAAAGAAATGTGAGAATTATCAAGAAAATCGTGCTGGTTTTTTATCACCAGCATTTAGGGTGCCATTTGTGAAGCAGAGAATTGCCTGAGCAGCTTGGAGGCTGCCAGCAAAGAAAACTAGTGTGACTGCAGGGGGCAAAGGAAGTGATGTTTCATGTAAAGAAACTTGCTGCTATAAAAGATGACATTTCTCTACTCCGTTATATATCTAGATGGTCTTTGAAGATCACTCTTTTATAGTGACAGGGACTGGGCAAACAGCGAGAGATACTTCCTAGCTTAAATACTTTCTCATTTGAACAGATAACTAGGACGAAATCTTGTCAAGTTTGCAGAGCAATCCATGGCACTCAAGAGCAGAGCAGCTCTCTCCTGAGTGCATGGCAGCTTCACTAGTCTTTCTAGCTATATCCTCTCCTTTTCTTTACTCTTCTCTGCTCATCTTTTGTGTGAGCATGTTTTTAATGAGATTTTATTATAGTTAAAGGTTAGTTATAATTAAAGGTTCAGTGCAGGTGTTTCTGCACTGAAAGGAAGCCCACCATATATATGTAAATAAAGTCAAGAATTTCTTGATAGTGTAATGGAAATCTTAACAGTCTAATTCAAGAATCATCATAAGTCTAGATCTAATATTACCGAAAAATAAAAATTAGTAAAAGAAGTTAGATTATTTATATACAGAAAAAAAAAAGAAATAATAGTATTAATACAACTAAAATTGTAACACACACACTTCTTGTTTTCTGCCCCATTTTCAGGTGTTATGATCACCTCCCAATGCTTCTTGGGGTCCTAAGGTCAGTGTTTTCACTCTAGAGCTGGTGGTAGGGGATGAGTTTATAGCTATGGAGTCTCCAGCCCCAAGCCTGTGCCCCAGCCCTCATCATCCTCTCTGCTGCATCTTGTCCTGCATTTCTCAAGGTCTGTGCTATTGTACCAGACCTGTATTTCTCTATCATCACTGTGCTGGAGTCATAAATCTCTCATTCCACACAGAATAACTTCTTGTTACTGCTGTCTGTTTAGAACTGTGTTTGCACCACACAAACAACTACGAAACGATGGGAGATAAAGCAAATTTGCTATAGATACTTGATTGATTAGAAATTGGTCTCACAGCTAACACAAATTTTAAAAAGAAATGCTATAGGCATTTCAAGATTTCAGATGGAACAGGCCTGGCAAGTCTCAGTCCTGAGATCTTCTGAACGCAGTGCAAAGCTTTGGGCTTTGTATTAGCAATGGCCATACCATATTACAAAGCTACATGGTTACAGGTGTTCAACACCTGTTGGTTAACTATGTCATCACCAACATGGCCAAAATAATTATAGGAAGAAACATTGCCATTTCCTAATCTGGTGAGACAGAGTTCATGTTTTCCTGTGAGAGACAATTTCACCTGTGTTTACTCTGTTCTTCCTTCTTAACGAGATAGATGAAAGGAAGAAACATCAGTGGCCATGTTTCCATTCCAGGAAAACTTCTTAAAATGTCCTAGGCAATTTCCTGTGTGAAAAGAAAACAGCTTCTACTCTAGCACATCCCCAATCAAATGTAAGCAGATATCTATTCAACCATAGGATTAATCTAAGCCAGAAGTTTCCCAGCTATGGTATTTTGAACAGCTCAGTAGCTGGGCAAACACAAGGTGGGGAGATCAGCAGTACATCCATCCACCTCTGAAATGTAGCCCCTGAATTGCATCTTTGCTGCTGACAAATAACTGAGAAAACCACAAGCAAATGATGTTTTTTGTCACTTCTGCATATGGGAAAATCTGAAAGCTACTGCTTACTTGCTTAGATTCGATGTTACGGGCTACAGACTTGTGGGTGACCTGGGTGGATAACGAGAAAAAGCCAAGATGGAGCTTCTGTTCTTGCTTTTACCAGATTTAGAAAATCATGTACATACATCGACAAACATGCACACACAAACATAAGTAAGATGAAAGAAAATTATTGTTGCAATGGAAAGTAGAGCAAAGGCATATACTCAAAATGAGGAAATGGTTGAATGTTACTGTGCAGCGTACATTCACCCTCTCTGCATACATACGTTATGTGCAGCACTAAAGAGTGAAATCAAAGGTTGTTTTATAATGTCAAGGTAATCATAAGGGATCAGAATGTAGGTTGCATGAACAGTCTTCTTTCAGACTTTCCAACACTTAGATTACTTTTGCCCTTGCAGTTCGCATATTGTACCTTTTTGTTGAGTAATATAGTACAATATATATTAGTAAAACATCAGGTTCTTCTGTTAAAGATGTTTGTAAGATATGATTTCTGATGAAAAAAAGAGTATCTGATTTCCCAGCTGTGCAATCCTTTTAAGTTTTTCATATTTTGTTGTTACTGAAACATTGAAGACAGACTTTAATATTGTTACTTTTTAGAGCAAACCATAATGAAATGCTCAACAGTTGGAGAAAATTACAACTTCCACATTACAGTGTGTATTGGATATGACAGTGTTAATAATGTCAGGATGTTCTCCTGACAATAGTAAAAAATTTTAGTAGAGGTAAACACGCTCCTTTTCAGACATATTTGTTGGCTGGATCCCTGTACCCGCGCTGTTAGAAGCTCTACAACAGGTCTGAAATCTGTTCTTCCTTAGGTGCCGTGTATTGAATAAACACTTTTTCAATAAACTGAAGAATTTACTTTTCTTGCAAAGCATGCACTGTACCTGAAAAAAGCTCACTTATTCATATTTTTTCTTCATGCATTACTTCTCCTTCTCTCTACATACTGACAAAACGATAGCATTTGGCTCTGCCTGTACTTCCCTTGCCCCGTCCCTGCGTTTTCCAAAATGCAGGAATAGTATCTGCAGCAGTGCGCTATTTTCTTGTTCTTCATTATCAGCAGTGACAAAAATGAATTCTACCCCAGCAATGGCAAGAACTGGAAAGTAATGACTTGTAAACAAGATTTTTTTTTTCCCCCCATTTTAGAGGTATCATTTCACACTCTTGGCTGCCGTTTATCTCCACCAGTGGATGATTATAAATGATTTTTTCACTATCAGATATCTACCTTTAATTTTATGTAAAGGTTGATTGGTGGAAAGGAGAGTTGATGTAAACCTTCTTTAAAAATGGATTTAATTTAGTACAATATAATAGTAATATAACCTCCAAATTTCCTTATAGTCAGTACAGCTTATCTGTCCAATCAGACTGCAGCAATCCGTCGTACTATGGTTTGCCTTTCACAGATGCCCAACAGTGTATGTTGTAAGGCACGTTCATTATCAATCAAGTGTGAAAAAATTAAGGCTGAGGCAGAGAAAACTAGGTATCAGAGGCATGACAGCAATAACCAAGATAATTTAATTAGGAATGCAGCATAAATTAAGAAAAAGGTACCTCAAAGCAGAAAACTGAGCTCATGCTAAAAACAGCAGACTGATGTTTCCTATTAAACTTAAGTATCACCTTCTTCCCTGACGCCTGCTGTCATTATGGGAGCACAGATGGTGAAAACATGTACTGTTCACATTTACTGTGTTCATTCACAAGGATATTAGTTAAGAAAATAGTGTTAGTCTAAACATTATAGCTTCATTTATTCTCTTTTTCACCATTTTTTTCTTTTTTTTTTTTTCATTATTGACTAAATAAATCTGGCTTTGCAGTTACTAAAATATTCCATTTACTTTCTAATGATGGAAAGTACATGATGGCTGGTTTGCAGACATTACCATCTAGTACAGAACAAGGTAATGAGAATTACAAACTTTAAAAACTCCCTAGAGTCATTATAGGCATTGTGTAAAAATATTATTATAGCGTTATTAGACATGTGATCTTTACTTGATCATCTCAAATTACTCTTTCACTGACAAGTCAAGTTTGCTGCTGCAAGGTTCACTCACTGAGACTACTTTGTGACTCACTGACTCCATAGATGCTAATGGCTACAAAAGAGACTTGTGGTCCAAGTTAACAACAGGAGTGCAATATCTTTTCATTAATCATTTAGGAGGTGGATAAGTGTTATATTAATAAATATTGCAGGTGATATTGGATGATAAACCTAAAAGGATGGCCATGAATAAAAAGCATGCCTTACTTTTGTAAAGGAAACTACAAGAGCAGCTGGACACAAAGATATGAGAGTTCCTGAAGGCTTTGCAACTTTAATTTAGCATACCATGGACAGATTATTTTAGGTGCTTAGTACCTACAGGAGACACTCTTTGTATTTAAATATAAACTGGAAATTAACTGAGGACGCATGTATGTCAAATCCTCATTATAATTTTGCTTTTCTAATTCTATATTTTATGAGATAACAGGTAAGCATTCAGCCCGTATTGCATTCTACTCAATCTACTGCCTCATTCTTTCCCTGTTTTGTGTTTGTCCTATCAGCTCTTTCTTCTTCATAGTACTCATCTCCTGCAGACTGATAAGCTATTAACTAGAAATCATTAACCTAGATTTGAATTCAATTAGAGTCTTTCTATTTCTACACTAAATAGTGACAAATATTTGACCTCAATTTAACTTTTTTATTCTCCTTCTGAATTTTCACTTGTTTTGTTGCCTGAACTGCATGAGTTTTTTTTTTTTTTTTTTTTTTTTTTTTTTTTTTTTTTTTTTTGACAAGATCTTGCCCACTGTTCTGTTTTTGTGTATTATTATTACATGTTGACCAAATTTCACACATTATGTATCTGGTATCCAATTTTATGGCCTTTCACAATTTATGAAGATTTCCTAGAGATATTCTAATGAAAATGAGTAATCTTCCACAGGTAATGGGGCTTGAATTCTTATTTAATTTCTTATTTAATCCTTTAAACCCATTTTTAATCAGTTTACCTTTCCATGTCTTCTCCACTATTTGTATGATAATATCCATATCAAATATAGTCCCTAAAGGTCAGAATGGTTAGTCCATCAAGCCCAGAGGTGCCAAATGATATTTGCAACTTTTACTATGGATTATCAATGGAAAGAGCAAGAAAAACTCCACAGATCGCCCTTCAGATGTACCAGGCTTTGTAGCTAGAGCACAGATTTATCATGAAATAACTCTGAGGACTGGTATTTTTGATAAATTGAAGCTTAGTTCTGAAGTACTGTGTGTGGCTTGTGTCCTTCCTTGCTCAGTGTCATGAGCAGCAGCTGAGAGAAAGGAGGTCACTGAAGCCCCTTAATTACAGCAACTGGAACTGCAGCACTTACTTTACTAGTCCCAAAACAGCAAAGCTTACATGCAAACATCATCAGCATGAAATTACAAAATATTAGAAACAGCTAGTTTGACAACGATTTGGTAAAGGTAAACAAAAATTGCATGTAGACAACTTTACACATACACAAAATGTTACATTGCAGGCTATTCTGTAATTAAGAGTAGAAATAATCCCCCACTAATGGGTTATGTTGTTTCCAAATCAAACCTCTGAGAACAAGCTGTCTTCTTTAAAATCATGAATTGCTTGTACTTGCATTGCACTGGTGTTGCTCATTGTTAGTGTGGCAAAAGGAGCTGCTCAGTGGAGCTTCCTGTCTGTCGTGGAAACCCAAAGCAGCACGGTTTTCTGCTAAATCAACCCCCCTAGCGAAGTCAGACCTTAATGTCAGACCAACTAAGCAACAACAACAAAAACTGAAACAGAAATGTGTTTTCTTTGCATTTTAGGTCAAAATAATCTAAATCCTTACACATTTCAGATGAACTCTACAGTTCCACATTGCCTTAAACCAAAGAAAATAGTTAAGTGGCTTATTGGGATGTCAATGAACAGAAATCAAGATCTACGAGCTGTAGGTACTTTTGAATGCCAAATGAATCCACGCTTTGTGAGCTTTGCTTTTAAGATGTGGTTGAAGACACCTGCAGAATTGGATTTTTCCATACTTGAAGAGAGAAGACCATCAAGGAAAGCCTCGGTTTTGAGGTACTTCCCCACCACGATTAGCTACCGAGCAACTCCCTTGGCTCACAGCTGATGGGAACTATTCTGCTGGGGATATTATCATAGCAAAAGAGCCACTGGAGCTCCTGGACACTATGGTAACTAGAAATCCTATGGCACCTCTTAAAAGCACAGGGGCATTAACAGCAATATTTCTTTCAAATTCCTGCTTAGATGATTGTCACTAGCTCTGTTTTGATCTTTTGCTATTTCAGCTGGTTTTCATATTCCTCACTTAAACCTCCTAAACTCTGACAGGGTCTTTACAAGTTGTGATCCAGTCACCAGTCACATGCTGCTCGCATAAAACTTGTAGAAACCACTTTTTAGGAGGAAAAGCTCCCACACTATTTCCAAACCCTTCACTTTTCAAAAATCCTCCCTCCAAGCTTCCTCAGGGATTTACTTAAGCAATCATTATATTAGAGTCCAGGAGCAGCCTTGGAGCATGCCAGGGCCCTTCGGTGCAGTGACGCAGCTGAGCTGCCGGCTGATACGAGCCCTGTGCGAGTTACGCTGCCCCTGCGGCACACCCTGCACGCTCTGCGTGTGCCGTCGCTGCTTGGGAGCTTCGGAGCCAAGGACGTGGCGCTCTGCCTCCTCCGAGCCGACAATAGTTATCCACTGGATTGAGTGGCAGAAAATGAGGAGGGGAAAGGGGATCTGACTAAACTAATGAAATGGCTGAGGGGCTCATTAAACTTCCAAGATGGTAAATTGCAGTACAGTTTTGGATGAAACCTCACTTCCTGAGGAAAGCATCGTCTCTGAAGTGAGACCGCCGGCAGCGAGCTGTTTGTACCAGAACGCCGTCCACCACTATAGTGCTAGATGTGGGAAACCTATGTGTTTTCTGTATAACTACGCTAACCTGCTACGGGACCAAAGGTCATTATTACGGACTGCTTAAGGTAAACAAACCGTAACTCATGGACGGCAAGGACAGGGCAACCAGCCAGAACTATCTGGACATCCTTATTGGAGTATGGAAGAAAGAAGGCAAACGAGAACAAGTTAATTGGGAAAGACGTAATGCTGGAACAAGAACAAAGCTGTAACATGTACTTGTTAAAGCATCTTCACTGGAATATAAGTAGAGGGGAATGTGAGAATAAAGTAGCTTGCTTGCTTGCTTGCTTTACTTTGCTTTGCACCAAGTCTCAGTCTCTTTATTAAAGGGCCGCAGCTAGACCCACTGTGTACCAATGCTCTTTAACAGCACTAAAACAACGTCACTTTCACTCCGTCCGGGGAGTCCTTAAGACCTTCATTTAGTATAATATTTCTAGAGGTCTGTGAAGGTTTTTCTTACAAAAGTAATTCTAGGTCTTTTGATATCTTCAGATCAACATATGTTTGATAAAGCATTTATTACCAAAAAGAAAAAGAAGTCAGAAGTTATGAGTTTTAATGAGCGAGAATGTGGATAAGCTATAATAGTCTGTAATACAAAAGAGGCCAGTCCTCATCATCCTATGTGCATTTCTTCCTTTAACCAAACTGTGAGTACCTTTTGTCCAGGAGTAAGGCACGTCTAAGTGCCTATGATCCAGTTCCACTTCAGAGGAGCATCGGGCCTGTGGGTCCTTCCTGAATGAGGACTTGGAGAGGGGGCCTGCAGCTCTGAACTGGTGTACCTGGTCAAAGCCAAGGCCTGCCCCAGGCTTTAAAGCTATCAGCAGGAAATATGTGAGGACCCTGTGGCAGAACAGCATCCAGCTTGTGGGTCAGAGGTTGAAGAGGATGTTGTTTTTAATGCTGCTGACTGGCCAAGAGAAAACTGGGTTCCTCATGATGCAAACAGAACATATTTTTCCATAAATTATACTTGAATTTCACATGTCATGCAAAGCAACACACAGTCCAGTACAGAGCAAACAGCACATGACTGAAAGAAAGGCTTACAAATTTATTCTTGGATCCTCTGGGTATTTCTTGATCTCAGGCACATACACTGTGCAGACCTCTAAATATGCTCTATGCCCCACATACCTACAAACATATACAATATGAGGTGGTGATTATCTGGGGTTTATGAGCTGCATGCTATTTCTTAATATGTTAAACTGAAAAATAGCATGAGGAAAATGTTTTGGGAACAGTAATTTAGCCAAATTGTATATATTTATAGAATTAAGTATTCTATTACTTAAATAGACACCTGTAGCTGCATTAGTGATTGAAGATTAGATTTATAAAGAAATAATCTTCGCTACAGCAGTATATTCCTTTGTAGCATATTTTTAGATACAGTTTTGGTAATTAAATACTTCATGAGTAGTTCATTGCAGGGTAGTAAAAATGTGTTAAAATGCATTAACACTGATTGAATATATTATGAAATGCTTCTTTGATACAATATTGAAACTCATTTTACTTTTTTTTGTCTCTAGTGAGAAATTATTCCACTGGAAAGAGAAAATTATGAATAAAACACAGTATAAATGAAAACAGTTATTTTAAACCAAATCAAGCAGGTTTTTATTTATGCAGCAAATTCCATCTAATTAAAAAACAAAAACAAAACGAACAAACAAATGAACAAACAAAACCCCAACACAGTCTAATTCTTAACTGTTAGGGAAAAATCCCCACAACACAGCAGATGCAAACTAGATAAACTTATGCTCCCACAAATTTATGTAGAAAGTTGCTACTGTAAATCCTTTTCCCAGTAAAATGTTCTCAAACTGGGAAATATGGAATCTACACAATATAATTCAATGACATTTTTATGTAGCTCATTTCTTTCACCACTGATTTCATATGCACTTTATAAGTCAACATTTTCTCGTGCTTGCGAACATCTAGAAACACACAGATGAAAAGTGTTCCTCTGAGAGTGAATGCTAAAGGTGAAATATGGTGGTGCCTAACAGTAATGTGAGAATACAGGCCAAGGAAGGAAGTTTGCTGACACTGTTACATTGTACTCTGAATGTCTGGAAACATTTCCCATTTTATAAGAATTAGCCATGGACTCATTAAAAATCAGAGTCAATTGCTGTCTACGTCAAAATGAAAAGATACATAAAATTAAGCTATGAAAACCAGTTACAAAATCTTATATATCAACTATTTTGTTTTGCTGCAAACTCAGGACTATATATATAACAAACTTGAAAATATGGTGACAAATTCCTTTGGAAATGTTTTCCAGCAATCTACAATGTCATATTTGTATTTTGTGACATATTATATAGTCATTAAAATGAAAATTAGAAGCTCAAAGGGCAGATTAATCTATCATGGAATTTGGTATATGATATATGTAACTTAGTGAGTGCAGACCAACACTACTATAAATATGTCATTATTAAGGTCAAATATAATTGATACAAAATCCAGGTGAATAAAAGTGCCATTTCTGCCTACTGAGGGTGTAGCTAGCTTTCTTTTGTTTTTTCATAAAACTGTTTGTTCTTGTTAGGCTTTTCTCTGTCTTCGAACTAATTCTGAGGGACGCCGTACCGTAACCTTTCACATTAATATGTAGCCTTCCTCCTTAGTACTTCCTTCTCAGTGATGGCAGGTCTCCTTACTGAGGTAGCTGAGGTCTCACTTGGACATCAGTCTTTCCTTCTGGCAGCACTGGTGAGTCAACCCATCAACATATTATACAGAAAGCCAGAACTGGAAAGCATGGACGTGTTTGTGCCGAGATTTGCAACCTCAGGGTCTGGCTGTGCTACATCTGATTTTTTTTTTTTTTTTTTTTTCCTATTCCAGACCTGTGATTTATTGTTGGAGACATTTGAGGCATTTGGTCCTCACAATTCTTTCTTGCTTACTCACAGGTTCCACCTGATTCCTGGGTGGAATTTGCATTAGTACAAGGAAGAGCAGGCTAAAACAGGAGGGGAAGTGGAGGGCTGGAGGGTCAGGAGGTAACATTACATCTCAGTGTGACCCCTGTCTCTGGACATCTTTATGTTTTGGAGGTAAGTTGCAGTGTTGAATGTGGGTACTGGAATCTCACACTGACCCCAGAGGAAGTGGAATTAGAAGGTGAGATGGTGCCTCCTGCTCCATAAGCCTGACCAGGGCACCCTTGGGAGAGACGCTCATGGAGCAATTACTGGGGCTATTCAGCCCATGTGTCATATTGCTCTGCCCAAACCCTACTCATTGTCTCAGGTAGCAGAAATAATCTTTTACACCCTTTTCCTGTCCTTTGTAATCACCATCTGCTATGAGACTAACAGACAAGATTTTGTCTACATTTTATAGGGAAGTGTTGTCCATCTACTTACTATCAGAGTACAAACTGAAGTATCTTTTTCTAAAACTGATCTCAAACTTTTGCATATCACTGGAATTCCTGAAACAGTATTGCCATTAAATAAAAATAATAATAAAAAAAAATTAGTTCCCACATTTTCACTGCTGCTTGTTATCTGCAGATTAATGTGGATAAGTATTATTAACAAACAGAAACCTTTGGAGAAACCCCCATCAGTAAAATTCCTACCTTTTCAGACAACAGGAAACCATTGTGCTTAAAAATATTGAAACAAACTTCATTTTAGGCTACAGAACATTTATCTATCTATATCTATAGATAAGTGTATATCTATAGCTATTCTACCTGTTAAGTTCCTTTGGGAATGCTAATAAATACAGAACACAAGACTGTTTTTCAACACACTATGACTGTTTGTCACAGGGCTCACAGAATCACAGAACTGTTGAGATTGGATAGGACCTTTAGAGATCATCTAGTCCAGCCTCCCTGCTTAGGCAGAATTACCTAGAAGAGGTTGCACAGGATCCTGTCCTTATGAATATCTCCATGGGTGGAGACTGTACAGCCTCTCTGGGCAACCTGTTCTGGTGTTCTGTCACATGGAGCTTTCTGCATCTCAGTTTGTGCCTGCTGCCTCTCATCCTGTGGCTGGGTGCTACTGAAAAGAGTAGAGGGTGCTATCCTCCTTACACCTCCCTTCAGATATTTAAATGCATTCTTTGGATCCGCCTTCAGTCTTTTCCTCCCCAGGCTGAAGAGTCCCAGCTCTCTCAGACTTCCTTCATTTGAGAGATCCTGCAGTCCCTTAATCATCTTAGTGGCCCTATGCTTTCCATTTGTTATGCAAAACAGAACTTGAATAACAAAATCTAATTGGAAATAAATATGAAGAACTTGATTCTTCCCTATATTACAACTTCATTGAAGCCCACTAGTTGCACAGGAACATAAATAGGATTGAATATAGCCTAAATTGCCCGCAGCATATTTCATTTGTGTGTCAAATGGATTTGTCTTTCCTCCCTCATCCCAAAGTCCTATGTGTTCATTTGTGGGACGGCAAAGATTTAATTAAATGACTTCACATTAATAAAAGAGTTAAGTTGTAGATTTAATATTGTATTGAACAAATAAATGAAATCAAAAGTCAAGTAGCCTCTGCGATTTGTTCAAAGCTTCTGTAACTATATAAAGTGATTGAACTATGGAATTTAATAGCTTTGTTTCAAATGACTCACAAAACCTCACCTGTTGCCCTAAACATAAGAAATATGTAAATCACTTTTTACTTTGAATAAAATCATCCCTTTTGACGGTTTAAAATACACAGCTGGCCTGCTGAGTTCTGGAATTCATGGCAGCAGCAATACTGAGATGGTTCAGAACAGTCAGAATTAAATTTTCTGTAAGTCATACACTTCTGGTAGGTGTTTCTGGTGACAAAACATCAGACTAAGATTGAATTTTCCAGATTACTTATTGGTTTTCAGCTTGCTGACAGAACACAGGAGATCCATGCACAGAATTTAAAAAGTATTTGAAAGATAAATAAGAAAAGAAAATCTATTTTTAGTAAATTTATTATTGGAAACTTGTTAGGGTTTCCTATATAGATTCCTGAGAACCTATGACCTAAATATTCTCAGAGAATAACATGACAACCAAATCCATAGATCTTAATACTGTCATTGAGAGAAATATTGGAAAAACTGTTTAGGGATTTACTGCTGAACTTCCCCTGGTCAATAGATGTAATATTGAACATTTGAATTTGTTTAACATTTTAAAGAAATTACTTCTTGCATACCTAATAGGCTAAAAATGCATTTTCAAGAGATTCTCATTTCTTGAAACCAAAATTGCCTCTTGTAAAAGACTTTCTCATTTCTATTGTGTCTCAGCTTGATGCTTACTATCCTTTCCCAGGATATGTTGGTAATTTTTATTTGTTCCTTTACAAGTGCAGTCAGCCATGGAGGTAATGACAATGAAAAGTGCTTAACTCAGTTCCTGTAGGGTTTCTGAAAAGTTTTCAGTAACAATATGTTTATTATATTGTGTGAACAAAAGAAAAGCATGTCAGGATCTGTAAGACACTAAATACCAGCAGAAAAGTATTATAAGGAAGAGCGATTTTCAAAGTGTTAACCTAACATTTGTCCTACACTTTCTTCCAAGGTTTCAGCCATAATAAATTTAATTAAATGTACCTAAAGGAACTAACTTTATCAGCAGTAAGAGTAGATTAACATTTTAACAATTGTTAGTCAGGTTTCTACTGCTGTGTGTTCGTATTATTTGCTGTATGAAGGGAAGATGACTAGCTAACCTTTTTCTATAAAAGAAAAAAAAAAATCCTGCTTTTGAAATACCATATAATTAATAGTCCTAAGTATATGACTACGAATGGCTAATGCAAGCTAGCAGCTGTACAAATCTAAAACCACTGGCCAGCGTGGCAATTTGCTTGCAGCAACCGACCCGAGCAAGGTGTAAGCTAACCCAAAGGGAGAAGAAATGGCTGAGACATCCGAGAGCGTGTACGTGTCATTGCAGGAACACATCCTAACTCTGAAAGATATGTCTATAAAAGCAGAATGCGATTAAATAGGGCCTCCGTATATCTCTTCCCTGCCTTGATAACTAAACTGCACAATTACAGTTTTAGGTAGGAAAAGAAAGTGTTGAATACAGAGTGCCCGTGAAACTATCCTGAAACTGAGACTGGAGCTCTCTGATTATGAACAGGAAAACTCCTGTGCTTATTAGCCTTGAAAACTGAGAGAGTAAAATCAGATCTTTTGTGGTGTATGTGGCTTTTTTTTTTTTTTTTTTTTTTTTCTGAACCATCAGATGTATTAATTCAAAAGACTTACCTTCTGTTTGAGAAGACTGACTTGGGATAGACTAAAGATTACTTCATGCTACTGTCTTTGGAAAAGGGCAAGCTGAAGGTCCATGACAAAAGATTTGAAGGCTTGTGTTTACCATCTTTTCAAGAAGACCAGGACAGCCAAGCCTCATTTTTATTTCCTAGAACGGATTTGCAATAGCTTTACAAACCTAAATACAGTAATAATTTTGAAACTCAGAAATTTTGAAAATCATAAAGCCTATTGTTATTTCCCAGAGTATCACACATATGCAAGGTGAGATGTATGAGAGAGTTCCTAAAGTCATTTTTCTACCTCCTGCTGCCTTTTAGGTTTCAAAAGTAAATCTTCCATGAAGTTATTGTGGATATTTAACTCGATGAATCTTCATAATCACACCCCATATGAAATGAGGACAAGTATGGTCCTTACTTATTTCACTGCCAAAACATTTTAGTTTCTGCTATGCACAGCAGAAGCGGCAAGCATGAACATCATGTTCTGCAGTAAGAAAAACTGCAGTAGAATAGACTGACCAAAGTAAAAATAGCATATAAGTAAGGATGACCATCATTGTGTTAGAAGCCGTCAACACAATGTAGACAGTAAAGGAAAAAAACAGAAGTGAACAGTCAGTCTATTAGTTCCTAATACTAATCTTGGACTGTGTCTCAGAGAAGGCGGCTTTAGTACTCAGCACTTAGCTACCTCCCTTACTCTGTTTTCACTGATTTTGCAAAAAGTGAGGATAGATTTCATTTTGAACATGCATTGTTATCTAGAGCATCACCAGGATGGGAAAACAAATCTGAAATACAGGAGATCCTACCTAAGGGTGCAACCTTTCTCTGAAGTAGCACAGGTTGTCAGTTCACAAGACATGGCTGGATTTTCTTTCTAAATGCAGACCAAGATCCTGTAATCCCAGGCTGGTCTGCTTACAGGCACCTGCTCCCCTTAAGGGCTTTATAACTGAACTTGGTGTGGTTAAAAATGCTGATGCTGACAGCATTCCTGGTAAAAGGCAGTCTGGGGGACCCTTGATCTGCATTGCTCTCATTGCTGCAGGCAACTCCGCCTCTGCCGGGACACTCAGCAGCACAACTGCTGATGTTCCTTGCACTCACAGCTCCCCTTGCAGAAACACATAAAAGGAAATCTGTACTTCTGCTTTTTTTGTTTTTTTTTTTTCCTAGTGTCCAGATCATCTGACTGATGCTGCTGTTTCATTTTGGCCCTCCAGTACTCCCATGAAAATAGTCCTTGCATTCTCTAGCCCTGTACTTTCGTCCAGACAGTTGTAATCACTTCCAGGGATGCCATGAATCCACTGCCCCACTGCTGTTTTAGCTATGAGAGTCTGTAGTTCTTTCCTCTCAGCGAGTATATGTGCTGATTTGAAATGCATCATGTGTCATCTGTCCTCAGCATTTCTTGAAGTAGTGCCAGGACACCAATATCCTAGTAGCAGCAGCAAGTAATTTGTCTTCATGAAAAGACGCTGAGGAATAGGGAGAAATGTAATAAGACACAAAATGTGGCAATTATTACTGAAGATTCAGGCTTAGGACTAAGAGGGAATGATTATTTAAGGTAAATGTTTGGAAATCTGCTTAAAATGCTCACAGCTGTTTTGAACTGTTCACAATCAGTTTAAAAGGGCTCATGATCCTGCTGACTTTATGCCATGCATGGAAGTTGTTCTAGGCATGCTTTGACCCCCTGAAAAATATAGAGAGTATATAGAAGATATATTAAATATCCCTGGATCATCAGCAAACCAATGTGAACTATAAGGTTTTTTTTCTAACTGTTCAATAATAACATTTGAGTAAACAGAAGTGACTGAAAACAATAAAAACAAATCTTATTCTTGCAACATGTGAAATTCATTATGCCAGCTTTGTACAACATGATGCAACTTTATCTTCTCATCTTGCAGAAAGTGCTGCTTCCCTCTGATGAGAGCAGGTGATCATTTGGGAAATAAAATATTTTCTAACTTACATAATTTCTGGTGCTTCTTTTCAAAAATAACAAAAACAAAATATTAAAATGCAGGTTTTAAAAAAAAAAATGATATACAAGTTACATTTACTGACTCCTTTATAAAATCAACATAGACTTACTTCTTACAAGTAATAAATAGTTTAAAACTGCCTACGTATCACGACATGTTACCTAAGATCTAAATCCTTTTTTTTTTCACTGGACTGTGACATAGTACACTCAAGATATTGCTGACCTAGGATGCCACTTCACTAATAGAAACAAAACAGTGGACAAGGGAATTCTTTATTTCTTGTCCTTGAAGTATTCAAGATTCTGGAAATAAGGAATCCTCCTTCTTGCTAGGATGCATTACACCTTCCTCTAAGCATGCAGTTAAGGAGCTGCACCCAATCCTCCCATCAGTTTGGCTAACAAAGGAGAAGACACAGAAAAAGAAGATTTTAAAATAAGTAGTCAGTAAAAGGTAAGAAGCAACTTTGAAGTGAAATAAAAAGCCGAAAGTATGTTAGAACTTCAAAACAAAATCAGCCCTCCTCTTCAATGAGCAGAAGTGAAAAGGATATTTGATCATTCCTACCATCCTTGAAATGTGCAAGCTGAAAGTAATGCTTTGCACTGTACTGCTTCATTAGTTCAAAGCACTGTGTAAACATTAGCTAATGAAATCTCACAGTATCTCTGCAAGATGAGCTCTGTTTCTCTCATATGGCAGATAGGAAAATAGAGACATTTTCTCACCCAAGGACACATTTTAAGAAAGGTACAGCACTTGGACCTTTACTTTCTAGCCTGTGATTTTTTGTTTTGCCCTACAGTAGTTTTTGGCTCCAACTGTGAATGAATTAGCATTACAGTCAATGAAAGTTTCCCCCATAAAAAATATGTTTTTATCAACAGTATTATTTACAATGTAGAACTATAATTGCAATAATTTAGGAAGTTTTGAGCCATGAGAAATACATTATTTCTTTTGTCCAACATGATCAAAAACTCATAAATAAAATATATTATTTTTATAATTTATCTGCTTCTGTTGCATAGGTACTCTGCATGACTATATTGAACAATGTGTTTCGTTCAACAGAACATAAAGAAATCACCTACAAGTATATAAGATGCTAAATGCATTAACCTAAGCTGAGTTGATCTTGGATTCTGAATCCAGGTTAGAAACTGTATGGATAAATGTTTCTTATCAAAGTTACAATCTCTGCAAGAAAGAAGCTCGAGATATAGCCCAATTTTGCAAAGTTTCTACACATAGTTCAGTGAACTTGATTTTTATAGTGAACTTAATTTCCATAGAAGTGGGCCTGAATAACAACCTTGCTTTGGAGAATTTAGTTAGCTCAGTAACCTAAGTCATGATTAATCCTGAGAAAGACTACAAAGATTATATTTCTCTTTCTTAATCTCTATTATATGAATACTTCAGATGATCAAATATTGCTGTATTGAAAAGAACTGCTGTATTTGCTCTATTTGTTGTAATAGTCATATCTTGAATTATATGAGTGTGGCCTCAGGCTTTACTGGGCAAATATACAGGTATTTCTGAGCTGTAAGAGGACAGGTTAATACCTCCTCTGAAGGCACAGCGCCATCAGCTTTGCTCCTTTCTCATCCAAGCTATTTTTGTGAGGGAAGTTTTCTGTAATAATAATTCACACGATCATCTGTGATGAATCACCAGTTGTAATGTCTCTAAGCATGTGGAGGACAAGGAGGTGATCAGAAGTAGCTAGCATAGATTCACAGATAGGAAATCATGCTTAACCAATTTGATAGCTTTCTATTATAGAATGACTGCCTGGGTAGATGAGGGGAGAGCAGTGGATATTGTCTGGCTTAACTTCATCAAGGCTTTCGACACTGTCTCCCATAACCTCCTTTTAGGGAAGCTCAGGAAGAGTAGGTTAGATGAGTGGACAGGGAGGTGGACATT
>VZSV01000065.1:1324001-1344875 GCA_013398735.1 Nothocercus julius | reverse complement strand
TGATTCTGTGACTGAGAACTGTCTGGATGGTTCAGAGCTCAGAGGGTTGTGATGCAGAGTCCAGCTGGAGGTCTATTGCTAGGGTGTTGTTCACTGTCTGTTCCAATCCTCTTCAATTTACTCATCAGTGACCTGGATGAGGGGACAGAGTGCACCCTGAGCAAGTTTGCTGATGATACAAAACTGGGATGAGTAGCCAGTAACCCCAAAGGGCTGGGCTGCCATTCAGGGGGATGTAGACAGTTGGAGAAATGGAGAGGAACCTCATGAAGTTCAACAAAGGCAAGTGCAGGGTCCTGCACCTGGGGAGGAGTAACCCCAGGCACCAGCACAGGCTGGGGATGACCTGCTGGAGAGCAGCTCTGCAGAGAACATCCTGGAAATCCTGGTGGACTACAGGCTGGCCATGAGGCAGCAATGTGCCCTTGTGACCACGAAGGCCAGTGGTACCTGGGGTGAATGAGGGAAATGGAACTACTGGAGGGAGCTCAGCATAGAGTTAAAAGATGTTCTATCCTATCAGGAAAGGCTGAGATCTGAGACTGTTCAGCCTCAATAAGAGAAGACTGAGAGGGGATCTTACAGTTATATTATTCGCAGCCAGTATGCTCCAGCATATTTCAGCTCTGGAAACTGGTGCAGGATCCCATCCTGCAGGTGAGGAATCAGAGAGCGATATCCTCCTTCATCAAGCTCCAGCAGGAAAAGAAGGTTGACAGCAAGCTGCTTGCCCACTCAAGAAGATTCCCCATACTCCACTGTACCCTTAGTGTGCTGCTGGCAGAAATAGAGTATGTTTCAGTCTTGGGGACACATGCACGTGTGTATGTGAGAGACTCTATTTGTAAGTATGTGAGTATACATATATATATATATATTTATGCACATTTAAACATACTTAAAATAACAATAATACAGTGTTGAAGAATAATCTACAGTAAATATCCAAGTACTCAGGAACATGCTCGATTTGAGAAAGGCATCCTTTTAAAAGTAGCAGATATATAAAGAGACCTGTGGGACTTTCTGAGAGAAAAATTGTTAAAAGCTAATTGGAAGTTGGAGCTGAAGACCTTGAAGAGAAAAGGCAGTGGCAGTTCAACACAGAGAATCATAAAGAAAAGAGAAAGCAGAGTGGGAAAAAAAAAGAAATATTAAATAGTCTTTCCTCAAGGCTCATGTAAAGCTACTGCATATAAAGCACGTGCAATGTAAGCTGGAATTCCTCAACACAGAGATTTTTCTTCTAGCTTAGTTCTTTTTTCCTGTTATTTGCTTTGTTTTGTTTTCCTTTTCTTTCATTTTCCTCTTCTTCTATTTCTTCAGGATTTTTTTCATAAGTGGGATTGTTAAGAGATGGCATTGCACATATAGATAAAGGAGGCCAGTGATATTTCCTATAAAAGCAGGCCTTTTAAGACAAGCCTTTTAAGACAAATCATTCCTAGTTTTTTTGTTTGTTTGTTTTTGTTTTTTTTTTTTTTAGAGGAAAAGAACAAGCCTGCAATAGTGAATGAAAGCATTAAAATTGTAATGCATTTTTTTAATGCAGTAAAAATAAAGACCAAATCCTAGCTAGAAAAAAAATAATCAACAAGTCAACTTTGAGAGGCGCTTTCCAGACTGAGAGCATTTGAGGATTTGCCTCATGAAGAGTATGCTGCCCCGCCACAAACTTCCTGAGGTTTGCCCATTACTTAAGGTTAGCTTTAAAATACAAATATTGCTTTGGTGTGGGCCCCTGTTAGCTTCCTTAGGGCCACCCTTGAGAGCGCTTTCAAAACTGGTCTTGTTTGCTGCCTCTTTCGGTGCGTCGAAGCCCAGAGAGTGCTGTAGGTGCGCAGCTCCCCAGTGCTCCTGCAGAATGTGAATGACTTCTGCTAGTTACCATGGGGACATGATCAGGGACCCTGAGATGCTTAGCAACAGTGTGCTTATTTTTTGCCTCTTTTGCTTTCATAACCAAGGAAGAGGACCTGCAACACATACTAGAGCTTTTCCATTCTGCTTTCTTTTTTTTTTTTTTTTTTTTTTGCTTTCTCACATGCACACATATCCAAAATATTTGCTCCCTTTTAGTTAAGAAGCACATAGTGGATAATACGTAGATACTGTCAGGCTAAGCGTGACGTCAGATTACTATGTTTGCAGGCCACTGAAGGAAGAACAGTAAATGATTACAAGAACTATTATGTTTTTGAGATGCAAACTTCTCTTAGCAATCCTAAGGGAATAAAAGATATCTGAACTATACTGCTTTTTTAGCAAAATCAAAAGAAGAAATTAAAATTGTATAAAATTAAATATACATACACACATGTACCTTGGAAAAGAGATCCATCTTTAAAAGAACAAGAACTAATCTACACTATTGTGGCATACATTGAACAAACATCACTGGAATGAATCTGGAGTTATGATGATTATGGTTTGAGTTTCTTTTCAGGAAAAAAAATAGTATTCAAGTAATCTTAGAAATAGGCAGCTCAGCCTAGCATTGTAAGCAAAAAGTAAGCAACCATGCTCCCCATATCCCTTCTCTCTCTCTTTCTCTTTTTAAACTTACCCTTGTCCCTTTCAGGCCCTTTTTATGTCAGTGGTAATGAATATAAACATTGTTACAGCTACAATTTTTCAGAGAGGTAAGTCATTAAGTTACATGACAGAAATCAATGTTGCTTAGTCACATCCTATTAATTTATTCTTCTACATAATTAATACGAAAGAACCTTGATTTTATTAGGTGTCATTTTAAGAAGTAGATCTCATTGTATTCTCAAAAGGTGAGGACAAGGAAGAATAAAACTGCTGTTTGCACAATTCAAATCAACCGGCTGCTGTGGCTTTCTGTTCTTGGTCTCTTCACTGGATCTTCAGATGAACAAATGCTCTGTCATTACACAGAATCACACAGAATGGTTAAGCTTAGAACTCCCCTGCTCTAGCAGGGACACCTAGAGCACGGGGCACAGGGTGGCACCCAGGCAGATTTTGAAGATCTCCAGAGAAGGAGACTGCACAACCTCTCTGGGCAGCCTGTGCCAGGGCTCTGTCACCTTCATAGCAGGGAAGTTTTTCCTCACATGGAGGTGGAACTTCCTATGTTTCAACTTGTACCCATTACCCCTTGTCCTGGCACTGGCCACCACAGAGAAGAGTTTGGCCCCATAATGCTTACTTGATCTTCATGCCACCACCCAGCATCATTTGATGAAGCCATCTAATTCTCCAAGAATGCTCTAAAAGTGTTTTGGGCACAAAAGCCATAAGTAACTTGTCAGAAGAGAACTAAGAGAAAGACATATCAACTTTTAATTGCCCATACTGCAGTGCTGATGTTGAAGTTTACTGACACACAAATTCAAGGGCAGAATTAATTTGTTTAACAAAAGAGACAAAAGGTTCATTGAGTTAGGAAAAGTGCACAGGAGGAAGGGCAGACTAATGACCAGCTGTGGGAAGTGCTCAGGACACATTCCTGGGGAGGAGACCCTGGAGGTTGGGTGACTTTAATCATACTTTTGTTTTGATTGGTTTAAAAAGTCTCCCAAGTTAATCGAAAATCTAGAGAGCATGCTCAGTGAGGAGTGGTTGTTCCTTGGAAACGGGTGACTTCTAGGATGAGGTTGTGTATCGGTATTATAATGAGATTAGAAGGAGGAGAACTTTGAGCAAAGTCCATCGGAAGGGACTGATCTGCTACCATTGTCGGCCCAGCACCAAACATCTTATCGCACTATGTGGCTTATCAGCTGTGTGGTACGACCAGGTTGCCATCTCTGCAGGGAATCCAACAGAATTTGGCCATGGTGTCTCCATTCTACTCCACTCTTCGTTTACTCTTACTAGTGCATGGTAGGAGGGCAGACTGTGTTGCCAAGGGAATCGTGGAGAAGTAGTTTCCGAACATGCCGACCATTCTGTAGGTGGTAACCGTCTCTCACCTCAAGCAAGCCTCTGTAAAGTCATAACTTCTGTTAGGCCCTATCTTTTCTCTAAATTCCCCTTTCTCAGGCAATTCTCCCTCAAAAAGAAATCTTCCAACATCTCCTCCTCCCAACCTCAGCACCCTGCAAGCAGATAACTGATGGAAAATTTCAAAGCCAACCAAAGCAGACAGTAGCAATGCAGCTACCAGAAAACCAACAGCTTTCAGCACTTCACATGCAAATACATCTTTCCAGTGAAAGGCTTTCCTTTCCCCTGCTCTTTGTCTTTATTTTACAGTCCTTCTAAGTGGGAGATTAAACCTTAGAGGTGAAATCCAGACAAAAAGCTGCAGGTATCAAGCTGGGGTGGGGGCAGGGAGGGTGGAGGGACACGAATGAAGGAAATGAATGGAACCATACAAAATAACATGGCATTTTTGGGCAATATTATTTGATTGCAGTTACACAGACACCAGCAAACTATACATATATGACAGATGGTTCACCTATTTATTTAAATAAGAGCCACATTTATGATATCCCATAGAGGATCATAAATATTCAAGGAACTAAATTTTCATTAGTGCACTAGCAAGTAAATTTTCAAAGTGATGCACTGGGATTTAACTACGTAAGTCCCATTAATGTCACTATTTTGAAAATATACTTCCTATGAACTTCTAGAGGGAGGATGGGCAAAAATGGGAACAGACTGTCATAATTTTAAGAAGATGACAGGGAGAACCTTGTCATCACTTTGGCGCTCTGCTACTTTCATCAGTAAAATAATAATTCAAACTGCATCTTTAAAAATCATCTAAATTTGAGACACAGGCACAAATGGTGATATTCCATTAAGATTTCATTCAATTAAAAATAGTATTTTTATCAGGCCTGTTATTGCCAATATCCTTTGTCTCCCTGTGAAATCTGAGTTTAAAACTAATTCTATATTGGTGATACAATAAAAATTACTAGTTAGTAATATATAAATAGTTTGTCTTGATACATTGAAGAGAGCAGCAATTCATGCATCCTTGTTAATTTTATAGTTCGGCAGGGAGGAACAAGGAAAACCCTGAGAGAAGCCATCAGCCTTTGCACTGGGTTTAACAACTTGCAGATTCAAGGGGTTAACAGAGGACTGCTCTAATCAATACATATTTTATGCTGGGCTTCACTAGAGGAAGGACCAGAGCAGAAGGACTTTATAGGCCTGGTTTTTGTATATGGCCATATATGAAACTGCAAAGTCAGAGTTGCAGGTTTGGGTGAGCATAGATGCTTGGAAATGTAAAGAGCAGTTAAAGAAGATGCAGACAATGTTAACACTTGTTTCTTTGCATCAGTCTGTGCTGCAGTGAGTGAGTGGCATTTTCTATGTTGGGCTTGCTTTGCCTGTCAATAGTGATGAAGAACTCGTAATGACTGAGTTATCGGAAGAAAGGATGCTGGAAAAAAAGATAATTGGAAAGCTTCAAGTCACGAGGCCTAGAGGATATACACCATAGGAGTCAGAAAAAGCTTAAATTTGAGAGGACAGAGTTGCTTGGAAAGTGCACAGACAGAGCAGCTCATAAAGGCACAGACTTTAATTAAAAATGCCTTCTATATCAGTAACTTGGAGGGTGGCAAATTTTATATCTCTAATTAAAAAGGGTTCACAAGTAATCCAAGAAGTTACAGATGAGTAAACATTGTGTCTGGATCAGGAAAATAATTTTAATGATCATAAAGAAATAGAATAATAAAGCACCTGAAAGACCTGAATGTGATAAAGCCTAACTCACAGGTTTTTCTCTGAAGAGTCTCACTAATGTGCTAAAATTCAGTGAGTGTGTGAGTGTCACTGAAGTAATGGCAAGCAGGTGGCTTACCCAGGCCTTTGACAAGATCCTGTGCAGGAAATCACTAAGCACAGGAAATATTTTTGACCTAAAATATTACTGGGGATCAAAATACTCTTAAGAAACAGAAGAGAAAGACTAGAATTGAAGGGTCAATTTCCCCCACGGGAAAACAGAGATGCCACAAAATCCCATGCTAAGATCAGCATTACCTGCTACTTTCACAGTTTGAAATAGGCAAGTAGTGGCCCAGCAAGTGATACAGAGGACAGAAGTTATGTAGCTTACAGAGGAGCTGAGGTGGCTGCAAAGAAATGCAGGGAGACCAGACACAGAGTACACAGGAGCCGATCATTAGGTTAACAATGTTTGAACAAAGAAAATGTAAATCAGGAAAAAAGATAGATTGCTCATACTTCAGACATTTTTAAATGAACTTTCCTCCGTTTTTTAGTGAAAGGGAAATTGAGAGAGAGGGAAGGTTATAAGTTGGTAGGTGGAATATCTGTTCATCATTTTAAAAATAAAACTCATTGCTGTGTGAGTCATCGAGCCTGAGAATACATCAGGATTAAAAAAGATCTGACTTGTGTTTTACAAAAACAAACAAAATGAACCCCATAAAGAATTACAGGAGTTAATTTGAAGAAAAGAGAAACAAAAGACAAAGATCTGTATAACCTTGTCTGGGCTTATGCTTGTCTTCCAAGAAGTAAATCTGCCTATACTTGGGTCTTACATTCTTCACAGAAGTTACTGGTTGTGCAAATGGACTGGTATTTCCTGATGCAGAAAATAATTTCTGATTTTTCCCCATCTCTTCTGTCCTGGTTGCTGAAACTCATATCTTCAAATTGTAGAGGAGGGAGTGGCAAAGTTACAAGAGTTAAGATAAAACTTCATTTTTTGCCTTTTTTGCTGTCCGTCTGAAGGACAATCAGCACTTACCAATTGCAGCCACAAGTGGATAACTGAGCAGGTGCAGCCCCAGAAGAAGGATGGATTCTGAATTTGCTCTTAGAAAAAAACAGGAAATCAACAACAGGACCTGTGTCTAGACTCCAAAGGAGAACCATAAAATATTCTAGGGAAGGAATCAATGCCCAGAGAAACTGGGGCTGTGTAGAAATAGGATTCAAAGGGGTAATGAAAGAATGAATTATGACAGGCAAGCACCTGAGACATGGCGTAATATATAACAAAAACTTTGCCAAGTTAATGGTAAGTAAACTTAGAAAAGCAGTAGATAAGTAGATTGAGAGGAGAAAGTGAGCCTGGAGCTGGACAGAAATAGAGCCATGAGAATCTTTTAAATAATAAATACATACAATCCTTTAAATTATAGTTCATTCTCACTTGTGTCTTTGGAGCCTGAATTTATTTTATCTTCATGTCTCTGCTTGCCACCTGGAGACACCTCCACCTCTGTGCAACTTCAGTTTTGAGATTGTGACAAACTTCAGTTTCAGTAAAAATGAGAGCCCAGGCTTTGTCTTGTTTTCTCCCTCCCCTAGTGACTAACATTTTAGGAACCCAAACTTGGGAAAGTAGGAAAAATTCAAAATATAAAGATGTTTCAAATGTATGCCGGAAGAGTCAGAACTGCCGTAGACAAGCAAAAGAAAATTTCCTAACATTAATCTACACAGCAAAGAAGATTATTTTACCAGTTTGGCTTTAAGCACAAAATCTTTCATACACCTCCAGAGAGGCTCTTGACTGGTAGAATAGTAATATAAAGATGCTAATGTGTCATATCAAAATGTCACTCCCCTCCCCCTTGTATAGATTCATTTCTCTCCCTCTCTTTGGCTGCCTTCCTCTGCATTCTGCAAGTTTAATCTGCAGCTTGACTTCAAATACAATAATTCACTAGCTCTAGACATGTGCTTAAAGGACTGTGTATAATTGTAGTGCTGAAGAGATTAATACCTTATATTGATCCCCTATTTCTTCATCTAGCTTGGCAGCATGTACTCTTTTTTAAGAAAAGGAAAAATGATTTGTTTCCAAAATAGTCTTGGTTTATTGCCTATTTGTACTGCTGTTAGAACTCCTGCGTTCTCCTAAAAACACAGTGGTAGAGCATGTAAAGTAAATATATGTTTAGATTTATTGGTTACAGTTGACAGCATATGGAACAAGTGGCAGTCTAGAATGAAAGCCTGCAGGAGTGTCTATTGATCTGAAAATGTAGGTTTTATCTATTAAAAATAACCCCTTCTCCATACACACAGCTAGTGTCCTAGTTCAGCAGCTTCTCTTGCAGAATGTGTGGGCAACTTCTATATTGACAGCTGTGCCAGTGCTTCTTAACTGAAACCCTGGTTTTCCAGAATGTATAGCAAGTCCTAGTACAGTCCTACCATGTCCTCATTTGGCAAACAGTTCTTATCACTGAGGCCTTTTATCTGGTCATTACATTAGGGGTATTATTTATTTATTTGTTTGCTTGTTTTACATAAACACTTAAAATTGAAATGCACAACTAATATAAAACAACAGGATTATTGCCAAAATAACCTTTGGGATATTCAGAAAGTGCTTAACAAATAATGGATAGGGCAATATTTATAATTTTTTTCCTGTTCTTGATTCGAATATGTTAGAAACCTAGACACCACAGCATGAAACTAGGAACTACACGAATGGCTAAGGGAAATACTTTCTGAGGACTGTGCTGATTCTGTGAAATGTTGAATGTCTTTCACTGTTTACTTAAATGGGAACCGATGCTACACAAGACCTTACAGTATGTCTATTTCACTTATAATGCTTCTCTTTTTTTTTAGTTACATTGCATACATCTCATCAAGTCATGTTGGCTTTGTAAAAATCAACTATATTTTTCACTCTTCTGTGAAGGAAGACTTGTTTAGAGGCACAAACATACCTGGTATGTATGTATAAGGCTAAAAATGCTGATGGAGAATCATTTAAGAATGGAGAATATATCAGAAGGTGTGCAAATATTAAATGGCATGTAAATAATTAGTGGATACCGCTTAATATAATCTCCTAATCTTTTTTTTTTTGTAGAGATGTGAGAGAAAATGCACTATTTTAATAAAAAAGTCAGCATCATAATAAAAATATTTGTATTAAAATAATATCAAGAAACATTTAACTTCTACGGAAAATGACAATATGCAGTGCATTCAAATTCACATGGAAACTCCATACATAACTTGTTCTATGTGCACATAAAGTGAAATTCTCTGTTGCATGGACTGATAATACCAAACCCCTGAATTTATGTTATATAGTAAAGGAAAACCTTATGTAAGTTATGAGAGTGAGCCCATATGATTTTGTTCTATGATCTATGCATGAAATATCTATGCATGATACCTCTAGCTGAAGATATGTTTGGAAATGAAATTAATTTGAAAGACTTGAATCTTTGGTTTTGCAGATTTAAACTAGAAGCTAGAATTTTTTCCAGTTAACATAACACTTTACAGCAAGATAGGAAAAAAACAGTATACATACTGTTGGCTGGCCCAGGCAAGGTCTATGTTAGCATTTTGGACCATTTTGCAGGACAGTTTTAGCACATGAAAACTAGATTCCTTTCAGAAGAAATTAAGCAGGAGTCCCTGCTTCAGGTGCAGATCTCCTGCTCCAGACCCTAATGTGCTCCAGGCCCTAATGGATTTGGATCAGTGATTTGTCCTTAGGATAGTTTCATACTACAGGCAGGGGGAGGACATTCAGTTCTGCAGACCAGGCTAAACGTAGCCCGAAACAAAATGCCCACGTTGCTATAATGCAGAGACTCCAGCACCAGCTGCTTTAATTTAATTCTATGGTCCCACGGAGCTAGCTGCTTGCTAATGTAGACATAGCCATATGTTTGCTTTCAGCTCGTCAGCGACTTCCCGATTATGGCCAGAAGCATAAATCAAAGGAAAATAATAGCGAGTCACAATTAAACAAAAACTTTCCTAATTTTAGTCATTATTTCATTTTCATTAAAACTTCACAGATCCAAGATCATGTATAATTAACAAGGAGGTATTTCCCCGGCCAGAATTATTCTGAGGTTATACCTAGAGGTTATACCTGCTTAGTTTTGACACATTTTTTGACTCATATTATTATGTAGAGTGAATGTCAATCAAATTACTGTTTTTCTTTTTTGTTAAAAACATGTCTTACTATGATGAGGAAGTGCAGATCATCTAGACCCAGAAGTTTACATTCAATTAAGTGTTTTATTATTCCCCCAAGCAATAGTTTTAGGTAAGAACTAATATGAACTTTGCCACTGTCTCCATATTGTAAACTTAAATGAGAAACACAAGGCTGAGCTTCGAAACATTTCAATACAACAGTGAATGAAGAACCTTTGCTGTGTAAGCCAGCCACTGATACAAAACAAGAGAAAGATAAAGATGTCCTGAGGCAATAAATTTAATTTTTTCCTGGTGTTCCTTTTATGTATGAAACATTTCCAGTGTCAGTACATGAAGCTCTTAAGCATTAGAATATTGCAGCCGCTATTAACAGCATTACTGCATATATTTTCAGAAGACAAATGTCTGAATGATAAAAGCCTGTCATTTCATTTCTAATTTCACTTCATGTTTTACTTGGCAAGATTATATGAACTGGGGAACTTTCACAGATGATAATAATGACTAGCTCGAGTAAAATAATATACTATTTGCTTCTTTTTTCAAATAATTTATACACACTGTTTTTTAGCATGACACCACCAGTTACTTGGTGAGTAGGATATTAACCAGAAGGAAGAGTTGACAGATGGTATTTGACAATTTTTAACTCTTTAACAAATACAAGTTTTGCCATCCCATTAAAAATGGTGATTCTGCAGTGACACTTTAAACTTTTAATCAAAGTCATCTTGAAGTCACTCAATTACACCTTCTGTTTTCCCTTTGTTAATTTCTATCCTTCATCAACATTTTGTCTCCCAAATCCTTTTCAAGATGATGAAGTGAGCAGTAAAATCTTACAAATGGCGTAGTAGCTTGAATTGCGTGTATGCAGATTCTGCTTTCTAATCTTTTCCACCTGCCTTGTGTAAACCGCCTCTGGCAAAGTTTCTAAGTATGCTGCTGGCTCCATATCTCTGTGACTTACCCTGCCTTCCTGTAGGCTTTATAGCTATGCATTACATTACTCCAGTGATTTATATTAGACTGTTGTATTTCTGCAGGAGCCATCATGTCAGGACTCTTCCTTTCCTGGGCACTCTATCACATCTGTCTTATGTTTTTGATGTTTTGCACTGCTGTGAAAGTGTTCATGGGTATTTTTGGCCAGCTGCCCACTGTTCTTTGCAGAGGGCTTCTTTGTTTTCCAGAAATTATCCTAAGGACCAGAGTCACATAGAAAATACACAAATAACAAATAGTAGTTCACTTGTTATTGCACAGATCACAGAGGGCCAAGTGTGAAGCTCACGTTTTGTAGCTCAAAGCTTTAAAATATCAGAAGCAATTCTGGGAACTCGTTACAAACTGCTGAAGCAACCAAGGCACTGGGGTATGAAGATCGCCAAGATAATTTGAGAAATGTTTAGAACCAAATTGAAGTGCCTTGCAAAAGAGCAATTAAAGAAACTTCCATGCCATGGGTCAAATCAGATCTGGCTTAGTCATATTTGAGACTTCTGCCTCAAAAAGCAGAGAAAAACTTTATGAACTTCTTTTAAATACAATACAAAATGTAGCTGATTATTTTATTGGCAACTCTCAACTTTTTCTGCAATAAACGCAAAGGTGAGAGGCTATCAAGCAGCAGCAGGATTTAATGTAAACAGCACAATACTGTGAGTCAGGAAACCTAAACTCTCCTCTTGGTCCTGTTCAGTGGCTGAGGGCAAAATAATTTCTTTGCCTTTTTTTTTTTTGTTTGTTTCACTGTAGTTTTTGTACCTATCGGACACAGGTAATGGTACCAGCCTTCTCTGTAGCAATGATACCGACCTCCTCTGTGATATACTCTGAAGGCTAGGGATGCAACACAGATGTAAGGGCTAGTTAATACCAGTAATACACAGCAGCAGTAGCAAGAGACCTGAATTTGTACAGGGAGAGGGAAAAACATTTTACTTTTCTCAGAATGGAGAGACAAAATAATCTGTTTCAGCTTCAAGGTTCTCCAGTTCAGAAAAAAAGAACTGGAAAATATTCTTACAGACCCCCATGTGATATATTCTGCACAAATGCTTAAGAAGCGTTTAAGGGCATTTGTTAGATATATATTTTCAGCAGGTCCTATGCATACACAGAGTTTTCTCTATTTTTAAATGACAGTAACTTAATCACATAATTAGGTGCAGGGAAAAGTGCCATGGTTATTGATTAGAAAACCATAGCTGAATAATAACCACTCTGGATTAAAGACTCCCTTTTCACTTGAGAGTTCCTTCTAGAAACCCTGCCTTTCTAATGCATCTTTTACTACACAGGCCGCAGGGGAAAGTAGTCAAAATTAAATTTAGTCACCTGCCTTACTATGAAGTCATCCGTTTCCTAAACTCTCAGGAGAAGATGTATGGAAACCATGCATACAAACATATTGATAGATATCACAGCAGCTAAACAAACATATTGGCAGATCTGCTCTCAAGATCACCTGCAATCAGATTGATGACACATTTTCTAGAGCTACATATCTAAGGGGAGCCCCAAGCTTTCTAGGTATGTTTTCTTTAGGATTTTAAAGAAATATTTTTCATTGCTTCTGTTAAATGACATGGTCAAGGATTTCATGCAAAACATAAGCAAGCAATTCTGTACCTGGTTCTAATTTCTTACTGACAAATTCTGTATTTTGGTAGCTAATGTATCTGTAATTACAAGATCAGAGTGCCCACTGAAAATGAACTCTTATTGCACACACACATTAGCAAAGAGCAACTAAGTAAAAAAGTAGTATTTGTAGTTGGAGGTACTCCATTTATCTTTAAACTATTTCGGGGTGTTCAGGCTTCTCTAAGCCCTGCACTTGACGGACAACCCGTCAGAGCAGACAGCCTGTACGAAAGTTAGACCTTGAAGGCTTGATCTGCCACTCAGTCAAACAAAAGAAAAAAATTGGGGTTGTCTCTCACCCTGCTGAAATAGGAGAGTTTTGCAAGCTCCGTATCCATCAGCAAACAAATGAAACAAAAACAAAGACAGAGCATTCTGTACCTTCTAGCATTGTTCAGTGCAATTAAGATACTCTTGATTACTCCTCTGCTGTATTACTCTTCATTTATATAAGAAAGGCATATAGCTCTGGAGATAATGCACTGATTTTTTCCATCTTTAAAACAAGTGAAGCTACATGTCAGTCAAAAAGAAAACCAACCCTCCAACAGATAGAAGAGAAAATGCATCTGAAATATGAGGTCTTTAGGACATCGCCTTAGTCATCAAGAATAAATGCATAGGACACTGAACACAAAGTGCTACAACCTTAGGTCCAGAACATAAATCACAGCCCTGCTAGACCTTGGCTGAAACTCAGGAGCCCTGGTCACTGGAGTGCAGCTGTTTGCTTTGCTAGGTAAAGGCTGGTAACAGAGAACAACTGGAGGAGGATGAAGCTGTAAGAATCTGACTTTTAAGATTCAGTTTGCAAAGCTGTTACTTTATTTACAGGAAGTCACAGGGGCAGTTGATTGCTTTTCGGTTGCTTTAAATCAAATGGCATAAATCTCCTGTATCAAGGTAAGGAAAAGAAGACCTTGCCAACTCACCAGCTTGTAAAGCTGGCTCTCCTTGCTAGTTAAACAGGGACTCTCTTACTTTTTCCTGCCAGCATCCGCCCTTCAGTGAAGCAGAATTTACACAAAAAAAAATGCCCCTGAAAGGTTGGAAGCTGCAAAGTTTTCTCAGTTGTTTAGAAACAAATGAGGACAACAGAGTAAAGCTACATAGAAAAGCTTTGTACAGCATTTCCCTATTCATCCATCAGCATAGACGAGCCCTAGTCATCCAGGAAGGTTCCTAGGTTTCTGCTACTGCAGCGATTTTATAACTCCAGTGAGACTGCAAATATGACTGTACTATTGAAAACGGCTTTGTTAAAATAGTTTCCTCATAAGACAGTCTTCCTCCCTGCAATCAGGAGCCTGGAGAGGCATTCTGAGCCACGTGCAATAAGTCCCCTATAGCTTTCCTGGATTCACACCACTGAATCATGAGCTTTTGACAGGACTGGGGGCCCCACGGAGCCCTACCTGCTGTCACTGAGCAGTTGTGTCTCAGCTGAGAGTTGAGGGGAGCCTATAAAACCACTATCAGAGTAACACTGCATTTGACTGGACTTTCTCAGGGCTGTTGGAAAGTGGTGAACATGCAGATGGTTTAACGGGGGTTGTCCAAATGGTCAGGCAGAAGGACAAAGACAATCCTGACTACTACAGTACGAGCAAGTGGAATTTCTTTTTCTTCCCATTTCTGAGATTTTCTCTAGACATGGTACAAGAAAGGGAGAAACATTTATTCTTTACATACTGGAGATCACCACTGGTCCATGGAACCAGTGAATGACAAACCAGTGGCCCTTTGCAGTGATTTCAACTTGCCCTTTCCAGTGTGAGGTTTGCCACTGAATTATAACTCTGTGCTTAAGGAAGGTATATGGTCAGAATGTCAAGCCACAATCCTTCTTCTTCCTGTTTGTCAGCTGAGGATTTCTCCAGCCATCAAGCTGTACTATGGAAGTTTGTGGTGACCATCCTGCAGTCACTATGGAGATGAACTCACTTAAGCATACATATATGATTTTGCTTAAAGCAGATAGCTCGGGCACCAAGAGCAGAGAAGTGACTGCAGTGTAGACATCTTCTACATCAGATTTACTTTAACAGATGCAAGTTTTTGCCCCATAACTGTCAGACCTCAAAATGAAGGTTCATTGGAGAGAAGGTCCTTACTGCCTACTCTCTTCTAAAAATGAGCCTTTGGAAATTTAAAAAGTGTACTAGATATCTGGAGAGCATCAGAGCAACATCATAGAAATAATAAATAAGAATACATGCAACAAAACATTAATATTACTCTAGCATAGTTGGTATTTAATCATGCTACTATTACTACTACAGAAAAGCAAGATTATTTTCCAACCAGGTGTGTCATTGAAAGCTCACTTCTGTCATGAGTAAATCTGCTAGATGATGCCTGAAGAAAGTTTAGCATTCCTAAAATGCTGAAATGTATATGTCAGCTATCACTTAAATAGTATCTGGGATTTATTTTGAATAGAGGCAGCCAGAGACTTACACTGGCAGGAACAGCTGCAGAACCATTTTAGGCTTTGACCTTCAACATTAATGACGATACAAAGCCATTTTCTGTAGTATTTACTCTGAAAGCTGTTTATCTTTTCACTTAGCTGCTGGCTCCAGCAATTCCTTCTGTTTCCTGATGTAAACCAACACATTCTCTCCATCAACCCCTTCAGATATTTTCCCCTTTCATCCTCTCTCATTCTTTCTTCCTATTTAAAAAAAAAAAAAAAAATCACTTGTTTTCATTTTCTCCCATCCCAAGTAAAAAAAAAACTTTTACAGTTCTTGCTATCCTTAGAACCTAAACATCTGCAAGCTTAGGACTTGCAAAAGGAACTGTCCCTTCTGCATCTTTCTGCATAGAGTCTGTGTCTCTTCTACACCTCTGTTTCATGCAGGGCTGGGATGAGGATTTTTTGTGTCAGAAATTCTATTAATAACAGCATATTCATAAATGCTAGCATATTACAGCTTTTCAGAAGTCAGTGAGAAAAAACAAAACAAAACAAAAAAAAACACGCAGGTCCTAATTTGTTTAACTAGCTATGACTTGTGCCAATGCAGAACTAATAAGTAGAATAAAGGAGACGATATGCATGGCAGCTTTCAAGAAGATTATTATATATCCATTTATCCATGTATATATCTCTCTGAAAAAAAGATATTTTATCCTATGTATCGGCATGGCGAGTTGCTATGTACCTTAAAAGTGTTTGCCATTCCATTAATGTTGTCTCCCTCTACTCACCTTAATTCATCAGGTTTGCTGGCTTCCTACTTGGTCATGATGCTATCTTCAGGATAGGTTCAGAGATAACCATAATCTCCCTTGTTTAATCTTAGTTTATTACCAGCATCTAACTATTTATTTATTTATTTATTTAAAAAAAAAAAACAAAAAAACAAAAAAACAAAACAAAAAAACACTCCTCTTCCCTGCCCTCCCCAGCTTCTGTTTTTGGGGAGTCAAATCCTAGTTCTCATGGAGACAAGAACATAACACACAGTTTTAAGTCAGAAGAAATAGCAGCGACAGAAAATGTTCTTGCTGAAAGAAAGGAATAGCATTGAGGCCTTTTTATTGAGGCACAAAATGTTTCATTGTACATTTTTAAAGTCTCTGAATAATTTAGGCATGCACACGCTTTAAAATTTACCTTAATATTCCAGTACTTTGTCAAGGTTATACACCCTATGCTGTGGCTTTCTACATACAAAAAAGCTGTGGGTTTGACTAAAAAAAGGATATTGTAGCAATCAGAAGTCCCATGAGTTACACATGCCTGTAAAATTATTTGTAGTCGCTTTTTCTGGATTCTTGCATTTAAAGTCTTCATCAGTTTTGGTGATCTCAGAGGTAACTTTTTGAGGTGATCTCAGAGATGCACTGCAAAGTGCATCTCACAGTATGAAGGCAAAAAGCCTGTGTTGTGCCGAGCTCTGGATATTTGGATATTGAACTAGTATATCAGTCGTACCACCAGGCAGCTAAGCAGGACAGGTGGAGCAGCAACACATGAGCATGGTGCAAGTCAGCTGGCAGAGTTAAAGGCCTCTCAAGCTACAGCATTTAAAGACCTTCTCCGTTGACCTTATGGGGTGCAGCTCAGATGCTCGCCAGTGCAGTCCCCTGGGAAGCTGGAGTCTCACCTTAATGCCTAACGGGCTACTGATCTGATTCCTACAGCAGTTTCTGGTGCTGACATGTGGACAGGGACATGTGGACTGATCATGGCCTTGCATATATCTCCCAGATGCAGAACTGTTAACATCACTGCCTTCATCCTGCCCAACAAGTCCCATGTTCAGCAGGAAGGGCAACCGCCCTCCAGGGAGACTCCTTCAGGGAAGGATGAGCTGTCTGGAAGAGACAGTGAGCTAACTGGACGTGCAGGAGACAAAAGAAACTGGTATGAGTGCTGGGGTTTCTATTGGCAGTGATTCATGTTCTTAAGACACATACATAAACCCAGTATTTCCTTGATTCAGTGTATTTGATTCACAGCATCCAGGAGAAGCACAAGTGTTTCTTGGGTTCTGACAATCACATTTCATAAACAGGGGAGGCTGTAGAGACAGTTCAAGTGGCACTCATTTCAAGTCACAGGCTCAATTCTCTTAATGGGCCAAAAACAAAGGGCTAAGAAACCCCTCCTTCTTAGATTTAAAAAAAAAAAAATGGCAGATAAAATTTGTGCATATGTGTATGTCACACACACACTTTCTTTTTTTCATTTTTGTTACACAAGCAAAAGGGATGTTACATAAAAAGTAGCAAGCCTACATAGATATTGGTACTTACTGTACCTATGGAACCAAAGTACCCATGCTATTGCTCACGGATAAAAGAAAAAAAATAAATAAAAAGAAAGAAATAGCCTGACTGACACGACTATAGACCAACTACAGGAAAATGCTTGTGCCCTTGCAATCAACCCCCCCACCCAAGCTTTACTCCCTAACAGCAATTTAGAAATCTATTATGTCATTATTATTACAGTTGTTTATCCTGCATACCTCAGGAATCTACTGTGCATTATTATGGGCCTCTATAAATGAACTTCTCCCTCTATGTGTGCAAACCCCCTGCATATAAAAAGTTCCAATCCAAATTGTGCGAATTCACAGGTATTTAAACTTCTGCAACACCCAGGAGTTCAGCAGTTCTACAGTTCAGTAATAAAAATAAAAGCTAACAGTGAACAAGCAATCTGTAAGAAAAAAAAGACCCGAGAAACGAGGCATGATTTCAGACTGTGAATAAGTCTGTACATACAGACCCTTTTGCCTTGCCACTGTCTTCCCAGCTTCATGTCTATCTCTTTTCCTCATGCTGCCCTAAATTGTATTTGAAAACTGGGGTATAAATAAATAATGCTGAAAACAGATCATAGTGCAAATGTTCTCGGTTTGGAAACATACTACATGTTTGACTGTTCTTTCAAAACTTCAGTAAGGTGCGTTTCCACCATTCTCAAATGAAGACTCTTCCTCTCTCAAAATCATTATTTAGGGACTGCATTCTTTTTTTAATTTACTCTGACCAGCTCTGAGCACAACTTTTGTTCAACACGTGAACCTGTGTTCTTTTTCGATGTCAGTTAGATATTCATATTTTTCTGGTTCAGTGTCGCGGATGAAGGGAATGTTATGCCAAGTCTTTTCTAGGTATCTGAGAGTGATTTCCTTTGCCAATCACATTAGTTTTAGGTAATGATAAGTCATAGCCGTCTTAAAATTTCATGTTTAATTCTGTAAAGAGAAAGTATTTTAAATATATCTAGTTTATTAGAACCTATTTGAAGCACATAATCCTACATCCACATGTATTCCTTTATGTATAGACACAGTATGTCTAGGTCTTTGTCCAGCTGTGTCTAGAGAGAGGGACCTTGTTCCTCATCTGTGGCCTTTTATTTGTTTTTATAGTCTCTTGGGTAATAACTCTGTGGAATATTTAGAGGCAAAGAAAACCTTCTATAATTGAAGGCTGACTCTGCTGGGTCATCTGTTCAGAGGTTAAGCAAACTGCTAATCAGCAGTGAGCAGAAGAGCCACAAGAGGTGCAAGAACACAAGTGAATTTATCAACGAAGAAGAGAAAACACAGTATTTTCACACATAGGGAATAATTAGGCCATTGTCTATGTCTATGTCTAGGCCATTGTCTAAGGGGGATTACTGCCTAAAGAGGTATAGGATTTAATATGGGAGGCAGGCATAAGAGATGGAGGACTTTTGGGGTCATACTATACTTATGGGATGTTCTGAGCAGGGAACCTTTAAAGGAGAATAAAGGAAGGCACTGAGGTAGACTGGGGAGGAAGAGGCATGGAAAAAATGGAAAGGAGGGCTGTTAACGGGATTCAGTCACATATAAACAGGCAGCTGCTCAGTAAGCTTGTCTGACTCTGTACTTGGATTGCTACAGTCTGTCCTATACTCTTATTAACTCCTATTTTTAACTATATTTTGTGCTGCTGTGCTCCCTATTCTGAGCTCACAGCAGTGCATACTGCTAGAGAACTTGAAGCTGGTCTAGATAGAGTATAGGACAAGGAATGCGTGTGCCAGCATCTGCAGGAAGAGACTTGAGAGTCTGGGGGTCCTGAGTTTGCTTCTTCTTTCCTACTGCCTTTTGTTAAGCATTGCATGTCAGCTCTGGCTGCTAAGACAGAGCAAGTTCAAAAGTAGGCTGTTCAAAAGACAGGGTGAAGCATGGTGAACCACAGCTTTGCACTTAGTTGCAGTTGCACAAATATCTATTCTCCATCTTTACTCAAGAATTCATGGGAAGACTGAAGAACTCTGGAGGTCTGCTTAGTTACTCTGCATAATATTTTGTGAACTATAAGCATCTGCCATATCTTGATATGACAGCTTTTTATGTTTCCAAGATTGCATGATCCTTTACTGATCACACACAGGTTCAAAATCTGTAATTGTGTATTAAATCCTGTATGTATACATGAACTAGAAAGAAATAAAAAATTGCTACAGTAGACTGACAGAGGTCCTCATCTAGGCTTTAAGTCTTATTTTCCTGTTTGCTTTGTCTATGAAAGCAACAATAGTCTCAGAAGACGGGCTGAATGTCCCTGTATCCTGTGACGTTGTTCCCATAGTTTAGTAGTTCGAGAGAGACACGAGTACAGGAAAGCCTAGAATCTACTTACTGGTGGTGACGGAAATAGCTGAAAGACGCTATTGTAATGTAGAGGAAGAGCAAATCATTGGCTGGAGAAAGCAACCAAAACAGAAGTAGAAGCCTAACTTTTTTATGATTTATTAACTAACTTCAAGACCTAATAATCCTCTTGAGTCTTTCTATAGAAAATAACCTTTTTCAAATAGCAATATAATCTGAGCTTCAGAAACCCAGTATCAGAGATTTATTTCTCTTAATTCAAAGGAGGTAAAGATTCATTTAACCAAAGGCTCCTGAGATGTAAAATGAAAGTATACATTTTTCTAAAACCTATCAAGTAGAAATTAGATATATTTTATATATAAAAATGAAAGATTAAATCTTTCTAGTCCACTTATGAGATTTTCCCACCAGCCAGTTCACCACTTCTTTGCCATAAAACAGATGATGAGATCTGCTAAATAACCAGGAGGCCAACTGTTTTTGACAATGATCTTCCTTCCTTGAAAATATATATATATTTTTTTTTCAATTTGATTAGGAAGCCATTAGGGTGAGCCTCAGTCGATTTCCATTGTTATGGTGGCCTGCAGGATGACTGCTGATCTCTGAGGAACCCAGGATTTAAAGCAGTTTATAATGCTCTGGAGTACCATTGCACATCCTGGATGAGGCTATTCGACACTCTGATTTCCATTAAGTATTAATGGGTCTGGATGGTCATATCTAATTAAGGTAAGTCTTACTGCTAGCTTGCATTATATGATACTCCTATACAGCATAAAAGAGGAGTTAGCTTCATAGCCACCTCTCTGCCTTCAGCTAAATTCAATTAAAATGGAGGGGAATGTGGGAAAAGGATTTCACGTAACAGTGAGGCTCTGGCAGACTCATAAGTGTGGCTCATGAGGAGCTTTCCTTCTGGGTCTGCTTGCAACTATAGATGGCTTGTTTGTATGCTTCATCCATAGAATCATAGAATCATTAAGGTTGGAAGGGACCTCTAGAGATCATCTAGTCCAACCCCCTGCACACGCAGGGTCACCTATAGCACGTGGCTCAGGACTGCATCCAAGCAGGTTTGGAAGATCTCCAGAGAAGGAGACTCCACAGCCTCCCTGGGCAGCCTCTTCCAGGGCTCTGTCACCCTCACTGGCAAGAAATTTTTCCTTAAGTTCCTGTGGAACTTTTGGTG
>VZSV01000065.1:1299622-1323806 GCA_013398735.1 Nothocercus julius | reverse complement strand
AGATGTTCCAGGCCCCTGATCATCCTCGTAGCCCTGCGCTGGACTCTCTCCAGCAGCTCCACATCCCCCTTGTACTGGGGAGCCCAGAACTGGACACAGGACTCCAGGTGTGGCCTCCCCAGGGCTGAGTAGAGGGGCAGGATCCCCTCCCTCGCCCTGCTGCAGACGCTCCTCCTAATGCACCCCAGGATCCCATTGGCCTTCTTGGCCACGAGGGCACCCTGCTGCCTCATGGGTAACTTGTACCCAGGGCTAAGCAGAAGTGCAAGACTGAAGGTCAGAATGGAAAACTGCTATGATTGAACAGCAGCACAAAAGAACTGACCAGATACTTTCAGAATAACTAATTATAGAACAAACCACTTCTCTCATGCTTGGTCACTTGCTGTTTCTCTCCTTGTCTCTACTTACAAGCTGAAGAACTTACTACTTACATGCTGAAGAACCGTATCTCTTGCACTTCCTTCCCCACTCTGTGAGGGAAAAGAGGGAATTCAAAAGCTTTGTGCAGAAAGACTGGCCATCTACAGCATGCACCATGTACCAGAATATTCAGAATCTTTTTCTGTCCACATAGATACAAGCAAGCAGTACAAGATGCACGCCTACTCTCTGCCCTCAGTGCTGAGTAGATGCTAGAGATGTTCATATTTGTCTGTCTCACTGAAGCGCTTATAGGGCCTTTCATTAGGTCTTTCAGGACCTCATTGCAGTAAACAACTGTGCAACCAGAACAAAAAGACAGCTCCTTTCTCAAAGGGTTAAGAGGAGATAACAGGTGGATTCAGGCAGCGGGACTACAGAGAAACAAGTTAGAAAATATTAGTCAATACACACACACACAAAATGATTGCAGCAATTTTATGTACTGCTGCTGACTTTGGATTGAAAACATCCCTTCTACCTCTAAACCACCAAATCCCAAGCTGGCCTATCAACATCAGTGATTGTCAGAGACAGTGGCACAAGCATTAAAACTCTTCATTATAATGAATTTCATCTATTGTTAATAAAGATTAGCACCACAAAAATTCAGCAATATTAAATGAATATATTCATACAACTTCCTAGTCAATGTAATAAGCTTGCAACCTAATCTATTTCAAAATTATCGTGGCAAAATAAACATAATTAAAAAAAAACAGGCTGACATATGTTAAGGACAAAGTATGTATTAGTAGATAACTACCACTGATTGTGAATTATAACAAGAATGGAAATGAAATTTTTTGTTAACTCTAAGATGTGTCATGCCCACTTCTGATTCTAATCTAGACAATATTAAGCTTGTGGTCTAATGACCTCAGCCAACAAACAGGCACACTGACAGGCAGAATTTCAAAGAGCAGCCCTGCAATTTAATTATTCATTTGCTTTCCAAACACTGTTCTACACCTGTGAAATAAATAAAAAAGAGACAAAGAAAGAAAAAGTTGGTTCCCATATGACGTCGCTACTTAACGCTTCTTGTTATGCTTTCCAGCAAGACTTGTTCAAGACTTGTATTTAGACTATTGATGCTGATACTAATGCTATTGATTATAGTTTCTGAAAGAAGCCAAAATGTAGCAACTGGCAATGGACTAGGACGTAAAAACCAAATAAGAAAATATGTTTTGTATCCCCCTTTCAAAGCGGATCCACGTTTTACTTGTTCAGGAGACAGTTTACTTGAAACAAAATTATCTCTCAGTTTTCAATTTACTGAAAAGCAAGAAAGATGTAGTGGTCCCCAGTAATTGGGCAACACCATTTACCAGTCCCTCAGAAGTTGCCTGATGACCTGGGGTCTTCCAAGAAAGACAAACTCTGGTGCTGTTGCCCAGAGCACATTCCTTTGCCACTCTGCTGGCTTGTGTGCCAGTCCAGGTGTGGAGCTGCTGAAAACTGCCATTAACATGGAGGGATTCACACTGCCTATGCCCAAGACATACATAACCACACATCTGGATGTCCCCACGGTAGCCTCTCTCTCTCCCCTTCATTTTGGGGATGCCCACACAACCTAAATCCAGGGAGGCATGGCAGATCTCGGAGCCGTATCCTGTTCTGACAAGTGTCTTGCATCCCAAATGCCTGCTGATTGAGCGGGAGATGGAGAGAATCATAAGATTTCTTTTATTCTCATTGATTCATGCTGAACTTGCACTGTACCATCATCAACAAGAAACAGGACTGCTTAGAACCAATAGCTCAGCAGTATTCAGACATTGACAGCATCTCCAAATCCTCAGGTCAAACAGACCACTAAACCTCATTTCTCGCCTGGAGGATAGCTTTTGAGCTCATTCTCCATGACTCTGAAAAGCTGTAGAGCACACTCATAATGAAATCATACCTCTTATGTTGATATGGCTAAAACACAATGAGGACAGTGCTGATAACACAGTATGTGGAAAGCCGCATGTTTGTTATTCTGCCGAGACTACAATATCAAAAACTGTCAGCTATTTTAAGTATCAGAAAGGGAATGAATGCTGAGCTCATAATGATACTTGGTACATAGGCGCAATACTTGATCGTGCCAATGATATTTAGCAAAACAGTGAGAATTATTTGTAGTATCTGGAACAAATAGTAATTGTACATACACATTAATAATGTATAAATTTGTAAAATAATAATTCCTAAGTATACTACTTGTTTCATAGACTGTATTTACCTTTAGTATTTTAAATAAAAAAAATAAAAAGCTCTTTCATTTCCGAATCAAGTGTGAATCGCAGCTGTCAGTGCGCATGCATAGATTTTGGACAAAGTCCAATTTTTTTTGCATCATCCCTCCTTCCAAGGACTGTGCAGCAGAAGACAGAAATGTTCCAGTGTTTGTTGTGTTTTATCTTCAGGCCTATAAGAAAGAATACACATTAATATTTAATTCATTTTGATAGGCTACTGGGACTTCACCTGTCAAAAAAGGAATCTGGATTTATCTTTCTATATTGTTATCTTCCACTGCATTTATCATTTCTCTCTTCATCTGCACTAAACTTTAGAAACCGACTGGTTAGGTATAAATGCTCTTTGTATCACCAAGTACTTGTTAACAGGAAATACTTAACAAGAAATGCTTGTTTCGACTACTTGCTTTCTTCTGTTATTAGGTCTGCTGTGCCAACAAAACCTTGCTACCTAGAGAAGACCGATTTCTCTTCTTCTACTTTAAACCAGCCACAAAAGAGAATGAAACAATTCACAGGTTATGAAAGCACAATGATGTCATGCACTTTTCTCCTTCCTAGTTTATCATAAAAGGTGTGCTAGATGTTGTGATTCATATGGTGAATTGCAATGTAATTAAGATCAAGTGAAAAAACACAGCAGTGCCTAACTTTCAGCTTGGCAGAACGAAAGTAGAATTTCAGTCTCTTCTTTCTGTAACTGCTTCCTTGATCAGGTTTACCCACCATTTTTCTTGTGCCTACAAAACCCAGAGATAGAGAGATGATACTTACTGGCCTGACTCGAGATGTGATTTTTAATCTTCAGAGAGAGAGAGAGAGAGAGAGAGAGAAGACCAGAAATTTCTCAAATACGAGAGGAAAAAAAAAAAAAAAAAGTTGATTTATATATCATACCTCTCTACAACTCTCACAGAGGACTCACAGAAAAGGAAATACATTTTTTTTGTATTGTAAGAATTTAGATGAGCGTTAGCATTATGATGTATTCCAAACTATGCATGAATGGGGATGAAATGAAAGACTGTTTAGAAAAACAGTGAATTTTTATTTTCGCCCAGTTTGACAGACCAGAAAGTGACAGTTTTACTTATTTTAATTCAAAGCTATAACATCTATAAAAAAGCTGTAATGTAAATGCAGATAGCAAATAAAAAAGTAATTTAATTATAATTCCAGCTTAGAAGACCAAAATGACTAGCAGTATATTAAAGTCATATATATTAAAAAAGAAGTTATTTAACTCTTTCTTTTCTTTTTTTTTTTAAGGTGGAGACAAACTGTGAAATGAAACAACCATGCAAATAATTTATGTACAGTTCAAGGCCAGTCATAGCACATGATTTCCACTCTTTCAAATGAAAAAAGAAAAAAAAAAACACTTTGAAAAAGATTTACTCATCAAAATATTTTAATCAACTGAAAACCAAATAAATTTCTTGCTTTGGAGTTGTACGACCCTTTAAAATTAATTGCTAAAAGCTAAATGGACTATACCCTTCAAAACCAAGAGTAAAATATGTGTTTACAGAAGACTGAAGTAAATCACTTTAGCATTTCTGAAGTGTACTGAGGACTGATGCCCGTCAGTACTGAACAGCCCGAGGAGGTAGCCTACAGACAGTTTTTTCTTCTCCCCATTCTGCTCCAGAATCTCCTGGACTTTGAGTACTAGATGAAGAAAGGTAGCCCAAGCCATGAAGCATGAGGGCAAAACCAGGTTATAAGAAGGGTGAGCAAGTTTTCCCAAGCCTATTGCACGGCTGAACAAGGGGTCAAAGGCACCTTCTCATGACTCCCAAGCCTCCACCTGCCCATTAAGGAGCCCGAACCAAAAAGCAGGAGCACATTTCAGCTGCATCCCTCTATCAATAATCCATTTGAGCTCGCAGAAATCAGGCATCAAAATGTGCCAGCCACTTTAAAAGGAAGAGGCTGCAGAATACTACCCAGCCTTCTGATTGCCAAAGACACCCACAAACCCTACCAGCTCACGCAGCGAAGGAGTCATAGCCATTAGTTTTTCAAATACCCAGCAGTAGTTTACCTTGGATATATCAATTCTAGCCAACAGCAATATCAAACGACAGTTCTGAGGTAAAATAATACTGATGCATACATTCATAAGGTCAACAATAAGCTCATCTGATTGTTCTGAGCTGAGAGCAATTTGGATTCAGTCTGAGCTGTGGAAGCCAAAAGTAATGATATCTATAATCTTTTGCTATTCATGAAGAGCAGTAGATTTTTTTTTAATGCTGTTGGGCATTTCTGCAGCATTTAAAAATACTGTTTCAGGGTCACCCCATGTTACTTGACAGAGAGAAAAAGAATCCAGACATAAGGTATCAGAATGTTTTAAGACCTTTCTGTAGGAACACACAAAATAGTGGCAGTCACAGCATGCTGTACAGCCAGCACTAGGTTTACTGTACAGTGTATAACAGTATTTCTTCCACAAAGGGGGAGAACTTCATGATGTCATTATATGATCCTAGTCAGACAAAAAAGGATTAAAATAAATATCCAGTGGCTATTAAACAGTTATGCCTTTGCCTCACCACATAAACCCGTTCCAGTACTACCAAGATGGCTTGTTTCTTTACAAGATCTGTTCAGAAATGAAAACCAGGATGTTGAGCCTCTATGCAAGAAAGAAGATAGTCATAGTCCAAGGACAACCATTTTGAGGTCGCAGTGACGGCTTGGTCTTTTTCTTTTGAAAATACATGCCACCTTTGGTCAGTTGTGTCTGTAATAGAAAAATTGCATTAGATATTTTGCTAACACCAAGGGCTGGTCTGGTTACTAAATATCTTTATCCCCTGGCATTCACAAGCAATCCCCCTGTTCCCAGCTTTATTGCGTAGTCCATGTTGTGACCCCCAAGCCACTTTTTCAGACTCCCTCATGGCCACACTCTAGGTGTTCAAGCTTTTCTCAGTCTCAGGCGTCTCACACTGCCTCTGCCCAAACCAATTTGCTGTAAGGATCCTCTGCTAAAATCATCCCATTTTCTGAGTAATCTTGCATTGGCATTTACTTTGAGAGAAAACATTTGCTTGAATTGATGCTTTTTGCTCCTTGGCAAATTGGTGCTCTTTTGCTCCCTTACTTTCTAATTGGGCCTGGGATGGATTTGCAGTGTGGAGGGAAATATGGGCTTGGGGAAAATTGTTGGGTTTCCCCAGAAGTTCTTGTAGGAATATTAACAGCATTTAACCCCAAATATATATTCACAATATATTTAGCAGGTATATTTTGAACTTTCTGGTAAATAATTTCAGAATGTAGGAGCATGTTATTCAGCTCTTATATGTATGTGAAGTAAGTAATAGCACCCGTAAACCCCACAAAAATAGCAAGAGATCTACATTCATCAGGCAAGTCATGCATTACTCAAGTAAGGCACCAAAACTAGGCCCAGCTGAATTTTCCCTGATTTCCCTGAAGGCTGTAAAGTACTTTCGACATTTAAAAGCAGCATTAGTAACAATTGTTTTGCACTTGGTAAGAAATGCAGCAAGCATAACATCTCACAGCAGTGCTGTGTAGAAATCAAAGATAATGAGGAAGGGTACTGCCCTCTCATTAAAGTTTTTGGCCAACTTTATTTGCATAGAGTATGCTCATCACCGCCACTGGGCAAAGAAATCAGTGACTTACAACCATTTGTTGTAACTCATTTTTAAGTGCCTTGTGATCTTTTAAAGGCAATCAGACAAGAGGTCAGATCTGTGCCTCAGGGCTGACACACAGCAAAAGCTGCTGCCCCTCTTCTTGAAGGGGGCTGCCCCCATCTTCCCTGGGCGTGGGGTGAGGTGTTGGGGTTGCCTTTGCTCCTGCGCTTGCAGAGAGAGAAGAACCCAGACACAAGTGACCCGCAACAGCTCTCACCTTGCATGACAGAGCCCAAACCAAGCAAGCCAGCAAAAATGAAATTGTCCTCCTGCTGGTGTCCGTATTACCTTTTTTATGGTAACATAAAGTGAACTTTTAAGTGCGTCATCCCCACCGATCACACTTTGGTTCTCAGCAGGGAGGCACGTCAGAGCCTGCTACCTGGATTCCTTGGGATGAAATTAAAGTAGGAGATGTGTCCCAAAGGTGTACATAATTTGCTTCAGCTGGTAATTGGCTTTCAGTGCATGGAAGATCATCAGAGTCTCTAGCAAGCTCCTCATTCTGAAAGGTGCTTAGTGTATTTGCAAGGTCCTCGGCACTGTTTTGCCCTAAAATCCAAACTTACTGGGTTGCACAGTTTGAGAAATGTGGCAATACTGAGACAAAATGGACCTTGGGCTCTCATCTCTAGATTTAAAGAGAAGTTTGAAAAGTAGTCAAGTAAGTGTTTAATGGAAAACAGAATTGCACAAGTTGTTTTATTGCAAATAGCAATGAATGAGACATGTTAAGAATCCGGTGAAATCTGTGACTCCACAGCCATGGGATCCTGGCTGTGTTGAATCCTCTAAAAATTTAACCTAATCCTAAAGATATTATTTCTTACTCATGGCTAGCCACAGACTATCTCCACATAACCTTGATTTTATTCCTTCTTGGTAGCTTAAGAGCATTGATCTCCAAGGCACAGTTATGGAGTGGGCTGATAACAACAGACACTTACTGAATTGTATCATTTCTGGGAATGTTCAAGGTGTTCCCTAGAAGTTTCTCTTCCAGTAACACAAACACCAGCTTCACTTACCTTATGAGGTCAGGAGGAGTCACAGCACAAAACGGCTCAGCTGATGATACGGTGAATAACTCTCAGTTATTTGTCTGGCGTGATTATGCTGGATCTTCAGCCTTCTGAGAAAAAGTAAATGTCAAAGGCATCTTTAATCCAGCAGCTGAGCATTATCAAGAGCTAGTGTTCGATATATTCATGCCAAGCTAAAAAGGAATGGTGACATGGGTAATCGGACTTCATCTGTTATGCCTAAACACCATCTGGCAGTGTAATGATGACGGGCAAGTTAAAAACTAGATTATATTAAAAAAAAAAAAAAAAAAAAAAGCTATGAAATCTAGAACAGGCATTCAAAGGCCAATCCTTTCCCCGCTGACCTTAGGGCAGAATGAGTTGTTTTAATTTATCTTACTATCTCTTCTTGTAATCAAGGAAATAGGAACCTGCATAAAGTGAGTAGTAAATACCTTTTTGTTATGCGCTGAGAGCTCTCTCCTCTCAGCCCCCCCAAATATCTTTCAAAATAGAATTAACTTGGTTCCAGGCTTGTGTGCATCTCCAGGAAAGGACCTTATATGCTGGCACAGTCTTTCTATTAAAGACAGTGAGAAGAGAATCGTGAAGCTGATAGTGATAGAAGGAGGACTGGCAGTCTCCTGGGGTCCACAGACCTCCGCATCACCCAGAAGCCCATCAGATCCAAAGCCACTCTTCTGGGGGTGCAGAGCAAAGGCAAAACATGACCTGCTTGCCTTTGATGTCCCAGAGTTTCTCCAGTGGTCTCATTTGATCAGCTGTCTGGAGAGGCAAGATTTAGCCTCACGCCTCCATGCTATGACTTTCAGCTGTGCTGAGCTAGTAGGCTTTGCACTTACAGAAAACTAACTATGAGCCATATGAGCTGCCATGAGTTTGGAGAAAATTACAAGGACCAAGCAGCATTGGTAAGAGAGTCAACATCTGAAAAGCTCACAATACTGAGACGGCCTTTTCCTTCTTTTTGAAAGATATACTTTAAATATACTGTATCTAAATGCTTAAGTTGACCTACTTGGTTTAAAATATGTTTTATGGAATACATTCTCTGCATTCCCAGAGGCTATTTTAAGAGCTGCAGGAAAGCAGTCAGAGGCAGTAGAAGATTAAAATAAAAAGGAAGGTTTTGAGGGTGCCTTTTATTCTCATATAGTTTAGATGGGCATTCACTGTATTTCTTTTGCCACAAAATCTTGGGGATTGTGTTTTAGTCCCTTAATTATTAGAAATTTTACAAAAGTCAGTGGTCCACAAATAAATGACCTTACTAAAGATGGGGAACCCACAGAACTTATACTTATTTAATCCTGCACATGTGTGCAGGATTAAAATAACAGATCTAAGTGTAGAGACTGAATGGCACAACAACTCTTACATATTCCATATGGAACTGAGTCTGCATAATTCTTTCTTCCACATTTCTTAAGTCTGAAGGTTTTTCTAAAAGTTGAATCCTCCCCAGCACGCTTTAGGACGATGCAAATACACAAAACAAGACTAGGTTTGCTTTTTTTTTTTTTTTTTTTCTGTATGTGAGAATGAATTTGCCACAACTTTAGTTGCACCTACAGTGTTTTTTCACTTCAGTCAGGTAGTTGAGGATGATGAGTACATTCTCAGCTACTCATCCACAGAATGTCATCACTTTTTGTCCGAAATACCTCTTGGATTGCAGCTCTCTGCAATCATATTCAAGATTGAGGTCATACGTTCTCCTCTTGAAGTGGTTTGAATCCATGTCTTTCAACCCCTTACAAAAGGTTCCCAAATGACTACAATCACTTGCTCAGGCAAGTGGACGGGAGTGTGGGACAACATGTGTCCATATGTTAAGGGAAGAAGGAAGCTGGCTGTCACAGTTGTTATATCCTCATTCCTGAGCTACTTGTTATAGGAACATAATATTGCTCTATTACTGGCAGTGTTTGATTATCTAGCCCTTGATTTCTGGTGTTTTTCAAGTGTACCTGAAAACAAACTATTTCATTCTAAATTTAAACTTTTATCCACATCAAAATAAGGGAAGGGGAAAAACAGTTTTCTCTGAAGTTTTTTTCTCTTTAGAGTTCTGATCTGACTGATGAACTGCAAAAATAAGGCAATCTGCAGCCTCAGTTAGGAGTACGGTGAGCACAGCTGAGTATGCAGTGCTTCTGAGGGAGTCTAGATTTAAAAACAAAAGTTACAGAGCAAAGAAATTCAGTGCTCAAGGATGTATTTCACAAACTAACTTCTAATCAAGAGAGACAGCACAATCTGAAACCAATCCAAGTAGAGAAAACACCCCATTTAGGGAAAGGAATATCAGAATTCCATTATGCAAACATTCATCAAACTAAAGCAGAGAGTCTGTGATGCAACATGAGACACAAGGCTGTAAAGACAATCCACAATGCATTCCATTACCATTTCACTTTCTGGATTCAAAGCCAAAGACAAAATTTACTTACTGTTCTGTGAACTTATCAAAGAGAAGAATTAAAAATCTTCCTTGTTCTTTCTAAAGGAGTGTTGGAGGACAAACTAGGTGAGTCAAACTTTATAAAGTCCTTACATATATGTGCATATTCTCACTCTCTCTCACATACACATGCACTCTCTCCCTAAAAATATAAATTGCACTCTGTGTGTAATACATTGCACCGCATGTGTGTATATAGGTAAAATACAGCATTCTTACGTTTTCTGTATTAAGTAATTACTGTGCTTCTTTCCTCTTTGCCCTTTGAAAGGCACAAACTAAAATTGCAGAAGAGTATAGTTATAAATTTATTTATAACTACCATATGTGACTATGTCATAAATAAGAAAAATAAGCAGCAGATTCCAGTGATAATAATCTCCTTGTTACTCCTTACTTTACTGAAGAAAACAGGCAAAAGTACATAATGGAAGGCCGCGTAACAGACTTAGTAATTCTTTTGACTGGGCTATATTTCCGCTTTACTACATGAATTATCATAGTTTTTCATACATACTGACAATAATTTATTTTTCCATAAGAATACATGGAATGCGGTATTCTTATTTATAATCTGAGGATCATAGTACGCTGCACAAAAGCTTAATTCTCAACTCTCTCTTTCTTGTGTCTAATCTTTCTTTTAATTGAAAAAATGTGTGCAATTCATCTTCATTTAATGAAATGTGAAGTTTATGACAGTAGATGTAGAATTTCCTAAGCTTCATAGAATTTCTGTGTAAAAAAAGATTGGACTTTCTACTTTGCTACTATTGTTAGAATTTTCTGAAGCAGTTAGAAAGGCCATGCATGAGCTGAAAGCTTTTCCATTATGGTTAGTTTTTGTTTTATTCTAAAAAAAAAAAAAAAACAACAACAAAGTGAGAGATCTGTTCTCACTGATCAGCATGTACAATGTGTGCAACACAAATCATCATCCACAAATGTTCCTGAACACACCTTGATCTCGAAATTATTGAAAAACATGAACATGTTCTTACACTTTTTCCTTCTCAGCTGTGAAAAGAAAAATATTCTGCTGCCTACCATAATTCTTATTTTTTCACTCTAAAATGTCAGATATATCATTGTGTGTCCTTGTATGTGACAGAGCACAAACAGGTGGTAATTTGTGGATATACTGGGAAGAGGTTTCCCATTCTGGAGTTCTTTGCGATCATATTGATTCCAAACTTTCATATCTGAAAAGGAGAATTAATCCCAGATGGACATCTTGGAGTCTTCTCCTTTACTATTTCCTTTTAACTGCTGAAAATTCAGCTTTTCCCCTAAGAGCTGCAACAAATTCAAACTGAACTGCTTGTTAATGGAAAAATTGTCGCTGAGCAGGAATAGAACAAGAACAGTGCCTACACTCTTTTTCTCCAAATGGCTCCAAAGCCCTTTTCTGAGTTTTCTTAGAAAATCCTATCTCTGAAAGACAGGAAGTGTACTAGCAAAATTGCTGGCTGTGCATAGCCGTTGTTCACACATGAAAATTGCAGATAGAGATTTTCCACTTAACAAAACATATTTATGATGGTTGCTTGTGACCTAAAATGCAGGAAGCCATGGCTTAGAATTTGGTATCAGATTTCAGAATATTTTAGTATGGCTTACAATTTTACTGCAAAAAAGTTGTTTCCACAAGGTACAACGACCAATAGTTACAAGAAAAGTGCCTAACATTTTCACTAGGAAAACATTATAGTAAGGAAACCATTCAGATTTATGGGTTTTAAGTATTTTTTTTTATATATAACATTTTAGGCATAGCATATATTTCTACCTTCACTTATTATCAGATTTCCTGTAAAAAAGAAATGCCATAGCCCAGCTCTTCTGTTGAAATGTAAGTCAAATCATTTCTCAGTCTTTTCCATATGAATAATTCCTACATAAGAATAAATGACGGTTGAATCATAACATAAATTGAAATCTAGGCAGATGACAGATAAAACAAAGGGACTGTAGATTCCAGCAAGAGTTCACACTTCATTCCAGTGTGGCAGTTGTGAGGACTATCTTAAACAAAGGTTTAAGAAAATGACCATATCCCACCTCCACTCCTTATTCTGTTTTGTTGAAATGACTGTGAAGCAAAGTGTTCTTCATGGGATATGAAATTTAAGGCCTCTGGGAGGCTGTGGGACTCTTCTTGTTAACTGCCTTGTGGTATGGGTTCCATTTTTATAATTACAGTACTAAAAAAGGCAGCACCATATTTACTTATTTCTACCAATATTATGGAAATATAAACTGAGGCATTCAAGGTTGCTCCAGAATATATTTTGTTTTTCTTTCCTAAGGCAGAATGCAGTTGTTGGTCTTTTGACTTCAGTATTGTGAAGTACTCATCTGGAAAGGAAAAGAAATAAGCTAGAGAATAAGCTAGAGGCACAGAATAAAATATTATAAATAAAATATATGCTTTATATCACACACTTCATATGCTTCCTTCCAAAGCTTCAAAAGCAAAGCCATAGAGGAAAGATCTTTACTTGGATGATGATAAAAAGATACCTCCAGCTCTGATTTAGAAGCTAGAATTAGACTGGAATCCCTCAAACCAGGAGACAGAGTTCCAAGTACAGGAAAAAGAGAGGGAAAAAAAAAAAAAAAAAAAAGCATCTCCAGAAGTTCTTACTTTAACAAAGTCAGAGAGACCCATAGACTTTAAAGGGGCCAAAAGAGAAGTCAGTTGACACCAGAATAGCAAAATCGTTTTAATGTAGAAAAAGATATAGGCCAATAGGAGTATAATTGCCTTATAAACAAAAAATTTAATCTGTAGTGCATTTTAAAAGTGAATAAAAGTGCAAAAGAGTGCTGTGGAGACACTGATCTTAAGGACTTGCCACATGGATTTCTTAGACTGCCTCACTTTGGGATCTCCCTTTTATGTCTCATTGACATAACTGAGAAAAGCAATCTGGTTTAACAGAGAAAGAACATCTCTTGAGACGTACAAAACCAAATTGCTCTCTTGGCGTCTCCTGTATGTAACCTGTTTGCTAACATTTAAAGCTAGGACTTAGGCAGGATTGTATGAGACTGTGCTAATGAAAATGCTTATTACCACTGGGACGCTTGGTGATCTCCAGACATCTTATAGAGAGCGGTAGTTTGTGCGTGGAAGATGCCACCTTTGCATGGCTTCCATATAAAGGATTTCTCAGCATAATGAACTTAGCCCAGTGCTCAGCACCCAGAACATGGTATAGCAGATTAATTTGTACACTATAAACTTCTGATTAGGAGATTAAAATAATTAAAGAATTCTTAATGATATCATTGCCCTGCAAATAATGTCATGGGGCATATAATGTTTCCCACTCTTCCTAAATTCACTTAATTAAATTCCATGCAATCGCTTTTGACAACTTGTTCATTTCCTAATTAAACCACTGAAAACAATGTGCAATTTGTGTTTCAGTTTGCCTTGTTTCTCCATATGTTGAACTCCCTGGGGGCATGGTAGCTCCACAGTGCCACATGTAGTGCAGGCCTGGCAGGAGCCCGTGGGCTTCTCGTGCAATTTTTAAAGCTCTTAGCATCCCAGATAATTGGCCTGGGAACGGCTTCCTGTGTGCTGGTTGCAGATTACGGAAATTAAAGGAGAAAGAGTTAGGAAGGTGCATTTTGATTTAATTTGCTCTCTGGAATGTCAGAGCTGTTCAATCAATTTCTGAGCATTACTATTATTCTGGAAGGCTGCCAGGCGGGAAAGTATAGCTACCTTTTTAGCTTGAATTTAAAACAAACTAAATAGAACATGGAAGCAATTGGCATGGTTTTAATATATGAGGACTGGAGGTTTGGAAAACAAGCTGACTTGAATAGGTGTTGACTTTTAATTAGAGAAGTCATTTTTGAAAAGATCTTTTCTCAAGCAATGGGAAGAAGTGGATAGAAATAGAACTGACATCTTATTTTTCTGAAAAAAAAAAAAAAGGCTGTGAATAAAATTATGGAGAGAACAGAAGAACAATATTTCCAGGGCTAGGGGGCAGGTACCTGTATGTAAGGAAATAACTTGGTGTAAAGTAGTTTAAAAGATTGCTATTACAGACATTTGGTCAGATAAATAGTAGACGTGGTGGTCATTAATGAAGACAAAGCTGCTTTCTTTGTTCTCTGACATCCATAAATCTATTTTGCACATCTTCTGGAATGAATGAATGAATATGTATTAAACAATAGCTGTTCTCATTGATTATATTCCTCTCTCTTTTATATAAAAGAATAATAGTAATGAAATCGAAGGATTGTACTGCTGGGTCACTAACTGGCTAGAAAGCAGGAAGGCTGCAGTATGGTTAGCTTTTGCTCTACTATTTCAGATGAAGTTGGAAGTTTGACATCAGGCAGCTTGTTTATTGAAATTTTATCTAACATCAGCCATCAGCTGAAATAAGAAACTGTCGGATTGTTTTCTAGATTCTCACTAAACTAATAAAAGATTATTTTCTTTCAGATTTAGTTTAAATTCATAAATACTAAAGAAACTTGAAAAATCACATCATGCTGTGCAAATATTGATAGAGTCATTATGACTTGATTCAGTTTAAATTAAAAAGGACAATAAGCAAGAGCAACTTTGGATTTCTGAAAAGGCAAAGGTTGTTAAATGACAGAAGTATTTAATGCATCGCACTACATTGAGACTTGTGCAGAGACTTGAATGAAGAAAAACTGAAGATTCCAGGAGGTATACCCAAGATTAACAGGAATTTGTATTGCAAGCAGGCAGAAAAGATGATGAGGAGGGAAGGACGCCCAACTTTCCTAATGACTCTGATAAAAGTCTCAGGGATAAGGGAGTTTATGAACCCAAAAAGCATCAGTTAGAAAGGATCTTAACTATCAAGAAATGCAGGGCTTAAGCAAGAATTCCAGGAGTCAAACTGAGAGCTGAAACCTTACAAAGAAATAAATGTAACAGTTAAAGACACAAGGATTAAAGAAGAACAGATAGCAAATAAAAAGCAGGTCTCCTAAACAAAGATCACGTAATCTAAATAATTCTCAAAAATCAATTCTCAAAAATCAAATTAGTATTCTGTTTCAATTTTCTTAATGGATGCTGAAAAGTAGTAGAAAAGTTCTGTTCAAAGTCCTGTACCACATTTTGTTTAATATTTCTGTGATGTTGTGAAGAAATTTGCTGATGAAACAATTCGCAGTCTGGAGTAATAGTTGGGCCAATGCAGCAGTCATGAGAAGTGCAAATACTCTCCAAGAGTATGTTGTGCAAGTTATTTTCCAAAAAAAAAAAAAAGATATCACATTCAACCCAAATTCTATGTGAAATTCCAATCATCCATTAAAACAAAACAAAACAAAACAAAACAAAACAAAACAAATCCTGAGGCACAGAAAAGTATTGCCTGGTATAATGAAGCTATAATGAAAGAACGTATGGGAGTGAGCTGGGAATGAAGAGTCTGCTGGAAGAATGATAAAAGAACTAGGCACCATTAGCAGATCAGAGGAAAGAGAACACAGGCCATGATTGTAAAAATACATCTTGGCAAAAGCAGTAGCAGAAGAGAAGATTTATTTGAACTAAAGGGCAATATTTGCATACTACATACAGGTATTAAATGGTCATAAATACATCTTACCTAAATTATAAAATTTCTAATTGTAAAATTTCAAACATGAGGACATGAGGACAACAGCCTTCCAGTACTAGGGATTTAAAAAGTCCAAACTGTAACTATTTATGATACGGTCCGTGGTAAGTTTCTGAAAGCAATTACACTGTGCACTTATTAGTCATGCTTACCTTGGACGTCCTATGCAGTTCTACATCCCTTAGTGCAATAACATAAAACAACTTCAGCTGTAAACAACAAAAGCTGCTGTAGATTGCTACCAGTTTTGAACTGCTAAGGCTAAAAACATTTGCCTTGCATATAACATTTGTTCATGAGTTGCCTTTCAGCTCAAAGTCTGCAGGCTGCAGTTTCATGTAACATCACATACCCTCATACGGTTGACACATTACAATTGCAGTAATAAAAGTAGCTTTTTAGAAAATTTCCAGAACTTGTATTTTTCATGAAAATGAATAATAAAGATGAACAACATTGACAAATAAGTACAAAAGTTGATTGGAGAGCAGCAAAAATAAATCAAAAAATCAAGGGCTAAAGTGCAAATAAAAATCATGTGGCTGAAAAAAAAACAGAAATGAACATGAAGGCATGCCAGAGGACATGCCAGAGGAACACAGGCAAGCTCTCTAGTTAAAATTCCATATGTTATAAAATTCCATTCCAAGACCAGAAGTGATTAAAGTCATATGTTTTCCAAGCGATGTTTTCCAAACTATTAACTTCTTAAATTTCATCTCCTGGGTAGAGTGAAAACTGTGCCAAATGTTTTAAAACATGATCCTTTAATGTATTTAGATACGGCACAAAAGAAATTAATTTCTTTCTTTATGTGACTGTCACCACCAATAAAAACATACTCTGATATTTAAAAGAAACATCTCTTTCACTTATAAAATGGCATTTTTCTACGTCTACATGATTTTTTAAAAAAGAAATCTCTGATCTCAACAACAATTGCATCAAGTAAAAGGTGTAACCACCCGATTACACATGCTCCTTATGAAAAGTAATTGTTCAAAATGCCCTGCCTCAACTCTATGGACTCTTCATACAATAAGCCTTCTCTTTCCTGTCTTTCATGGAAAGCATTTCTCAGAAAGCAAATCAGTCTTTGATCCTGAATCTGAGTATCTCATGAATCCGTGTGGTCACAGTGCTTTCCCATGTGGTTTCACATTTGTCTAGAGAAGCGTATGCTTGCTGTACAACCTTTCCCACAGTGACAGCATATAATAGGCTCTATTCCTTGCCCTTGTCCAACAATTTCACTAAGCTTGTCAAGACCAAACACCTTTGAAGCTTCATCCTTCTGTAATATCTGACAGAAATTATTCAGCAGTGTTGTTGGCAGGAGGGTAAGGACAGAGAGAGACTCAACAGGAGCAAGCTCATGTCTTTGGGAAACAGGACTATGAGGTACTCATGTAAGCTAGTTCAAACGTGCAGTGAACCTTAAAATTTGAATTACCTCACCCTGAAGAGTTCTCTCCATCTAACAAATAAAAAAATTACCTACATCACTTGGTCCTCTCTGTTATATACTTTGTAGTCTATTGCACAGATGCTTTCTTAGTTGCTAGATGTGTATTTTGCGTCTGTTTGTGGCTTTAGCTTGTGTTAATTTAAAACATTTTGTGACACTAAGATTGGGATATATTAAGAAATAGCTTGAGAAAGAAGAAAGAAACGGATCAAAAGCATTGCTAACAAGCAGTAAGGAGATGGGGAGAACAGTTCAAGAATTTCTCAGCATAAAATTCTCTGTGGTTTAGTGCTACTAGGCACTACAATGGCTAAAAAGAACAGAATGTAATAGTCTTCTAAGCATTATTATCTCAGCATCTTGAAGACCATCAGAAAAAAGGAGAAGAAACACAGTGCTGTCTTTTTGTTCTTTCAGAGCTTTGAGCAGATTTTCAACAGTTTTTCACATTATGAAATCAAGGTCTTGAGGGAAACAGGTAGAAATTCCTCTCCCCAGACCCTGAACTACTGCCTTTTCTAGTCTATAACATTCTAAGCATCCCTTTATTTTAACAACAAAAAGATTTTTATTTGGAAACTGATGCAATAGGAACACAGGCTAAAGTGCTCAGGAAGAAACGAAAAAACCATCATCAGCAACCTAGATGTACTGAAATGAAGATCAGGCAATTTGCACTGGGCATGGAGTATGCGAGGTTAAAAAAATGTTCTCACTTTTACAGACATGAATTTGAAGACTGGTATACCACACTTTCATCCACATCTAATTGGGAATATATTGATTGTTTCAAGAACTTAAAAGGCCTAATGATGAAAAGCTGTTAAAAGAAACACTCACTCAAAAGTGCTGTAGGGCTGTGCAGAGAAAGGGGCTTAGATGCTCTACTGCCCAAGCAAGAAAAACTCATTTAAATCTTCTTTTATCTCTTTTTTCTTACTTTTAAAGGCAAAGAAGAACCAGTTTCTAAATATTCCAGTACTCACTGTTGCAATCAGGTCGATAAAGATAAAAAAGCATCTCCTATCAGGAGCACTGAAAATCAGGGGAGCTTCAAAAATGGATCAGAAGGATACCTTCTTGCACTTAAAGTCATTCATATTCCTTTGGCTTCTTTGAAACCTCTTGTATCAAATGTCGGAAACAGAGGGCAGAGTTGTGCCATGGGGCTTTTCCCCAGCAAGCAGCAACTGTGGTTTTCATCTCCAATTGAACTTGTGTCAACTCATTACCAGAGTCTCCAACACATCTACAACAAAGACGCACGTGATAAGAGAACAAGCTTAAGGAAACAAAATGAGAAATGAGCTATGTGCAGTTATCATTTCTCATATCTTTTGAAACCTAATATAAACAGTACTACACAAAGTAATTTGAATTCTTGCTTTACTTTGCCTGGCATTCTCAGAGGCTGTAAAATCTCTTTTTTATTTTTTTTCATAAGCAACAATGGACATGGATTTTACAGAATTCAAAGTTATAAAGAAAAAAGAAAGAAAGAAAGAAAGAAATCTCCTACTGTTTCAGTTTTAAAAATCTTTTGAAATATTTAGCAGAAATGGAGAGGATGGCACATAGCACAATCCTGAAAGGCCAGTTACTTAGCCATCACCCCTAATAAAATAAAAACAAATACTACCAAATCTAGTAAATTTACACTGTAGCAATTATGGAACTGTCACAGGCTTGCTTTCTTTCATTATATTAAAATATGTTTCCAGTCATATTTCTTCACAGTCTTCATGCTCTCTGCCTCTAGCTGTGAAAAGCAGAGGAAAGAGAAGTGCTAACAAATAAAACAAAACAAACAAACAAACAAAAAAGAAAGTAATTCTGGCTCTGACTTATCACAGGGATAATTTTTGACCTTTTGCTCTTTATTTCTAATGCTTAGCTCTAAATTTTAGCTCTTTTTTTTTTTTTTTTCCTGTCCATTCTTTTCTCCTGTTCAAACTTGTTACCCAGGGAGTCTTAAATTTTGCACGAATACTAAATTGACAACATGCCAGGTTCTGAAATATGCATCTGATTTAAACAGAATAAAGCAGATTACCTCTGATCTCATACAGAAAGACAGTAAGCCTTTTATTTATAAAGGAAGCAGCTGCCTACCAAAACTTTATTCTTGAAGCTACATAAACATGTGTTTAAATTTATCTCTGAAAAAGAAAAGCATTTAATCACATAACTCCCTTTCCCTTTAGTGGGATTTAAACATCTGTTCGTCATTTATGACTAAGTGCCTTCCTCTGTCTTGCTACTTTCTTCTACCAGTGCAACAGGACTTCATCCATGCTAATGAGGTGTACAACCGTCCTGGTAAACAACCGCCTCACAGATCCGCAGAACACAGCAGAGAGCAGAGCTGCAGCAGGAGTGGCTCATGTCCTTTGCAGCTCTGTGATATGCAATGTGTTGCCTTAAAGTGGGGAGGACTTCATGATTTGCATCAAAACTCCTCCCTTCCGGTGTGCCTTGTTGATGGTTTTTTCCTACATAAAAGTTAAGTATGCAAGAAGATAGAGCACTAATCGCAAAATGGGGGCACAGCAGAGACAAGGTGTTTACATGGAAATAAGGATCACAGGACACTCCCTTAGCCATATCTGCAATGTCGTTCCATTTGCCTTCTCAGCTCTTGTTCACTTGTCAGCTGCCTTACTTTTACTTCATTTTCATGTTCCCTCAATATTATTTTGAATCCACATCGCAGTAACATTTGTGTGTACTGTACACGCATTTGGAATCCAAAATACCTCAGAATATAAGACTTTTGAAAATATTATATGGACTTCGACGAACTAAATAACAGTCTTTCAAAGCTTATTCCAAAGAACTACATTTTTGTAGAACAAAATAAAACCTACAAAAAATGTTTCTCCAAAGAATATTTTCATCTTTTATTTATTTATTTATTTATTTTCCCAGCAGTCCCAAAATAATTAGAATGAAAAATAAAGGTGTTCTTAAATTCTTCCTGCTGGCATAGCAGAGTACAGAACAGTATTTGGAGACAAAACATTGAAATTCATAAAACACTACTTAAATAAACCCTAGATAATTCTTGGGAAGAGTTATCAAGCCCCTACTATTACCCAAAAACTTGATCTAGATGTTTTAAAGAAGGTGCAACTTCATTCTGTTAACTTGTCTGACCAATTAACAAGTACATTTGGAAACCTACCTCAGCAATTTCCAAATGCTCTTATCCCCATAATAGGTGTTTTCTTTTTTAAATGAGTGCAAGTTGGGTTTCCTTTGTCTTCAGCTTCCCAAGCATGTTGCAAATTCCTTCAGAAACTTGTAACTGAGAGTAGGGTTCTTTAAAATTATTCAGTTGTACTTTGAATTGTTTCCACTTTCACAGAATTTAAGACTTATCACCAAGAATTAAATCACTATTCCTGTCTCTGTGGATGCAGGGACACATTTCTAGGACATACATACAGACACAGATTCAGGAAAAAGAAGCTTTATATATTTTGCTCCTCAGACAGAGCACATAAGAAAAAATATATTCAGCAGTAGCTGCCTATGGGAAGCTCAATGGTCCTACAGAGAGAACCATTAGACATTAGCATTCTCCATGGAGCTATATGGCATATGTCCAGTGCTTAAGCTTATGTGTTTCCTGCAGAGACTTGATGTTCCTTTGGAGAAGGTGAAAGAAAGCTTTCCAGTGATATATTAAGGTCCTTGTTCTGAGTGCGGTGAGCTCTCCTGAATTTCTGACGGTGGTAAATGTTGGTTATTTATTGCTTCCAGTAACCTCCCTTATACCAATTTCAGATACTCAAATGGACAGGAAGCTAGTTAGTGAGTTAAAGGAGTTTGGCATAAAGTCCCTAGTTTGCCAGAGTCCTTGCACGACCTTGGATAAGTTACTGAAGTATACCAAAACTTACACCTAAACTTTAGTTACTCATTTGCAACTAACTTACCTCTCAAATGGATTATATGGAAAAACATTTAGAATTTCAATGCACTCAATGGTAATGGAAGACATTAAGTACCTAAATCAGCAACTGTACATTGATCCATGTTCTATCCATTAAAAATATAATAAGCAAAATATAATTTGCCCCATTTGTGGAATACTTTTGTAATTACAAGGACAAACCCCATAGAGGATAATTATTTTCCCAAAGTAGTTGTTTAGTTGTTTGCTTTTTTTTTTCATCCGTAACTCTTTTCAGATATAAGCTAGTTTATTCTCCAAAATAGAACTGGTTATAACCCTTCCAAAAATATAAATCTTACTATAATTGCCTATATTATCTACAAAGGAATCCAACTATATCATGAATTACCTGGAACTCTAGCCTCCTCAGAGCATTCATTATCTTCTGTGCCACATAGCATCCCTTTTAATTTGCCCTGTCATTATCCAAATGATCCCAGCCTTTTTAGTGTTATGATATGAAAGGGTTCTTTTGCCTTACACCATTTGATTGCTTCTTTCTGAACCTCTTAAACTTGTTTGCTGAGTTGCAGCAATCAGAATTGGACAAAATAAGTGAATATATTCTTATTTTTCTTTTCTGAAGCATTAAAACCATCTTGCTATATAATTTACTTTCTGATAATTACAGAAATCTATATAAGGACAAATTCTAAATGCAGCATTTGAGCCTGTTATATACATGTTTATGGAGATAAAAAGCCGTGTTAAAAATTCTCTTCCTAATCAGTCTTTACAGTCTCCTGTGAGTCTTTACAATCTTCTCTACAGTCTAAATAGTAGAATACGTTTCACATATTCTAAGGAAACCCAAATTCTTCCATGTAACACCAAGTACCTAGAAATACCTATGGTTTCTCTAACACCTGAGAGAATATTCTGCCTGAATTCTTCAAGATGCTTATAAAATAAATATTTCAGTGTGTTTCATCTCACCTTCCCCAATATTCATAGTCCATTCGAGATAGTTTCCTCATATGTCTTTGTCATCAGAAAATATTTCTCGCACATATTGTGCATTAATCCTCTGAAAGCGCCAGGGGCGAAAGAAGAAAAATATTTCTGCTTCTCCTTACTCTGTTTTCTCCCAGGCCACTGGCATAGATTAATAGAGCTATACAACTGTCCAAAATCAAAAGACAAGCTCGCCAGGGTTGCAACCCATCATGTCCATGGAGCCAGGATTCATAATGGGGTAGATGTAAGACAAGCTTAGTTAATTGACTAAATGCAGAATTGATTCCAGAGAGAACTGTCTCAAATTTGCCTTTTTGGAAATCTTTAGGTCTTATGGTATTGACTTTCTCTGCTTGCCACTAGGATTTCTTTTCACAGAACATCAGAGCATTGCGTACCACACCACTGGAAAGTGGCTTTTAAGTCCCAGTTTGCTGTACAGAGTCTCCCTTGTCGGCCTACCTGTGGTATTGCTTCTAAACACTCTACCCTGGATCCTCCAAAAATGGGAGCTTCTGCAAGGGCTCTGTCACAGACACTTTGGATAAAGCTTTACCTCCACTTGAACATACACTTTAGGGCTCTCAGCTGTAAGCCTTACTGATGCCTTTCACAAACACCAGTACTTCACAGAACTACTTTTATTTTGCTCTGTTTTGTGTTTTTCAGGCAAAATTTTACATTTACCCTAGCCTTTTTTTTTAGGAATTAATTTCATAATGGCCACGGCAAAATTTCATGTTCCTGGCAAGAGATAAATTTTTACGTCACGGTTAGGCAATTTTCCACTTGGCAGAAAGACACAGAATATACATATTCAGCATTTTCATTGCAAAACCAGTTGTCCTCATGCGTTCAACCTTACTTTAATTCCACAGGAAAGAACGTGAAAAACACTGAAATGCTTACAGTGAAGCTTAGTTAGAGAAGTACATTTCCAACTAAATTATTTATATCACTTACAAGCTTATCAAATTTTATTGAAGTTTAAAGGCTACTTACAACCACTTATGAAAACTGTAAATGCTCTGGGTTTGATCCAAAGTACTCTGAGGCTGAGAGAAAGCTTCTCATTGATTTTGATTGGTCTTCTATCTTGCCTTTGCTAAATTATAATGTGAAATTCATTTGCTTGAAAGACTAAAGTCATCCAAGGTATATGTAATTCAGAGTCTTTAAAAAGTTCTTAACAAGCTTTTTGCAACTGTTTTTTCCTTTTTACATACAAGTAGTACATTGACTGTAGCCCTAAGTAGTACATGGACAGGAGCCATCACAGAGAAACAAGGTCTATGACAGACTTCTAGAGTCTAAATCTACGCATGATGGCTAACTGCAAAAATTAACAATTTCCATCTCCAAACTTATGTGCAGTGGCAGGCTTTTTAGCCTGTGAGAAGAAGGCAAGCTCTCTCGTAACGTCCCATGGAGTTGTTCCCAGGAAGGCTCTGTTTCCTTTGGCAGTAGGAAAACCGAGCATCTTCAAAAAACAGTAGTATTTCCAGGAGTTCCAGCAGGCTCAATGAAGAATCACAAAGAAGTGAAATTACCCAAATACTGTAATGAAACAAACACACAAACAAACATGCAGTCAGGAAAATGGGGGGTCACAAACATAAAGTGGCAACAGACACTTGTGGTATATATTCATCCATATTTATCCATTCTTATCCAGTGAAACACACTCATCACCTGCTGATTCCTGTTTTCCAGGGACAGGATGAACCCTGTGAAGCTCCCATTTGCTGTTCTTCCAATAAGACTGTCTTGCAAGTTTGCTTTGTGTATGGTCCTAGCATGTATTCAGAAATCACTCAAATCCCCTTTATTCTGCTTATGAATCCTAATTAAGTCTCCACACAGTGCAGCCAAGTCTCTTGCAAAAAAGTGTTTCCCATGCAAGGGAGCTCCATTAAAGACAGCCACTTAAATCCTTTATACCGGTAATTTCTCATTCTACTAAAAATAAATAACAATAAAATAAAAATATAAATAAATACTGAGACAAAGGAGTTCTTAAAAGAATGTAGAATGCACTAATGTTTATTCCAGATATAATAGCAATGCTAACTGATTCTAGCTTTTCAGATGTGGTTTTTGAACAAATGGGCGGATCACAAAATTTAGAGTAATTAAAATGAATAAGGGACCGGAGCATTTATTTTATGGGGTAAGACTAAGCGAGCCGGGCCTGTTTAGCCTGGGGAAGGGAAGATTGAGAGGGGATCTTATCAATAGGTACAAATACATGAGGGGAGAATGTAAAGAGGATGGGGCCAAACTCTTCT
>VZSV01000065.1:1254500-1299252 GCA_013398735.1 Nothocercus julius | reverse complement strand
AATCCTTAGGTTATATTTCACTGTATTTCCAAGAAAAAAATGGATTAATTTCAGCTGTACAATAAAGACTGCAGTGTTTTAGAGGTAGCTAGATGCTTAATGGCAACTGTAGGAAATGAAAGCTCTTTACAAATACCTTAAAAAAAAAAAATCGACAATTAATGTATGCAACTTCTATACAAAAACAAACAAACAAACAAATGGGGAAACTGGGAAAATATAGAAACTTATTTTTTATTTACTAAATTCTTGAATAAAGAATATTAATCAAACAAAAAATGTGTCCAAAAATCTGCCTTAGTAATGCTGAAGAGTATATGTTTGCCTGTGAAAAGAACAAAAATAAAGAAGTAGCCTTTAGGGATCCTGAGTTCAATTAATTCAATCTTATGGTTCACAGTCCCTCAGTAAGAAAGAAAAGGAGCCAACCAATCTGAAAAATAAACTTAAATTCTAGTTCTTTAGCAATCTGCATTGATAATGTTGATAACATCCTGTGGGATAGCGTTGTCTTAAGTGTCCTGATTTACCTGTGGAGGCATTTTAGCTGGCTTTGTACTATTGTCACACATTTTTATTTGAAGAAAACTTTTCTAACAAAAAATAGCCAAGATTCTCCAGTGTCTTTCACACATTCATGTACAGCACTTTCTCTGCCAGCTCTAAGAAGGCAGATCAATAGTCACCATTTCCTATTTTGTTGTCAGGTAGTCAGTCGTATTTATTACATGGAAGACCATTTTAAAAGGTGGATTGCTTCATTCCTTCAAAATGGATTTAAATTAAATAGTCAGAATGCTACTTCCTAAAGGCAGTTTCCTTTAGGAAGAAAAGAGGATGTGTTTCTCTACAATCTCAGACTTATTCTCCTGCATCACTACGGCAGACCCTCAGTACACATACGCACCAAATGAGGCAGAAAACTCGTAAAATAGATGTTAACCATGTTGAATAGCCCAGCTGCCAATTAGTTTGTTAATTCAGGGCACACTGCTCCAACTAGAGCTTTGTTTTCAATACTTGGCCAGCATGGTCACACTGCCATATTTCTGAATTGCTTTCCCTTCCACTTTATAGATGTCCATTCCTGAGATAACTCCTCAGAACCTGACAAACTTTTGCAAGAGCTAAGAGGTTAGTTGTAAATAAACTCCCAGCATGCTAACCACCATGGTCCAGATGTAGCTTATATTACTCCTTTCTACACAGAGCTCAGGCTACATCCTTTAAGGAGCCATTGCAAATGGGAGCTGAAGGAGCCCAGCATGCAGTAGAGCCAGATCTGGTATTTCCTGAAAGCTGTTTGGACTTAAAATAATCCTGACCAGTCAAGCCAGAAATGTAGGATATAAAGACTGCTGGGAGTAAAAGCAACTTTCTCCTTCTTATGACTTGACAAATCAGGTAAATCATCTGTCAGGTGTTCAGTCCTGCCACATTCTCAGCAGTGACTGAAGCAGAAAAACATCCATGCACAGCAGAGCATGCACAGTTTGTGCTGAACCTTATTTCTCAGAAGCTAAGGGTGGCAGAGGTTTTGATCTTTCTGTCTGGCTCAGGAAAGGGAGAAAACAGTCAAGTATAATTCCCCTCCACCTGGATGATATTTTCTTCTAGCTAAGCTTCATGCCGTGGACCCATCAGGACAACTTCCATCATGCTTCTACCTCTGCTGTGTACTCACTGAAGTTGTTTCTTGTTTTGTTTTGTTTGCTTGCTTTTTGTTTGTTTGTTTGTTTTGTTTTGTTTTTGTTTTGGTTGCAGGAGTAAAAGCAATCATCTGATCTGAGATAGGATGCTACTAGTTGGGCCTTTCTCATACAGCGAATGGGGAACTCGTCAGAGTCATAGCATGAAGCAGTTAAACCTCTTTTCTGGTGTCATCTTCATCTCCTCCCTTACACCTGCAGCACTGTCAATGAACTCTTTCCTAATACAAATTCCACTAAGTGCATCTGTATTGAAAACAGCCTTTATTCTTATACGAGGCAAACAGGTCAGCTCTTTGCATTGCAATATTCTGAGCCTGACGTGGAGAGACAGCTGAAGTTGCTTCATCTTCATAGCAGCATCTGGAACCAGAATTAGAACTGTTTTTTAAGCTGTACTTTCATCAAAGTGGGATACGATTTTTCCTGTTGTGTAATTTTTTTTTTTCACACAGATCTATGCTACATTTTCTACAGAATGTGAACTATTTTGCCTGCATGGGTCATATGGTTTATTCAAGAGTCAGTTGATGATCTCTACTGTAGGACATTTATTTTATGGGTGCATATGCATGTACACACACATAGATACATATTTATTTCAACTAAAACTCAGACAAGGAAAGTTATGGTATAGAATAGAAAATTATTTTACCTGTGACAATACATTCACTACAAACTGACAATTTCAGAAACTAGACTGTGTGAATTCACGGAGGAGTAATTTCTTATTCTCTTACAGAATATTGCAGAAAATCATTCCTTCTTCTCTGTTTCAAAATAGTTTTTTTTTTTCCATACTCTATTTTGACAGTCCCTGGGAATTTCTATTCAGTTCAGTGACAGCTCAAATACTGCGTGCAATGAGAAGGGGAGACACAGCATTCTCAGACTGACATATAGAAGGGAGCAGCTATGGTTATGTATGCATATATGAGTTTCTTCTGGATCACTCCACATGGTTCTCAGACTACCTATGTTTTCTTTAATGATTAACAACCTATTGTGACTCTTCTGGCTTGGCTTCACATTTAACAAATCTAAATGCCTAGAACCAAACAAAAAGAAAACCCTTCCTGATCTAGAAGGTCTCTGAGATCTTCCTCTTCTTGTGTGAATCATTTCAGACAGTCAGGGAATTTGTTTCAGTGTAAGACCAAGGCCCAAGCAGGTCTTCATAACATGAAACTAGCTGTACATGTAAGTAGACAACCATGTGAATAGAAAATCTCCTTGAGATAAGAATGTAATTATTGTGGTCACTGTAGCAATGTTTCTCTGAACCTATTCTTGCTGAAAATTATATCACAATTAAATACAAGCGAGTAGAATTTCCAAAAGATTTTGGATCAAGTCTTACCACTGTCTTCTGAAATGGCACTGCGTCTTCCCTACCTGTAATGGATTCTTTGGCTGTATTTGGTCTTTCCATTGCATATAAAATCCCCATGTATAACTTGCAGTGTAGTGGTACAATGTAGGGCTCTCCTTTGTTTTTTTCCAGAGGGTAAGAAGAAGAAATTTTGCTACTCTTCTTCATGCATTTGATCTTGTATGCTATGTTTCTCATTTCCATGAGGGTCAAGGATGGGACAAGCATTGTTCATAGGAGAGCTCTCAGTGTGTCACTGGTGGGAGTAAAGACTGAGATAGTTGTGGATATTGTGGTGACAGAAAACTCTGTTTTCAAAGAAGCAAGCCGAATCTGGGGGATAAAAATCCTACTTTCTCGGTCAAGGACAAATTGTTCTCGCTAATGGCAAAATACTATATGCAATGATTTGTTCTTCTATGAAGCTCGTCTAAATCTGTTTTTTTCCAGGAGAGAACTAATGTTCTTTCCACATATCTGTTAACTATCCCCATCCATGGAGGAAGTTAAAATGTGGAATGAAGTAAATAAGATGGACATTTATTTCCAGCTTGCTATTTGACTTTTCATTAGCCTAACTGCTCTGGAAGGTGAATTGAAGCTGCATAAGGCCCAGAATAGAAATGGGAAATATGTTTTGTCTTGTTTCAAATTTGCTATCAATAAAGATGCCATTGGCTAGACACAGTGCTTGAATTTAAGAGAAAATAGCTATCTGCCTTCATAGCATGCTTCAGTGGCAAACAGAATAATTGGTTCTTTGAAATAAAAATTAGTTCTTCATTCATAGATCCTGGAATTAAGCTTAAATTGGAAAAGTTGTCTGAAATAGATGAGCTTGGAGATACCATTTTGTATAACAGAATCAACTCATTTAATTAAAAGCTTGGTTGTCAGTCACTATTTTCTAACCAAGGCTGTTCTGAGATTGAAGCGACACATATTACTAAAGATAGGGCAGTGCAAATAATAGGCTCAGTTTCAACTCTGAAATGAAGTAAGATCTTTTGAAATGGTAGGAAGTTTTGCTTAATTGACTCACTTTTTTGATATTTTGTTGATTTTTACACTCTGAAATTAAAATCTGAAGAACATTTTAAAATATATAAAAATAAATCAACTTTTCTCGAGAAAATGTGGTTGAGATCCTTGTGCTGTAAGCCACAACACAAGCTGAAAAGTCCCCTAGAATTGCTTTAAGGTGTCTTTTATATGTTACAAATCTTGCTCAAGACCATTGAATTCTCCTGATGAGTTTAGAGGAGTACTAGAAGTACTAAATATTTGAAAACCCTTGCCCATGTCTTGCCATAAACCTCTGCTTGTGGCTCCCCTGTCTAAGGTTTAATAGAAAACTCTCTCGTTACAGTCTCAATCTTCACATGAAATACAGAATTAGCTGACCTTTCGTGTTGCAGCTAAGCTCACATATCTTCCATGCAATATGCCTTTCAACCTCTATCTCTGAAGCCTGTGTCAGGCAGACCCCCAGTGCTACAGTTTCTTTTGGATTTTTCTCTCTTACTTCCTATTCCATTTGAGTTTGGCCCATTGGCCATATTGTTTCCCCGGAATACTTAGTGTTCAAATCTTCGCAGAATTGCTCTCTCATAGGTGTCTTTAGTCAAAATCTTCTGGGAAGACACAGCTGATTAGATTTTTTTCAACGGCCCAGTGGTCTAAACTTTGAAAGCTGGTCATAATCACAAACACTTTATTTTCAAAGTCAAAAACACAACCCTCTACTCATTGCTGCTAATTTAGATACATAGACTTGCAAATCTTACTACAGTGATGAGTCTGCAATTTTTTTTTTTAGCTGGAGTTCTCTAGGCTGTTTTTATATGCATTCTTCTAACCTCTCATTTACAAACATATTGCTATTTTATAAAAACATATGGAAAAACAGAGCCAAACTAAAACAAATTTGCAAACAACGCAGAAAATTGTAGGCTTAATCCATTTCTTATGACAGTAAACACTCTTAGACCAAATTCTATAATCAAAAAAGAGTAAAAAAAATAGAGCTTCATCTGATAATAAGCATTAAAACTTTAAACATTTGCAACTGAAGGACAAGAATAGGGACTTTTTTATTCAAAGGCTGGTTTGTGCAATTAAACCTGTAGTTCCTGGTTTATGCCATATAAAAACCCACTCAAGAGAAACAGCTGTAACTTAATCTACTCTCTCTAGCGTAACTTGCTACTTTATTTTTCTCAGCCATACTAAAATTGCAAACCTTTATCTTTTATTAAGCTCCTTGTGAGTTTTTAAAACATATGTGTCTGATTCCAGTTATGTCATGCCTGAATTCTGAAAAGTAGACTATCCTTGCTGAGGACTGAATATAAAGATTCATTTTACTTAATTCTACCATGCTTTTTTAACTGCTTGAATGCTGCCAAATATAGTTGCTAAATCCTCTCAGGAATTATGCAAACCTGTAATACCATCAATATATAAAAGAGAGCTGACAAATACGATTTTATCCACAGAACAGCAGTGTTAGAGTAAACAATGCAGATCTGAGCACACAGGGTAAAGAGTTTATTCTATTTGCCATGCTTTCGCTAGGAAGACTGTTTCACTAGTACAGCTATGTGGCCTAGCTCGCTGTGTTGAATTTTTGCCCCATTCTTCTAAGTTAGTGGAGTTGTTATCTGATGTTTTCAGAGAAACTTAGAGCTTGCAAGAAGTGGTCTTGTAGGCAAACCACCCTGAATGCCTGGTCAAGAGAAAACCAAAGGTGATCCCAAGCAGCCCTTCCCTTCCTTTTGCTCCCTGGCAGCCACGCTCTGGAGTGCTCATGGCCTATAAAGGTGATCAGCAGCTGCTGTCACCAACATCTAAACGCATATGCTCAATTTGATGCTGCGCAGCCTTCTCCTCCACTCACTCCTAGTGGATCACCACTTTGAGTGGAGTCAGTATCTGCTAAAAATATATCTTGGGCTTATGCAAGACCCTGAGGACCAAAATCCTAACTCAGGCCCAATAAAACCAAAGTAATGGAAAACACTAGCAGAATTAGTGGTAAAACAATCTTGAATGAAGTATACCTTCCTTCTGCTAGCCTTTTATTTTAGAACCATTTCTGTGCAAAAGCAACAGTATATGACACAATCTTAACATAAAATCACAACTTTTTTACAGAATGGAAGGAACTAAAAGTATGAGAAAATCCTTGTGTTTCTCATACCCCAAATTAAAAATATACTTGATGTGTTCTGCAAGAGAAAATAACTACCCACACAGAGACATCTGCTCTCAGACTCTCATGCTGTTTGTCTCGCTCCCATTTTATATTTTGTTCCTGTGATACTTGATGTTCTGCTGTGGCCTGCACTGAGGTGAAGGGTGGCTGGCTGACTAGAAGGCTGCATTTGTACAGTCTGCTGAAGATGGACCTGTGATTACTCTTGGGATCAGATGTGACTCTGTTCCTTGCTTCTAGGCTGCAGTGTACATTGCAGACCAGCTATCGGCATTCCCTCTGGGGACACCCAATGGTAGGCTATTTGCTACCACATCAATGGAATAACAAATTTGGAGGCCTGCCTTTCCAAATTTCATAGACGTAGTTTAATTGTTTTACTTCAGAGTAGTTTAGAGCTCTATATCTTCAAAATATAGACCTAGTATTAGTAATAAATTCTCAAAAAAGAAGGAAGATATAAAGTTGTACAGATGGAGAATTGAGGCACAATATTAAGTAATAATCATTTAAATAATGTCTGTAGTCAGAAAGGCAGAAAAGTTCTATATATACATATATAACAGTTCTATATATATATATAGTTCTATATATATAACATATAGAACTAAAAGTTCTATATGCACTTGAACACCGGCAGGAGAATCTTAAAAGACATACCAGGAAAGGACCCACCTGTTAACATGGCAGAGAGATACACTTTTATACACTTTTAAGAAGTTAAAGTCAGCAAAAGGTCTGAAACTTTGAAGTCCCCAGTCAAAAGATACTTCCAGTGCTGTGTATTTGTTCACGTGATGGTACTGTAGCAAGAGCAAAATAATTAATTTTTGAAACGCAGATTTCAGACATATGTCAGCAAGTCAAATTAAGATTGCTTTGACAGTGCTGTCCTGATGAGACTTCAGCTCGGCTTTAATGTCAAGACGAGTAATTCAATTTGCAGCTCAGAAGACCTGGAACTCCATTCTGCCCCCTGGCCTGCAGCCAGCTCGTGTTGGGTTGTGCTCTCGTAAACTAAGGAGAGTCAGAACCAAACAGAATTTGAGGAAATGAGTATTAAATGATTTAGAAGTGGTGCTATTCTTTTCAAATCAGCAATGCCCTGGCATTGAGGGCTCTGTTTCACAAGGAGGCTATCTTTCAAAATGAGTATTGACCTGATGCTTTGACAATTTGCATTTATTGAAAATTCAGGGTACTTTTCAGTGTACTGAGCATATGTTCATATCCAATTTTTCAAGCTGACCTCTGCGTTCTTGGAGTTCTGTCAGTATTTGGAAATCAAATGAACTTTAAAAATATATTATCCTGTCCTATGCCTAAAATGTGTTTTCCAGGTAACTCTTACTGATGCACAAAATGTGGAGGTCAATGGTACGTGCAGCCGCTTGTTACATATACATATATAATACATATGTTAAAGTGTATGTTAAAGCACACAAATTTTTGAATATCCTCATGAGGAATAATCTTAGCAGTCCACACAAAAAAATAGATATAAATAAAAAAAAAGCGTTTCTTCCTGGCAGAGTGAGTGATCAACTCTATATAGTTTACAACATGCAAAGTATTTATAGTATTCAGGGCTTCCCAGAATAAGAGGTATAACTGTGGTATGTATCTGGATATTTGTGGTGCCATATTAATTACAACCACCAAGAAACAAAATGATGATAAAGAGAGAGAAGGAAAATAAGTGACCAACTGATTTCTGACATGAACATGTTTTTGAGAAACAAAAATAATAAAGGAAAAAGATAGATGACAAGAATAAAAGGGAAGGAAGGGAAAACATGAAGGAATTGGTGAAAAGTCAAAGGAATATTGAGATAATACATGGTATCTCTAAAGACTTAAAGCTTGCTTATTAATTGTTTTCAGCTTAACACTCTCCTATAAATAAAAGATAGGATGGACTGGAATAAAAGAAAGATGGACTGAATTGCTTGGCAAAGCACTTCAGGCCAGAAATCTGCTTTAACTTTTGCTTTTTTTTTTTTTTTTTTTTTTTTTTTTTTTTTTTTTTTTTTTTTTTTTTTGGTGTGCTGTAGCATCTATCCAATGAGATCTTTTTGCAGCACCACTATAGATCCAGAGGACCGTATTTGCAAAGATAGGCAGACACCTAGTGGGATTTTCAAAACTCTTAAGTAGGGTTGGCACTGGCCACAGTGGGGAGCAGCATGATGATTTAATCTTGGTCTACAAAACGGAGGCAAAAAAATGGCTAGTACAAAAAGAAGATGGGGTCAAGTTGTGCCACCTACAATAAAAAATATTTCCTTGGAAGTTGACACTTGGCTATTTCAGTAATTTTTCGTCTGGGTAAACTTTTTTTTTTTTTTTTTTAATTACCAGATGATACTGTCACTATTTAATTGTGATGGGAATTTGGAGATGTCAGAACATAGGCAATCAGGTTTATGTTGGAACTCCCCTCAGATGGTAAGGAAGAAAGAGGGAGGGTGACTAATGCTTCATTTCAGTTTTCATTATGCCAGGAGCAAAAAGGGCAGCAGAACAACAGTGTCTCCATTACACATGACTTGGCCTACAAAGGTGAACACAAACGAGGTGCAGTACAAAATAATATAGTCCTGTTCCTTTTGGTAATTCTTATAGCTGAGCTTGTTGCGTCTTTCCAACTGACAGATAAGCAATCGAAATGAGGATGAATCTGGTATACTTGTATCCACACCTGTATCCTAGCCTGTGAATAGCTTTCTGAAATAACTGAAGCAATGTCTGGACTCCACTAAAGAACTAGAATAAGGTTATAATAATGCGTACATTCATTAATACTTCTGTTGTCATTATCTCAGATGCTAAATACTACACATATGCATCTCAGAAATCATATTACATGGTGCCTTGGACCCATATGGACGATAAAGGATGTTTCCAACTCCTAAACTCTGTAGTAGTATAATCCAAATCACATATTCCATTTTATGATTTTATGAAAGAGAACTACTGACTGCAGATGTTAACTCCCAAAGAGAACAGAGTCCTCTTTTCTGTACTGTTTTTCAGAGCATGTTATTGCCAACAGTTTTCTATCTAAATTATACTCACTTTCACTCAAGAAGACAAAAAGACCTCTCAAGCGAATGGGATATATAACAAGGGAAAATGCTAGACAAGCAGTTTAACTTTTAACAGATAGTTCTCTTAAAATCTTGAAAAAAAATGTTTATTTCAAGTTAAAATATGAAGAAAACAACAAGGCTAAAAATAAGAACAAAATAAGCTATGGGATAAGAATGGGGAGAAATGTTCTGTTTTGAGTATGTAGTAGAAAACTGATAACTGCAGTTAAAGTTGACAGTGTAAAAAGGTAGCAGTATTGCGTAAGCATTAGATATATACTAGAAAAAGAGACAGGATGACAACATATATCTTTTTTTCATTTGAAGGCATTTATGGAAATACAGTTCAGTCATTTGTAAAAATAAGCAAACAAGTGCATATCATACACACTAAAAATTCCAGTTAAGTGAACATGAATTTGAAAGAAAGAAATTTGCCTTATACAGGTATACGGCCTGAGGCCTCTGCAAAAGCATGCTGGAAGACTAGCAAACTTCTTCTCTAGTTTATGTTTTCTTAAATGATCTATTTATCTTGTCCTTCAGAAAGAAATTCACACTCAGACACAAAAAGTAAGAAACTTGAAAATTATTCATCTGAGCATTCCTTCCTGGATCAGATCTTGCCTTCTTTTATTTAAAATATAAGCTGGAGAGAAATGAAAGATGTGTTTTCTACTCTTTTTCACCATGGTGGAAATGGATTCTAGTACAGATGATTAATTAGATCTGTTTGCCCAATCAAGCTTTTTTGCTCCCACTTCCCCCCACTTTCAGAAATTGTTCTCTAAGTCCCTTTTGCCCATGATCTCTGCAGGGCAATGGCACCTGCTTCTTGGTAAGTTACTCCTTTCGTTTAAAGGAATCAATCAAGAACTGCACTCAGCCAGCAAAAACCTTTCTTGCCCAGAAAATGATCAACTGCTCAGGACTATTAAGATTACCGAGTGAAAGATTAGAGAATTATCTACCTCTCATATGAATAATGGGAGTCTTCATCTACGTGCCTGAAAACTGACCTCAGCATTTGGTGTAGACAAGGAACAGTTTTCGCTGTAGAAAGATTAAACACATTTGGTGATTCACCTGTTAACATACAGCTCAGTGTTACACAGTAGAAACAGGCCCTCAATTCAGATGCTGATTGAATATATAGAATAGCACTTCATAGACTTTGGGACACTCAGCAGAATGAAAAACGTATTTGGTTTCCAATGAATGTCTGGTAGGCAAAAACCTGATGTAAGAGCGGACGAGATAGATCTTACTATGTAATCCCCGAGAATGATAAAAGATTACTTTTTTCTTAAGGCTAACTTAAGGTTATGTTCAGCTATTACTCCCAGCAGTTACAGAATCACAGAATCACAGACTGGTTTAGGTTGAAAGGGACCTCTGGAGATCACCTAGCCCAACCCCCCTGCTCCAGCAGGGACACCCAGAGCACGGGGCACAGGGTGGCAGCCAGGCGGGTTGGGAAGATCTCCAGAGAAGGAGCCTGCACAGCCTCTCTGGGCAGCCTCTTCCAGGGCTCTGTCACCCTCACAGGAAAGAAGTTCTCCTCATATGGAGGTGGAACTTCCCGTGTTTCAGCTTGTACCAATTACCCCTTGTCCTGTCACTGGCCACCACGGAGAAGAGTTTGGCCCCATCCTCTTTACATTCTCCCCTCAGGTATTTGTGCATGTTGATAAGATCCCCACTCAATCTTCTCTTCTCCAGGCTAAACAGGCCCAGCTCACTTAGTCTTTCCTCATAAGACAGATGCTCCAGTCCCTTAATCATCTTTGTCGCTCTACGCTGGACCCTCTCTAGAAGCTCCACGTCCCTCTTGTCCTGGGGGGCCCAGAACTGCACCCAGTACTCCAGGTGCGGCCTCACCAGAGCTGAGCAGAGGGGCAGGATCCCCTCCCTTGCCCTGCTGGCAACTCTCCTCCTCATGCAGGCCGGGATCCCCTTGGCCTTCTTGTCCGCGAGGGCCCATTGCTGCCTCATGGGTAACTTGTTGTCAACCAGGACCCCCAATCTCTCTCCGCAGAGCTGCTTTCCAGCAGGTCAACCCCCAATCTGTCCTGGTGCCTGGGGTTATTATACCTGCCTTTGTTGAACCTCATGAGGTTCCTCTCTGACCAACTCTCCAACATGTCTAGGTTGGCAATGGCAAAGTTGAATGGCAGCATAGCCCTCTGGAGCGTCGGCCACTCCACCCAGTTTCATATCATCTGCAAACTTGCAGATGCAAGTGCAAATCCCCCCTTTGGGGGACACCACTGGCCACAGGCCTACAAGCAGACTCAGCACAATTTATTACCACCCTCTGAGCTCTGCTGTCCAGCCAGTCCTCAATCCACCTCACTGTCCACTCATCCAGTCCACATTTCCTGAGCTTCCCCATGAGGAAGTTATGCGAGACAGTATCGAAGGCCTAGTTGAAGTCAAGGTAGACAGCATCCACAGCTCTCCCCTCATACATCCAGCCAGTCATCCCGTAGTAGAAGGCTATCAGGTTGGTCAGACACAACTTGGTAAATCCATGCTGACTACTCCTGATCACCTTCCTTTCCTTGACATGCCTAGAGATGGTCTCTAGGATGAGCTTCTCCATCACCTTTTCAGGGATGGAGGTGAGGCTGACTGGTCTGTAATTTCCCAGGTCCTCCCTCTTGTCCTTTTTAAAGATTGAAATTACTATCCAAGTAATTTCCTGGTAGACTCAATTCAACAATGCAAAATCATGTTGGACAAAATTTGCGAATGCATGTTCTCCTAGTGAATCTCATTGAGAAATGACCGTGTGACTTACCTTGTACAGTTGTGCAAGAAGCATTATAAATCCAGGTGATTTACAGAAAGCACATTCAAGTATTTGGAATTAATTAGCATTTACTTTCTGTACTTGGGTTAAACATGAATTCTGAAAATTTACTTCTTTTCTAGAATTAGAATTTTCTAGAATTTTGATTTTTTAATCATTTTGGTTAATATAAATTACGTTATTACATTAGTTTTATGATATTGAAAGGCAACAGATAGCTTCCTTTTCATCTGTATCCAATAGTCACTCTGTAATAATATGTGTTCAGATGATCTGGTGATCACAAGACCTGTTTAGGTTCTGCTGACTGCCCAAAGCAATCCATCCTAAAGAGACCAAACCATATTAAAAATGTATATGTTAAATTTCTAAAATGCACACATTAGGACTATTTATTTATTATCTTCTCATGCAGTCTAGGCACAATCGAGATGAAAGAACTTCCATCCAAAACTGTTTAAATTTTAAACAGAGCAATAGCATAAAAGCCTCAAAGAGTCTTTTACATTCCTCCCCAGGGTGGGAAGAGAACAGGGACAGTATGATTAATCACTTGAGGGAACAAGCAATGTGCACATCCTCAGCAAGACACATGCGCCCAGCTCACGAAGATAGAAAGGAAGCCAATGGGAGGAAGGAAGTGAGGCGTTATTTTTGATTCCTCTTTTATATTATACAATATTTTATAGACAACTATCTCTGTTTCCATTCTGCTCTTCTGTAAGCTACGCACCTTCAATGTTTTCAGTTTCTCTGTGTAAAAGTTTAGCCACCTCTGTAATTATTTGCTGTCTCTCCTAATCTGCTATAGTCTTTTCTCATAAGTTAACAAGAACAGTTCAAAAGAACTATATTAGATCACTAGCATAGTGTTAGGGAAGTCAACATTCTCATATTTTATTTTCCCCCCATATATGTGGGGAAAATATATCACAATTATAATATATTCTGTTTTTATTCCATTGCATTCTCGATATAGTCTTTTTATTAGAGAAGAGGCAGTTGGACTCAGTAACTCAGGAGACAGTTGCAGACCATAGTATTTTATGCCATTATGGAAAATAAAAGCCAAAGGCAGCAATATAATTTAGTGTTTGGTGCTCCTCAGCTGGAACTAGGCAGGCACCATTTTGACATTAAAACGAACCACTGTAAAATACCAGGCATATCACCAATTGTCCTTGACTGTGTAACTATAGCATCCAACTTGTGTGCTGGCTCTTCCTTTGGCTCCCGTTGGCCATGGTGATGTAGAAGTTGTGAACCTACCTCCAGAGTCATTCTTGCATCTTATGTACAATGAAACCTTGTGACCACTTTCATACAGCATCTTTATCCATCATCCCCCTTCCTGTAGCACATGCCTTAAATTTTGTCACTTCATTTGTTGCTCTTCAGAGTTTTTTAGACACATTGCCGAGTGGAAATCTTCAGCTACAAAAAGCTAAGAAAAGTATCCTTTACCTCAGGAATACTGCTCTTCAGCATTTTCCTTCACCTAAAGAAATAAACCCAGGTATTCACTACTTAAATATTTTCTAGTGCAATATAGTTCCTGAGAATGAAGAAACTACTCACAACTGCTTCATATATTGAAACATTAAAAAAATAGACTAGGAATATGTGTTTCTAAAACCATCTCTAAAGAAGTCGTATTGCCCAATCTCACTCTCTGTTCCTGAGGTTTCCTAAACACCCTATTACAAGTGTTCATGGGTTGTTTCACTGACTGTGATTACAAGTAGTCCCAAGGGAGGAGCAGACTGAGGGTCTAATATGACCTTGGACTGCATGTAGCAGACAAATGGTAATGTTCACAAGCAGAGAAAATGTGTTACATAGCGTCCTAGAGTAATAAGGAATCCAAAATACCATAGTGGGATATTCGGCTGTTGCAACTGGCAAGTTCGGAGAGCAAAGCAAAGCATGACTGAGCAAACAGATCACACTAGGGCAAAGAAAACACCAGATGCAGTTGTCATTAGAGAAACAGTCAAAATTCCCATCTCTAAATATGAATAGACTACAGATAATAATTTATAAGCTAATTACAAGAATAATTAAAGACAGGTAGATTATATAAGAGATGAACTCTGTAGAAGATCTGTAAATAAATTTCCTTTGGAGAGAGCCAATGAGGTGAAACAGACAGGCGTTTTATTGTCAAAGCATGCTTTGACAGAGACAATACACATCAGCCTTTCTTAAAATTTCTCATGAGAATCCCAGAGAGAGTGGCTTTTCAAAGAAGTTATCCACCCTGCCAGCACAGGCACCATACCCCACATGTGAAGAACAAAGCCTAAAACTAAGCAAAGGACTAATATTGATAAAGTTTACAGCGCTCTGAAAAGTCCTATTGCTGAAAAGGGTTTGCACAAGGTAATTTTTGCTATTATGGGCAAAGCATAATCCTTTCCTGATGGACTTCTGAAATCACTTTGCGAGGTTCAAAAATGATATTTTTTGGATATGTATCTAAACATTAATCCTGTGAGAGATCCTCAGAGGAACTGCTATTTCTATACTTTTCCTTCAGGAGTAAATTTCTTCTCATCTGGTCTTTCTCATCATCCAAAACTGTAAATGGAGATTAAAGCCTCTCCTCTGGATTCCTGCATGTAAATAGCTATCAATAATTCTGCCACTGATCCATTCCATCTGTCTAATTTTGTCTATTCTTTACTGAATATATTTATACAGTTTTCTTTAAAAAACATTCTGTACTCCACCCCTGCACCATGTATTTTTTTTCACATACATGTCCAGTATCATGTGAGTCTAAGTATATCAAAATATTAATTTGCTTTAGATATCAGGAAGAATGACCCTAGACAATTAATAATATTCAAAATTACCCAAATTATTTGCTGTGCCAAGTTTCTTCCACTACTATAACCAAACGAAGAAGAGGTCAGGATGGAAGAGCACAGAATTTAAAAGCCTAGGCTTGAGGTTAGCTTCTGTTTGTTTACTTTTTATCCATGGTACAATGATCCTGCTTCTCATGGAAACTGCACTCCTGTGTCTTTTAACTGGCAAGATTCAGTGATATGAGTCACTAAATCACAGCCCTCTTGTTCAGGTCATTAATGAACAAGTTACCTTGTCTTGATCTTAGCCTGCAAGACTAGGTCACCTGTTCTGTGCTGTTTCTTATGAACCAGGTGCCCAGGATGCAAAGCCTTGGTATAAACAGGATCAGATCTATTCCTCTACCCCTAAGAAAATGTTTATTACATTAATTATAAAAACATTTGATTTGAATTTGAAACAGAGATTTGAAATCTGTGTTTGCTTTGCTTTTTCTAAATGTTTCATTGTTTTCCCACAAATGTAAACTCTGGATTGGGAAAAAAAAAATAAAGCTTTGGTCTGGATTATTGGTATTTAACTTCATATTAAGGTCCTTAATTAAACTAACAGATTCTCAGCTGTGTTGAGCATCTTCTATCCCTGGTGAAGGCTGGAAGGATTAAGACCAAATTACTTGCTAAAATGCATAACTATGAAGATAAGTGTCCATCTTTAGAACTTTACATATTTTTAAATAGAGCTCTGATTAATACTAAACTAATGTGACGTATCCATGTTTAGCCCAGCTTAGCTGAAGGCTGCCAAAAATCAGCAGTGGAAAGGGGATGAACTTCTTACACTGTACATCTCAATAAAATACGAACTTCAAAGACCATGTGGGCCACTCAAAACCTAATGCAATTAAAGTTAATCAGTTTATAGTCTCTTTGATGGCATATAAGAAAATATGTGTGTATGGTTCCTTTATTAATCTTACTTTTAGAGTTATATCTTCAAAAAGGATGATGAGCATATAGAGATCACCAATATCAGATATATTGTGTATTTTGCAAAATATATTTTAATGTGACTTTTTTTTCTATGCCATGAGAGTAAGACACTACTATGAGATACATATTTTTCTTATTTCCTGCTTGCCACACATTTTTATCATTAAAATGGATTGCAAAGTAGCTAACTAAACGGTAATAAAAAGCAAATTTTTTGATTTCCTTCATGATGCATTTCTGGGTGAATGATATTTTGTTTCAACTTATCTGAACATTTACTTTCCGATCAAAATGTAGAATCTACTTTATACTGTTTTCCATAATTTATGTTTCTTTGAGGTGATTTCTAACAGCCACTATGTTATTATTACTTTTTCTTTCTTTTTTAACCATTATTGACAAGATCAATCATTATTACTAAGAATAATTACTATTATTTTTATTATTATTTACATATAAGGGCAAACTCAGATGCCTACTTTTTGGACATGTTAAGAAAAATGTTAAGAATGTTAAGAAAATGGCAATGTTAATAAAAAAGTCATCCAAGGGAGATAGCCCAAATATGATAAATATTGTTGCTATCCTTCCACATATCATTTAGCTTCATAGATTTTTATTATTATTATTAGAGAAGAATTTCAAAATTTAAACAAAAATATGTTTCAGCTGCTGGACCAGCTTCTGTTCTACATTACACAATAGGATATGTGAAGCTTTCTAAGCTTTGAAAGGGAAAATCTGTGTTGTTAACTTCATATCATAACATTAGAATCACATATCCCCAAAAAGCTAAATAATTTTCTTGTTTGTTTAATTTTCTTGCCAAAATATTTCATCCATAAAAGGGTTGAAACAGAACCTTGAAAACAATGTATGGTGGGAAAAAAAGAACAGATAAATGGTTTCAAAGTTAGTGTTAGCTTGCAGTTTCCAATATTGTTTGAAGGAATCCAAGTTAGTAGTTATGATGCCAAATCAAAAGATTATGGAACATGTTAGAAAAAAAGTGTATTTAATAATTCATATTTCCTGCAATTCCAAATCTATAATCTTTTGGTCTTGAAAATTAATTTCCATATTAATAGGTGATTATAAAGATAAAGAAGCTTGCAACCAATCACAAAAATGTCTTAAGAATGATATTCAACTTTGAGGACCTATTTACACATTGTCAGTGTTTTCATTTATGCATGCATGATCACAGGAAATGGTGAAAGAGTAATTTTAATAATTTCTTGGTGACTGTCAAAACTTCAGATCCAAATCCGGGACTGGCAAAGTGAATGCAGCTTTTCAGAAGATAATGGAACTGAACCCGATTATGTCAGGCTGAATTTTGTCCAGAGACCAAATTGTTAAAGCCACATAAAAGCACCCCTTCCTGTCAGGTTAGGAAAAGTTGTACGTGCCATTTACACCGTTAGAGGAAAAATGACAATCACCTCTTGACAATTTGGTCTTAATTTCTGCTTTTGTCTCCTTTAGCAATTTTCTTCAAACATCATAAACCTGCTCATGAGCACTCATGCTCTAAAACTCCCCAAAGCCCAGCATCTTGAAGTATTAGTTCTAAGACATTCTGATTAATACAGTGCTAGATAATTTGCAGAAAATTTCTTTGTAGGATTTTGAAGAAGATCAACATTTTTTCTTTAAATCTATGTGGTGTATACTGTTGTACGTTCTCAGAGAAAAGAAATCATCTTTCCTACAGCCTTGATTAGCTTTCATGGAATATTTTTTGCATATTTTTTCTACTGTTAATTTACTAAAATTAGAATTGGATTTTATTTTTTTTTAATTTGTAAAATCTGGAATACATAGAATGCACTTTATTTTGCAGTGCTGACACCACTGTGGATTACTTGGTATCTGTTAATGATGAGTGATGCTCCTTGAGAATATGGCCATAACAAAAATGAGTCAGAACTGGTAACGGTATCTGCTGCAAGCTTCAAGGTGAGAGTCTTTCAGATTGATGAAACAGACAGAAAAGGAAACTACAAAAGATATGAAAACTTGTTATCAGTGCAAGAAGGCATAGATCTTCTGGAAATTCATTTTATGTTATTTTACGGTATTTCTTAGGGATCTTGATATTTTGGTTTGTTCTGTTGCTTTTAGTCACCTGTTTGCCAGTGCTCAATCCAATTAATACCATAAATTCACAAATTAATATTGCTTAATATTCTAGCCAAGGCAAATTAACAATCACTTTCTTAGAGCAGAATACCCAGCTCATGCCCCCATTAAAGATGTGGATTAAGGAACCATCCTGTTTGAAATGAGAATAGTTTAGTTCAGGAATTTGTAATAAATAGCATCAGTTCCTTTCTAATGAAAAGGGTGCTCACTTAATCTCTCATATATGCAAATAATAAGTGGATTTATCTCCTAGAATATCTGAATAAGTAATGAAGCCGTGCTGACTGCCTTCTTCCCCAATCCAACCCCTCCAAATGCAAAAAAAAAACAAGCAAAAAATCCAAGCAGAAATCAATGGCAAGAGTGGGTCTAGCTATTTTTCTGTTAACACAGGCTGTCCTGGGCTTCATCCTTCCTGTCCACAGAGCAGCTGTGACTAACACTCTCTCCTCCCACAAGGGGACCAAATGGTGGCAGCATAGCAACAGGGACAATTAATGCTAATTTGGATAATTACATTTGAAGGAAATCAGCCGAATGTCAGAGGAAGACATGCTTTGGCACAGAAAACGATAGAACTGTGCCTTTTTCAATGTACTTAAGCATATATGCACATTGACAGTCATCTGCTCAGCTTCGCTTGTACCAAGATAGGTCCTTGCTACCACCCTAGAGCTGTTGCAACTCACTAATTAGTACTATTCTTTTCTAATAGAAATATCAAATTTGTCATATTTGCTTTACAGACAAGGAAACCTTTTCCTGCCTCTCCGAATCTTCTCTTGGCCTTCGTGCTTTTTGCCAGGTTATTTAATCTTTTCCTAAATATTCTTGTGAAAGCAAATAGACCACACACCTAGCTGAGATTGTAAAATGATGTATCCTGCCTACAAGGAAGCCTTACTTTTATTGGCAGGGGTTGCTGGAGAATGACCAGCTTTTCACTCTAAACAAAGTGTGCAATGGTACTGGAGCACCCTGAGTCACATGTGCACTCAGTACATCAGGTTTGCCTCAAGGATTTGCAACAGCTCGACCTGCAATGAATTCTACAAGGGCAGGAATGCAGGCCGGAGCAAAGGCTCCTTGCCCACTTCAGAAAAGGAGGAAGTATAAGGGATGCTTATGCCTTCATCTGCCAATGGTAGGAGACACAGACGGGTCTTTTTGGAAGGACGTGTCCCTGCCTATTCTCCCTCCCAGTGGCAGTGACCACTCCGTGCTTCTCTACACTATGAGCGGCATTGGGGAAGAGCATACGCAGAGCTCCTTGGTGCTGTCTTGCAAGCACAGTGCCCTGAAGGGTCAGGAATCACTTTGTTGCCCAAGATATTTGGCTGTGTATAGCACAGCTCCAGATTATCTGAAATACAGCCATGGAACTGAAAGCTTTTGGTTCTCACCCAAGACAAACTGAATCACGCAGCAACCTAGTATGAAACTCTGAGACCCCTCCATGCCTTCCTTTTAATCTCTGTATTTAAAAACATCATCGTTTCAAAAAACTTTTTAGTCTGCTAAGAAAAAGAAATGCCAGGGGCTGTAAGTCTTTCCCTACACAAAGCACAGCATAAAGTCATGTGCTCAACAGATTCATTCATGTTCACGAACACTCGCAAGCACACGCAAACTAATGCCAAATAACCATAGCCAGAGATAGTAATTCTGAATGATACAAGCAGAATTGGGACCAGCAGGCCAGCATGCAAGCTCCTATAAATAATATGCATTCTTTTATAACTAATAAAACCTATATTGATTTGTTTATGGGATTTCATGGTTCATAGGTGTAATTATAAAATATTATTAAAATCAAATGTTAGCATAAAAATGGCATTCATATATTTAAATTGAGGTTGAACAAAGCCATTAATAATGCTTTAAGTGGTTTTAAGTGTCATTGAATCATATCTGATTCAGTTGTTTCCCCCACTGCTAAAGCAATGAGATATTTATTAAGGCACAAAGGATTTCTTCCTGACAGCCCACTGTACTTTTCACCCACTCACCCTACATCAGTCTGTCCTCTCTATAAGAGAATATATTTCACAATACAATTTGAAGGTCACCGATTAGTTTTAATACACTGATCACTGTGTAATTTCATTCACTAGCAGTTGGTTCCTATTTTGGTAAAAAGTGCTCAAAGCCTCTACAAGTCTGATGGCTAACCCTGAAGACTCACAGTATTTTCTGATGGCCCTAGTCTTAGGCTCAGTTTGTTAAAATGTTAGATTAAATTTAAATTTACCCTAAATTTAAAACATGAGGCACTTCTAGCTCTCTTCAGCACAAATAAAAAAAAGCATTCTCTATGCTAAGACACTCTGAAGCAACCCATGATCGTTTAATCTTTTCCATAATTTTTTGAAATTTGTTCTTTCTTTTTGGAAAGCCAGGGGCTGACAAAACTACCACTGGGTGTTTATAACTGTGTTCTCAGGCCTCTCAAGCTAAACTGACTCAATAAATGGACTTAGAATGATCATCTCTCCTTTCAGTGCTGCTGTGGATGATAATGGTATTTCTCTCTCTCCATTAGAAGCATTTGAGGATTTATTTAAATATCAAACAATCTGACATCCAAACGCTCTATATAACAGCAAAGCATTGATATAAATGAGCAATACTTACTGCTTAAATATGGAGGACACAAATTAACTTCTCAAGGGGTGAAATTTAGGCACTACTTTATATGTGAATTTCCCATATGTCTGCCTAGTACAACAAGAAACTGAACAACAATTATGAGAGACTTGGGTGGCTCTGATATAACTTTACATTGAGTATACACAAGCAAGCATTATAAGTGCTGCATTTTCATGCTGTGTTGTGCCTTTAGAGAAAATGTCCGCAACCTGAGAGGACGGAATTGTCATCCTAGCTAAGCAATTACTTTCTCATTTAATATTACTATCATTTTGAATTCCCAGCATGTGCTTCGATGGCCACAGCAGAAAGAAATGGCAGCATTTAAAATGTTTCTTTTTTGCTGCAGTCCATTCAATTTACACAGAATCACCAGATCACAGACTGGTTGAGATTGGAAGGGACCTCTAGAGATCATCCAGTTCAACTTCCCTGCTCAAGAAGGGACATCAAAGGCACGGGGCACAGGGTGGCACCCAGGCGGGTTTGGAAGATCTCCAGAGAAGGAGCCTGCACAGCTTCTCTGGGCAGCCTCTTCCAGGGCTCTGTCAGTATCACAGTGAAGAAGTTCTTTCTTATATGGAGATGAAACTTCTTGTGTTTTAATTTGTCCCCATTACCCCTTGTCCTGTCACTAGCCACCACCGAGAAGAGTTTGGCCCATCTTCTGTACATTCTCCCCTCAGGTATTTGTGCATGTTGATAAGATCCCCTCTCAGTCTTCTCTTCTCCAGGCTCAACAGGCCCCGCTCGCTTAGTCTTTCCTCATAAGACAGATGCTCCAGTCCCTTAATCATCTTTGCCGCTCTACGCTGGACCCTCTCTAGAAGCTCCACGTCCCTCTTGTCCTGGGGAGCCCAGAACTGCACCCAGTACTCCAGGTAGGGCCTCACCAGAGCTGAGCAGACGGGCAGGATCCCCTCCCTCGCCCTGCTGGCAACACTCCTCCTCATGCACGTCAGGTTCCCCTTGGCCTTCTTGGCCACGAGGGCCCATTGCTGCCTCATGGTCAAATTGTTGTCAGCCAGGACTCCCACATCCCTCTCCATGGAGCTGCTTTCCAGCAGGTCAACCCCTCATCTGTACTGGTACCTGGGGTTATTCCTCCCCAGGTGCAGGACCCTGCCCTTGTTCTTGTTGAATCAGCTCATGAGGTTCCTCTCTGTCCAACTCTCCAACCTGTCCAGGTCCCTCTGAATGGCAGCAGAGCCCTCTGGAGTGTCTGTCACTCCACCCGGTTTGGTATCATCTGCAGACTAGCTCAGGGTGCACTCTGTGCCCTCGTCCACGTCACTGATGAACAAGTTGAACAGCACTGGGCCCAGAATTGACCTTTGGGGGACACCACTGGCCACAGGCTTCCAACTAAACTCAGCACCATGTGTCACGACCCTCTGAGCTCTGCCATCCCTTTAATCGACTAGTGATGTGGTGAAATGAACAGTTCCCTGATTTATAAAATCAACAATAGAATCATTCTAGTCAGTTAACATGGCATTTTCTTTTTTTTTTTTCTCTTTTATTTTCTTTTTATCCCCATGCTCTGTACCAGGTGGTACAAGCCTGAAAATCTACCGACAAAAAACTGTTTAGCCAAAACTTCTCATCTCACAGTTTTAAATATAAAGGTAAGCTTCTCAAAAATAAAAAAAGAAAATAAAGTCATATTATAAGTGCTTAAAAATGCAGTAAAAAGTTGGGCTGGCTTCTGACCAGTTCCTTGATTCACTATAGGGCAGCAGTTCCTATATTGGCAATATGCACCTAAATCCATGAGTCTTTGACACAGAAATCCCTACTTAAACTTTGGGCTTCCTTATGTCCTCACAAATGAAAATGGCAGCATTTCTGCTTATCCTCTGTTAAGTTGTCACCATGGTTCTGCTTCCTTCCACTAAGTGCCTGGGAGCACTGAATGTCTGGGGTGAGCCGAGCAATGATTTAGTGCTGATATAACAGCCAGTAGGTTGCTGCTTCCTATGTGAAGCAAGAAAGCAGCATGGTAGCTACAGTTTAAGAGACATGCCTGTGGTGCTTCCCACATGGTTTTCCAGGGATGACACATCTCCAGGGCTAATGACTTGCCCAGAAACAACCAAATATTGTTTCTGTTCACTTCCTCACTGTGCTTCAGTGGGTGGGCCCACTACCAGGGTGGACTAGGGAAGGGAAGGAGGAAGAGACATTTGCAAAGTGTTTTGCTCTTCTGGAAACTGATGGCAAAATCTCCCTTTGATTTGAGAGGGAGCTGAATGAGATTAATTGAAAGAAAGTTGAGATGATGTGCAATGAAAAGCAGACCAACTCAAGCCCCAGATGCCATTTTGATCACTTTTCTGTGCATCGCTTTTCCACTTGAATGTCTGAGGACATTATGTATGTCCTGAGTGGTTCCTCTGAAGTGCTAGCCAAGGGACAGATTTCTAATTCAGTCTGTCTGGACTGATGCTTCAAGTCTTTGAATAGTATTTTAATATACATTTCAATATACATTGTTTGATGTTACAAGGTCCTTTCATTTTTATGCAGTTGCTAAAAAGAGACTGGGACAAGGCAGCAAGACCACATACGTCCTGAAGACCAAAGAGAAGAGAAATGGGAGCTAGGGAGGAGAAAGGAGAGTAAAATAAAAATGAAATCAGTGCTGCCAGGAAGAGAATGACCTAGAGAGCTCTTTATAGACATTCCTTTCTCATCAGCCAGTCATTTTTAACACCATGTCAAAGTTAGGTTCTGCCATAACTGTCACATGTAGTAATATGTAGTGTTAAAATAATAGGCAATAACTTCTCGAGATCTTCTTTTTTCCTCTGGTGAAATTTCATTGTTGGCAATGTTTTAAGAGCTAGCCTTCCTACAAAATCATCACTTTCCCATCTTAAATCCACGTGCTTTAAGCACTCAGAAAGTTAGGAGACTCTTCAAACTGAACTTTTTGTTCAGCTCCTAACAGACATAAGGAATATGGATAAGGATAAGGAATAAGGAATATGGATAAGGAATAAGGAATACCTTCAAGTGCTTTGTCAGAGACGTGGATGTTGCTCTACCTGGAAATAGAGTCTCTCACCATGCTATTTGAGCTGAGCACCTGTAAGAGGATGCTGAACAATGTGAAGCAAGCAAAATGAACACTGGAGATAAAATGAAAGGAAAAGAAGGATTTAAAACTCACAACAGAGGAAAAATGAGGAAAGGTTTTCAAGTCTTAAGCAGCATTCTGCCCATCCAACTTGACTTCTGACTATTTAAATTTTGAAATAACTGGGACAAACAATAAGGGGGTTTCTTTTCATTAGGTTTGTTCTTCAAACATATGCATAAAGACGTAGGCCCATCTGTGCTGTTAGCCTGGAAATAGCACCAGCTAAGACCATTTGAACAAGAAATCTGCTCGTAGCTAGAGCTGCTATTCCAGACTGTCTCTACTAGAAGCACCATTTAAAAAAAGTAAATAAAGACCAAGGAATCTGAAGCTGCCCAAGGCACACTTTTTTTTTTTTTTTTTTTTTTGGTGCTACTTTCTGTCTGTATACTTGAAAACAGTGCCATTAGTATAAATACTGTATAGTCAGATACCCTGATGATGAGCTGGCTTGCTTTTGACCATATAAAGGCTACTTAGGTTAATTTAGTTCATTTTAGTCATTTTAGTTCATGGTAGGAAACCACATTCATGTAAAATATTGTTGTAACAAGCATATGTTTTTTTTCTGGGTGGGATTTCAGTTCCTTTACTTTTTTTTCACTTAAAAAATAATACTTACATAGCATATAAATTAACTCTATAATCATTTTGGGTTTACCTCTGCTATTAAGGATAATTCCCTATAATCATAAATGAAGTTTCCTTTCTAATTTTCATGAAATAGTGGTGGTGGTGGTGTTTGTAACTCAGCCACCTTATTTTTAGCCTGACAGGAAGCTTTCACCACAGAGGTGGCTGCTGTGATTACATTTGATCCCGTAAAGGGTATTTCCCAGAACAAGAAATGGAAATGCTGTTATAGCTTTTTAGGTAATGTCAAGATTTTTACTTTTGTTTTGTTAATATGAGCTTTTGCCAATCACTAACAGCATGATCCAAATCCCGTTTGAAGGCAATGGAAAGTCTCCCATTGAGTTTGATGGCCTTTGGATCAGTCCCTAAATGCATTTAGACTTAATTAGATGTTAATGTGACTTTTATGCTGCTGTGTATATGAATAGCTTCTCTAAACTTGTTTTCTCCTAATGCAAGTAGAATGATCTAGCTTTTTAAATTTTTAAATTTTATTTCCTTGCTGGAATTAGTATGCATGGGGAAGGAGAATTTATGCAGCTCACTCTTCTGCCTTGCATCTCTCTCCCGGAAATCGTTATTGGGGAAGAGCTTTCAAAGAGAGGCTGCAAGCTACAGAAAACGTTACCTGCTTTTGTAGTAGTCTAAATGCCAAGAAAATACCTTGCTGCCAGTTTGTCTCATTACTGTGTTAAAGGCGAACTTCACACAAAACGTGGAAAATGGTTGTGGTCATATTGTTTGTTTGGTGCTCCACCTGGTGGGAAACGCACGAATGACTTGAGGAGAAGCGTGGAAAGAGTGCAAGGGGGAAATGGAAAGCAGGAGGAGTGAAATCGGGGCTGGTCGCCCTCTGGGCCATACTGTGCTCTGAGCAGCGTTGTTGGACCTTAAGGACCATTTTTTTTTTTTTTTTTTTCTGTAGTGGTTGCCTACTGAGTTAGGTGCCCTCAAATTAGGTGGTCAGAATAGGCCCTCAGATAATGGCAAATTAAGTGCTACTTAGTCAAATTGGGTGTTCTAATGTTTTACTAGATCTGTGGGGAGCAACTGGATCTGAGGGACAACAAAGTTTTCATCAGAAGTATGGTATGGAGAGGGTTGTTCTTTTTTTTTGGGGGGGGGGGCTTGAGGAATATATGTTTCACTATTTGATTAAGGTTTATTGCACAGTGCAAGAAGAAAATGATGGGTTTGGTAGCTCTTAATATCATCATCATGTAGCGAGTTTGACTTTCTCCCCCAAGGATCACGAGGGATTACTGTGAGCAAAAACTTGAACTAAGACAACAGAAAGATTGACCCATTCTTTTCAGTAGGCTCCTACACAACTTAATGGGCAGTCACAAATATTCAGGATTGTATACTTAGTAGATTTATTATCTAATTAGGATCAGAAGAGTAAAACACATCTGACAGTGAAGTCTGAATCCCTTTGAGAAAAAAAAGATTGTTTGCATCAAATCAGTGACATCTGTCAGTGACCTATCAAGGAATGTTTACTGAGCATGGAAAATGGGACAATGAGCACAAGATATATGGCAAGATGCATTTTTGACCGACGTGAGCAATTTCAATATTTCTCAGAAACTAAATCACATCCTAATCACATCTTAAATCTCTCTTTTTTTTTTTTTTTTTTTTCTTGTTAGGCAGACATTAGTGGCAACGTTTTCAAGGCCTAAGGCAGAAAGTGAGTTTCCTGTGGAGCACATGGAACCACATCTTCAAAAATCACAAGAAAAGACTCACCCCAAGCTGAACTATGACCATTCCAAAAGCAGAAGCCAAAGCTCAGGCAGACTAAAGGAAGAGTTGTTCATCTACATCTCTGTTGTGAAGTATCATGTCCTCTCTGGGATCTCTGCACCAGTGAAGAGGTGGGAACCGCACTTGAGACTATATGTAATTCACCCTGGCTGTTCCTAACTGCTTTCTGCTTTGTGGGGCCTTGGATGAGACACTGTGCTGAGACTACTGTTTCTCAGACTGCTTTACAGAGAGCAGCCAGCTGGTGTGACTGGGCACAGCGGCAGAACAGGGGCACTGGAACATGGTATGTGTGAATTGTGGAATGTGTGGTGTGTGCACTGGAAAGTGTAGGATTGTGCCGTGGACTGAAGTGCAAGAAGAGGAGGATCGACATGTGGCCATGTTAGAGGTGCATCTCCCGTTACATGACACCTCAAATGCATACAGCTAGGACTACAGGGCAGAGACTCTGGTCGTACATTTGCAGCTATGGAAAGAAGAATTATACCCAGATCATACTTCCTGTTTTGGCAGCAGAGTTGATGCTCTGGTCCTAGCATTCCACTAGGGTGGAATTATTTCTGAAATTTCACAGTTTATTAGTTCTCCCAAGGACTCTTGAGACCCGTAGAGTCTTAGTAGAGTTACCAGTATAGATTACTTATAAGAACGCTTCATTAGTTTCTCCCCATTTCTTCAATATCTGATTCAATGATAGGCTGCCGAGTAGAGATACTTGTGTTAAATATTATTTTCCTGCACGCCTTTTACCTTCCTAGGAGACATTTTGCATTTCTCTTTTGTTGATTGGTAACTGAGGTATTTATAAGTCAATCTCAATTGTATAAAAGCTGTTTGACACGTCTGACTTTTAAATACAAAACTTTCCTCAAACAAACACAAGCACAAGGGATGCTGTCTTCCTTTAAATGGCAGCAAACTGAGTCCATCTATTATAGATGTTTCACAGACAGCCTACCAGCTTCAACGGGATGTGGGATTTTAAGAGGCTAGTGATCTCTTAGATTGTTTGGAAACATTCAGTTCTTCAGGAAAAAGAAAAAAACAAATAAACAAACAGAAAGCCCCCAAAAGGTCCACCCTGTATGAAATCAGAAACATAGAAAAACCTGTATTTATCAAGAAATTCAGTGTTATACCCATTAGCCAAGGATTTGCTGATCTATCTGAAATCTGAGTGGTCTTTGCAGAGTATAATGGAGCAGCCTTGAGTAACCACGTTAAATTTTAGATCTGAAATCTTATTCTCAGACGGATAGTTACTGTGACTGGCTAGCTGTGGTACCTCTATCAGCTCATCCCTTCCAGACAGTACCAGTAGCTTCAAAACTTGGATCAGCCAAAGACCCATGAATCACACGAGTAGTGCAGGAACAGGAACAGTACATCAAGCAAACTCTACCTGAGCATAGCTTTTTTTGTGCACTCGCAAGCTGATCATCCTAGCTGTTGGGTATGGTTTGTTTATTCCGTGAATTCCCCTTTGTACTTCCCCTCTTCACCCTCATTTGCACTGAGCAAAAGAAGTATATAAAGGAAAAAGAACTCAGGCTGACAGACTGCAAGTTTGCCACCGAGGGAAGATTAGTTCCTAGACATGTAGAACAAGAAGACATTACAATTTCTGTCATAGCTGAGCTCAACAAGCAGAGATTATTTGCAAGGTCCAGGGTTTAAGTGTGGCAGATGGATGCAAACTAGTGGTTGCCGTGAACAAAGACGCTGTTTCAAAGAGAAGGTGTGTTCAGCTTCTGGAAAAGAAATTTCCCTCGCAGCAGGGACTGGCAACTCTAATCTTATTTACATTTCTCACAGCAGCAGTACACATCTCACATCCTCAGCCCTAACTCTCCCTGCCAGCCAGAGCCGTGCCGTGCAGATAGGCAGTAAATAATGCAGGAGGCTGAGGACTGTCAGGAGGCTTTTTCCTCCTCTGTGTGCTGCAACCTCTTTCTCAGATGAAACAGTTAAAGTGTCAGCAGAGCCGGACTGCAAGTCTGAGACTGGGTACCCTTCTGGACAAGTTACAACGTGTGGGCTTCTTCCATGAACAGATGCCGGTCATGCGAGTCCCTGTTGTGCTGGTGAGGGGCTTTGCCAGCGCTTGGTCATTTTTCAAACTGGAATCAGAGGAACAAGCACAGGTACAATTTGGAAGGCTCAGAAATCGCTAAGGCTCTAAGGCAGCTTATATATCTCCAGGCTCTGAATCAAAGTCTCTGTCTACTTTCTTTTAAAGGATTTGTGTTGTCACATCAAAATTCCTAAATAATTAAAATTCTGCTGTCTAAAAATACAGGAGAGAGATGTTAGCAAACATAGCTTTTTCCCTCATTACGACTTCTATATGTAATGCAAATGTTAAAAGTGATATGGCTTCTTTAAAAATAATATTAGCACTTAGAGTATAATGACATTTTCCTGAAGATGATGTTATTTTACAAATTCACAGTGTGCAGACACTCATACTAATGCTCGCTGCAATAAAAAGGGAGTCTGTATTGCTATAAATCCTCACCAAAGCAATTCTACTTGGAGGGCTGAAAAAAGAAGATGGCTTTACACCAGAGCGTGTTGCTCATTTTACCCTTGGTGGTCTGCATTCCTCTCTTTATGGAGTTTTATTAATGAGCATATTTATCTGTTAGACGAACAAATGACTCGGACTAAAGGACCCATAAGACTCCCGTGACGGCACCTGCAAGGCAGCAGTGCAGCCGAGCAGAGGGTGCTGCTCAGGAGAGCCCTGGCTCAAACCCTGCAACCGCTCATGGGGTCGGGAAGCTCCATAGCGGCAAGGGGGGACTGCTCTGCCTGCGAAGAGCCGTACGGCTCTGCTGCAGCTCCCGGCGGCTGCTCCTGGGGGAAGGCACCGAGACGTAAGCGGGAATCGGCCAAGCCCATCCAGCAGGTCAGCGGCTGCCGCGGCCGGGGCTCGCGCGCATAGCGAGTTACCAGGACAGCGCCGCTCTCCCCACCAGCACCGCTGCCGGCGCAGGAAGAATTTCCCTAAGCCCGTTGCAGGAGGAGGGCTCCGGATCAGCAGGTGTCACGACGCCCGCGGTACAACCGTGAACTCTGGCGGCAGCTGCTGGGTTTGATTCTGTCAAAGGAGCGGGCAGCACGGTGCAACAATACGTTGGCACACAAAGCGGAGCTCTGGCTTGCGCTGAATGCGGAAATACAGCTGCTCTGTAGCCCTGGATAAAAAGGCTACAGGTTGAGGACAAGGAAGAAACATCAATGTCTTAAAAAAAATTATTAAAAAGGAAAAAAAAAAGAAAAAAATAAAAAGAGAAACCCTGAAGGCCTTGAAATCATAGTTGGCTAGACTTTGTGTGATTTTCCCACATGTGCTAATGCAGTCAGATCCACTTAGCATCATCTCAGTTACCTTACATCTTTTATAGTTCAACATGATATTTACAGGGGAAAAAAAGGGGGAAAATGCCATGTCATTTTCCGACAAAAGGATCCATTTTTATGCCAATTTTGCGAAGCAAGAATGCATGCATTTAGTTTTTGTTAAGTATTGTCATTAACTGTTTCCAGCATAATATAAATTACAACGTGGAAAGGGATCATATATTCCATAGTTTTTGGGAATACGACAAAACCACACAACTGTAGTGTGTCTGTTCAGCATGTTTTTAAAATAAACGGTCTCCTAAGACTCTATTAAGAAATGACGGTGGAGAAAATATATCTTCCAATGTCTGATTGGATGCAACAGAAAAAAAGTGAATTAAAATGGAAATGATTCAAAGAAACAGCTTAAGGGTATCACATTCCTCTGGCCTTAGTTTTGTGTAAGAAATTATAACAGTAATGGAAATTGGGCAGATTACAGTAAATTTAAATTCTTTGTCATCAACAGCTATCACATTTGCTTTTACTGATACACTGCTTCTTGTTTTACTGTACTTTCTTTTTATTCACAACCACACACTCTAGGCCAGTTCCCCAAACATTGCTTATTATAGCGGATACCATTAATTATGGAACAGTCTATGTTTCAGATTACATGGGAAACCTGTTGTCCTCACCCCTGTCTGTATATACACTTCACCAAATAAATAGTGAATGACATCTGTACTCCATTTCCACTCAGGCAATTCCTACTAAGCAATTTCGCTTTTATTAAACCCGGGGCATGAGGGGATCACATCAGCTAGCAACCACACAACCCAGTACAAACTTATCACCTGTTTACTTATTTTAGTTTTTTAACATATGGGAGTCGTTCTCACTGCATGTGTACTCCTACCCTCTATGCCAAAAAATAATACATATTCATGTAACTCTAGAGCTCATTAAGAAAAGAAGCACTTTAGCAGTTGTGCAACTTAAGCCTTGTCCTTACTGAAGATTTTTGTTTTAAACTTTCTAAGTAGAATCTTCCTTTTTCACTGAAAATGCTCAAGCCTGGAGGACAATTTACAGATGCACACCTGGGAAAAGTAAGAAATTTTTGCGCAAACAGTACTGAGCAGAAGTGTGAGAAGTCAGTGAGTACAAAATTTCATGAGTATGCCCCAAATACAGCATTTATTACATCAGATGCTTAATTGATATTGTTTGTTTCTTTTCTTTCTAATAGTATGTCCGCTCCTCTGGCATTGACCTGATGAGCTGATGGTCAAATAGAGTAGAAGTCAGTCTCTTTACAACTTCTCTGGATTAATTTTGGGGGTGAGAAGTATTTAATAATAGGGTATATTTTATCTCTACACAGCTCTGTCTTAGATGTTCTCAGTAAGAATCTGACAAGACTAGAAGCACGCTGGATAAGTGTATAGGTAAGTGCAAAGGGAGGAAGAAGGCAAGTCACAAAGGCTGTCTTGAGGAATGTGAATATATTCTGAACACAAAACTGAGCTACGACTATGATATCAATATATATATGATGTTTTGGGTGAGTACAGGTGATGGAAAAAAAAATCCTTTATTTCCTATAATGTAAAGCAAAATTAGGAAATGTAAGGCAAAGAACAGTGTTTTCAAATCTGTATTTTATAGACTGATAAACAACAGGAAGGGAAAAAATATCCCCATATATTTAATTTGATGCATATTTCTATGAAATGGTTGAGTAAGGAAGAATTTTCGTAATACATCTAAATGCAACTATTTCTGGCCTACAAGAACAGTAATGCATTAACACTGGTGACTAGACATTTCTTTTTCTCTCTTTTTTTTTTTTTCTTCCAGATTCTTTATCAAAACATGCCTTTTATTTCCAGTATATTTTTCATCTTCATTTGGGAATTACAGATAGAGTAAGGCAAATTTATGTGGAATGCTTTTATTTTTGTAACTTGAAAACAGGGGGTTTTGTTCTTTTGGTTTTAGAAAATGCATTTGTTCTGCATACAATTCCAGTTTTATATCTTTAATCAGCTACAATTTTTTCCTCTCTCTCTGCACTCCTACCTATGTCCAACCACCTCGCATGTAACAGGGCAGAGTGTAGTTTTGTGATATAATGGGATATTCCTGCTCACTGTCAGGAGAAATAAAGCCTATAAGGAAAAACAAGCTAGTAGAGTGACTTTAGTAAAACTGTTTTGTAGTTACTTCTCATCTATAGATTTCTTTATTTTTATGGCAAAAGCCTATGTATGGGGGAAAAAAAAAAAAAAAAACAGTGTACATAAGAAACTCCCTAATATATCATACATCTGGGAGGGACTCTTATTGAGTTCCTCTAAGAATTCCTTGAGTTCCTTGGAATTTTGCTGGACAGTGCCTGTTGCTCTATTTTCAGCCCTCTGAGGAACATCATACACTACAACACAATTGCACAGCTAGCTGTGGCATCACCACTAGGTGAAAAAAAAAAAAGAAACAGAACCTTCCCTATTAATTTCATCAAACTTTTTAGTCTGCCTCTAATGCTTCCAAAGATTCAACCAGAAGCCACTAGAAACAGGAAACAAATAGAGGAAAGAAATAGTGGTTTTAGTCACTAGATTTTTTTTTTTTTTTTAAAGTCAAATAATTTCAGGTTAAATTAAAAAGACAACACTTCGGCAGAAGTGATAAAATATGAGAAATTTCCCCTTGACCAAGGCTTCTGGCTCTGTTCCTACCATGTGCCTGTGCACATATTCCCTAAAAGCACATTATTTCTTTGAGAACTGTTTTTTTTTTTTTTTCTTTCTTCTTAAGCACTAGAACACTTGGGAAACTCCAGCTAATACAGAATGCAAGAGCACGTCTCCTCAGCAGCACCGCTGCTGGGAACACATTAAGCCTGTCCTTTGCTCTTTGCAATTGCTTCCCATAGAATATCAAATCAAATTCAAGGTCTCAGTGCTTATCGTCAGTACTGAAATACCTGAGACTATGTCCAGAGCGGTGAACACGGAGCTCATTGGAACTGCCATGTGCTGGCCACCTCCTAACATCATCCCAGGGTAAGGCCAGGGCAATTGGAAAGCCCCTCTTACCATCATTATCTAGCTTTCTGTAGGAAGGAAACCTGGGGGTACAGAGCAGTAGAAAGCAGCAGCTTCAGATGAGAAGCAAAACTTCTCATAGACAATAGGTGTTACTATTTACACATGCAGTTTCCAAAATCTTGCTGACATCTGTCTTATTCCAGAATGAGGGATGGAAGAGAATAGGCTCCATTAGTAATCAAGGAGCGTCATAAAAATTGCCACTGAACTAAAAGACTCTTTGACCATGCCATATTTAATGCAACTACAGATATTTTTATTAAAGCAACATCAACAAAACTGAAAAACAAAATGTTTGACAACAAAAATCATGTTTTCTTTTCTTTAGGAAAGTAAGAGTGAATAAACACTGTATGATTAAGGTCAACTTGCACTGTGGTGCGTGATCCTAGAAGATAATCAAATGCTATAGTAATGAAGGCACTAGAAAATGCATCATGCATAGTCAGCAAAAAAATAAACAGGATTTCACAGGTATTATTATTTCTGGGATTCAAATAGACTCCTGAGTAAAAATTCAGGGCAAAAACTGGAATTTAGTTGGGGCCTTAAGTGGTTTTAATGTAGACTTGCTCTGAATCTAGATAACCCTCATCAAGTTTATTATATTTAAAAGAGCTTCAAAATATTTAACATTATAAAGTCCCTGCCACTGATTTCTTTTAATAATTGAAGCCAATTTATTCCTGGTGTACCGGATGCTATTATATTTTAATTCAGAATATATAATATTACTGCACAGTTGGAAGAGACAAGGACTTTGAACCATTGGTCTGTCCCATTTTTAATATTTTTTCAACTCCAAGAAGTAACAAAGGTAGCACAGTTAAAATATATCTTTCTAAAATGTAGTTTGGATGAAAGTTTCCGATTCCTAACCCCCTTTCTAAATGATCCGACATAAATGTGACCTATAATGTCCAAGTCCTTGAGACTACTAATTTTATGAGAACCACCACTAAAATCGGTGAAAGCTGCTTGTGTGAATGAAAATATATGGAATAGAATGCTTAAACTTGTTTATATTCTCTGCAGAATTTGAAATGTCTCTGATTTTAAGTGTGGTTATTTTATCTGCTGAACTGAATACCAAGGCTGAGCATAGGAAATTAAAAGTGAACAAATACAAATGAAAATTCAAGTCTGAGCTTTGAAAAAAAAAAAAAAAAAAGAAAGAAAAAAAAAAGAGAGAATTAAGCTCTTGGTTTGGAAAAATTGTACCTAACTTAAAACACTAATAAGGTACATATTTCTGGAAGGCTAGAAAATAGCCTCCCACCATAGACTGCACCAAGGACATTGTCCCATATGGAAAAAAAAGAGAAAAAAAAAGAAAAAAAAAAGAAAAAAAAGTTGTATTTTCCTCCTGCATTTTTGCTTTATAAAATAACAAAGTCTTTTAAAACTTACTTAAGACTTTTCAGCTAACAATTTTAGTGTTATGTTATTCAAACAAGTTGTGGGGAGGCTGAAAGAATCTGAGAGATCAATAAAATCGATAATGTTATGTAACCCTTTCCATGCTTGTATTATTTAGGTTTTGCTTCATTTCAATAAACTTGACATATGAGAAATGAAATGTGCAAAGCAGTTTGACTTTTTATATTGTGTGCCCTGAGCAAGAAGACATGTCCAGCAAAAGCTATCATATATCAAACCTATTTGTACATGGGGACCAGGTTTTTCTTTTCATATAACCATAAGCTATTGAGCAAGTACTTGTCTTTTTTTTTTCATGCATTTTCTTTTGTAGTTCTTCTGTATTCTTTCAAAAGTCTGCAAAATTTCCATCTTGTTTTATCCTTTTCTATGGTTTATGGATTCCATACAGCTTTAAATGTTCTGATTATTGTGTACTTGTGCAGGCAGCTCTTGCTGGGTCTCACCTGAGGATCTGGCCCTATTTCTGTGGGGTTTGGGAAATCAATTCTCCAGCCACTGTGAAGCATAAGGGTTTTTTTTTTTGCTGGTAAATACAGCCCCTCTTTTGGGGTGTTAACTTTTGCTTTTAGAAATGAGTGATTTGGAAACTCCATAATTAACTTCAGAGTGCTCACCACCAACACAATCCTTGATTTACAGACACTTTCTCTATTAGCTAGTTTGCCAAAATACTTAAATATGACCCATACAGAAGCGGAAATATAGGAAGGTAAGAGCATGCCTGCAGCCAATCGCCTGGAACAACATTATTCAGCGAAAATGCTGCACTGCACAAATGTTAGAAATGAACTACAATGAAAAACGAATATATCTGACATCTGTAAAAATCAGCAACGTCTGAAGGATTTGCAGTGTTTCACCTATCTCCTTATCAATAAAAACGCAGGAAGGAGATTTGTGAGTATATCACCTACCTTACTAGCAGCTTGCAAAACCGTGTTTACGTGCCTCAGAGTTTTAAAATCTTTACTTTCATTAACATGAAAAATACGTTTTTCTCTCTCTTTGCAGACAGACATTAACAAAAATAAAGAAGCCAAAACCTTCCTATCTTGTTAAAACAATAGTCTCTCTTTGTTAAGCTTGAGATTGTTTTAGTCACATAAAGCAGCTAATATTTAAACAAAAGACCGAAAAGTTAAGACAGAAGTCAAATATAACGCCGGTGCCATCAGTTAGATTTTCTGAGGTGCAACTGAGATCAAAATATCAGTTCTTAGATTAATACTTTTTTTTTTTTTCATGACAAGACACCTTTGTATTTTTCCAGTTATAAATTCTGTTTGTAGAGAAGGATAAAAAACAGACCAGGACAGAATACTAGTAAGTGACAGCTGGCAATAGTTTTCCACAACAATTTACTCAGCAAAAAGCTTTTCCTAAGAAGATATTGGATGATGAGATTGAATAACAAAAAATGGGCAGGTATTTTAATGGACAAGCCATAATGAAATGGATAATATTATGCAGTAAAAGTTTACTTATTACCTTGGCTTTGCTGGATTTTTACTTTGACCACATTTTAACAAGCAATACAATATAGAACATAATCTTTTAAAAATGTAGTTTTATCAAAAATATTAAATAAAGCACTCTTCCTTGTTTTCAGAAAAAAAATATTTAAGATCTTGTTTCACGATGAAATTAAAATGTTTACCAAACAACAGCTTTCGAGAATGGAATATACTATCCAAAATAGTAAGAAGTCTGTAAGAGTACTTTGCTCTGTAAAGTGTGGATGTATTTTCACTAGAACAGCGTTTGGATAAATCAGTATGTCCTAAAATACACAGAAACCTCTAAAACTCTGGGTCAGAGGAGGCAAAAAGTACTTTTGTACTTTTTGTTTTGTACTTTTTTTGTACTTTTTGATTGGTTAAAAGAAAAATCCAAAACCATCTTCAGAAAGATTAAACGCTCGCATTGAAAAGGAAAAGCACCATGGTCAGCTAATCCACCGCTTCTCATCTATGAGCTCTTTGTTTGTAAAATACATGAAATGATGCTCAGAACGACTACCAGTTAGCAGAAATGCTGCCCATATCAGTGTTTATGCAGGCGCGACATTAGCCAGGCAGATGCTGTCCTGACCTCTGCTCAGCAAAATCTGTTGGATGGTTTAACTGTTCTTTACTCTCCTGAAAGAGCCACGAGGGAGAACAGTGTCAGTGGTGCCTCTCCGAGGAGCAGGGCTGCCCACACACCTCCCCGGCTGGATGCCAAGCCCCATCCGAGGCAGCTCCATGCTAACATGAGCCTTGAGCATGTCCCAGACTTGTGCAAATTGTAAAGATGAAAGGGAAAAAAAAGGGGGGTTATAAGTTTCCTTTCCGAATGTTTGGCTACTGCTCACTGTTTTTAGGTGCTTTCTGGAAGTGAATATGAGGGTTCGCACTGTCTTACGGATTTCCACTTTAGTCTGAATTTAGTGACTGGTAGACAAACTGGGTGAATGACGGAGGAGAGAGTGAGAAGAAAACAGAAGTAAGATATAAGTCTCAAATCTAAGAAAAGGCAACACAATACTGCCAAAGCACTACTCCTGTGTGTAACTTCATATACTACTGATGAGAAAATAATGATGGAGAATAATAGGCTAGAGGAAGCAGTGAAGAGTGTCAGGAAAACAGTAGAGTACAAAAGTGGCAAAGAATATTAAAATGAGTCTGTGAAGGGCAAAGGAAGAAAAAATATGAATCACATTGGACTTCCAAGTTTGATGTTAGTTGATTGATTAGTGACTAGTGTTTGGAGTGGTGCTTGCAGCTGGCTTTGGGGCATTTCAAAGCATCTGTAGTTTACCACAGCAGTGTAATGGTGGCATTCAGGAATAACTTTTTGAGACAAAATTATCGCTAGATGCCAAGGAAGCTATTACGGTTCACTCAGCACCAGAAAACTGACTAGCAGTTTTCTATTTCCATCAAAATCTGAAATATTTCCCTCTCTGACTACTTCTTAATTGCCTTAGGTATAAGAAAATGTCTTGTAATTTTTGTACGGGCGGGAGGGGGCGCTCTATAAGATATGCAACGACATCAAGGTCAATAAGTATAAGCAATATTTTCTATGATTCTACTTTGTTCTTCTGTTTTCTACTTTTAAGGGACCTTCCTCCAGGAGGGAGAGAGAGCATAAATCCAAAAAAATGATAAGAGCAGCCTATCTACTGCTCTAATGATTTGTAACCTTTTTATTATTATTGTTATTTTACTGAAACCATAAGCTGATAAGTAAAAGGTAGAAGGAGGATGACCGTGAGCCGTTCTGAGCAGTCAGTTGTTGCATGGATTTAATATGGAAATTATGTTAAGAGAGCCTGATGTTCTAGCCTGAAAGCATGAGAGATGCTGTTTGAAGATGTGCACAACCACAGAAGGCGGCTTTGTTTGCCAGACAAAATTTTATTTCCCTCTTCTGTTCTTGCTCCCTCTTAGCAGATGGTGTTTCTTCTTGAAGCTCTAGGGAGCTAAAGGCAAAAATAATGCCATACAGGAGTTCCAGGAGCATTTTTAGAAGATCTGTTTCACTTCATCTGTATTTCCTTCTTTGTGTGATCTCACTGTGCACTTTTAGCTGCTATCCGTACATTTCTATAATTGACTTAGTGCTAATATGGAGTTAACTTTGATAAAATAGACATAGAAAATATTAGGCCACTTACAACAAGTTCACTACTCCTAAGGTCTGTCTGGAGAGGAGTCTCAGGCATTTACAATGAAATTTGACTCGAAACCTCAAAGAATAATTTAATTTCTACTGCCTTCTTTGTACCTGCCCATCCTCTAACTGCAAAGCTGAAATCCCTGTCCCATTTCTCCTTTTAATTCTGATGTGAAACTTGTAGGGAAAAATGTGCTATTGCCCACAGTTCTCAGGAATCTCTATCATGAGTACCGATTGTGGGTTATACTGAATTACATGGAAAGTGTGGTTGGTTGGTGTTGGTAGAAACAAATACAAACCACAGGAAGGACAGAACTAGTAGAAGAGTTTTTTTACATGTCTTTTCTAATTTCTTTGCAATAAAATTACTTACATATTACCCATTCTCCTGGAACTGTGTATGTCAGCATATTGCTCACACTGTTAATTAATGTAAAGTACAATGATCATTCATTAAACATTATGTTTGCAAAATACCACTGTATTCTGTTTATATTACTGTACTGGGAGCCTCACAGGAAAAGACTGTCTGTGTTTCCAGTAATAGCTGCGTACCAAATACGGCAAACCAATCTACAAGTAAAAAAATAATAGCAGGTGGAAGTCAGAGGAAAGGCACACAGGTCAGCAAAATAAGAGCATGAAGTTTAGCGAAGACAGTATTTTTAGCCTGAAGAGTCCAAATAGCTGTCAATCTCCAGTTTCTGCATCACTTCCTCACCATATCACTGAACTAACGTAGAAGAACTTAGGAGCCTAAAAAAGACCTCTTTTATACTCACAGAAATGTGATCCCCAGTTGAACACAGCATTCTGCCTGTCAAGTAAGAAGTGGAAAACAATTTTTTTTTCTCTGAAGCTTGTTATTTCATTTCCCATTGCTGCCTTTTCAAGGTAGCTTTTGCTAATGACAAAATAGAATGTAGGACACAACATTTTGAAGAGAATAGTTATAGAAAGTGGGTTTTGTTAAACCTCTTCTGTGACCCCTTCTTCAAGGTGTTACTGTTAAAATGGGGAGCACATAAATGCTTTCCCACTACTTCAGGGTCCCTGGAGACCTTTGGAGACTTTACAGGCTCTAGAAACAGCCTTATAAACCTGTTCACCAGGTAGGTTTACAAGAATATTGATCATGACTTCAGCACAAAGGAATATTCTTTCTATAAGCTTTAATAATTTGCCAGGCTTCTCTGTTATTTATGTGTCTAGGGATTAATCTACAGCACTTGAACTCTGAGAGACAGCTTGGAGCTGGATTGGGGGCCAGAAAAGCCCTGCAGAGGCATCACCAACTCATTTCTCCTGATGCCGAGTTCAGAGCCCCCTTTGCAACCAGCAATATTTTCAGCTCAGTGAGGCTGGGAACATACTTCTGCTGAGCGAGGCAGGAAACAATTGCTTTTATGACCTCCCAAGCTTCAACCAGTTGGTGTTCAAGAGTAACAAAACATGAGCAATATTTAGAACTGTTTCCAAGTTTAAATCTCCAGGAGTCACATTTCACACAGCACCAGCCTTTGAGGATATAAGCAGTCATCCAGTAACTTTGAGTTTTTGCTAATGATGGAAGATAGTTCTGTCTCCCTCTTTCATACATACACACAGAGCCTGTTAAAAAACTCCTAGATGCTGGCAAAACACACAGGTGATAATTAACTACTTACGGTAAAACTCACTGTTGAACATGGGCTAAATTCTCTAAGCCATTTCACATGCTTTTACAGAACCGTGCCAAGAATGAGGACTGAAGTCTCTGGGTATCGTCCCATGAGATGTTAGGGCAGATGGGCACTGTTCTACCTTATATCTATATGGCATTTCCTATACCTGTACTCTATCACAGCATTGCTTACCTTTCTAACGCCAAGGAGCAGAAGTTATTTTCAGGTAACTATCCTAATAATGTTCGCAGCTTTTTCATTTAATTTGCTGTTTCCAAGCCAAAAAGAACTCTTTTTGCTAGTACCTCTCTGTCTTTGCTTGTGCCAGCTTGTGCCATCACAAAATTGATATTTGTAGAGTTTAAAAAGCAGCAAAACCTAAGTAGAGTGTACGGATATTAACTTACGTACAAGTTAACTTCCTAACTCACTAAAACTTAAAGCGAATGCATTACTTCAACCATGCTGAACAGTTCAGTTGCCTGATTTTAGAAGGACACTGGTCTGAGTGAATATTTGCATACCTTTTGCACCTGCCTGATACTCTTCTCAAACAGCTAAGTCTTATAGGAGGCAGCTCAGGATCCAAGGGGAAAAAATCTCACATATACTAATTCCAACCTTTTAAGTTCTACTCTCTGCTAAGGTCTTAAGAAGATTTATATAAAGCCTACATGTTGTTCCCAGTTCAGGTCCTTGACAGCATACTTTAATTTTAAAGCTGCTCATTTTTCTGTTTATCAGCTGGACTGGGAGGGGGAAATAGTGACTCACTTTTTAAACTCCTGCTTCTGCTCTTCTCTGTCAGAATTACAGCTGTCTCTGCTGTCTCCTCTCAAATCATCCGCTTCATTTCTTGACAAACTTGAGCCTTGCATTCTCTCCAGCTAATCCCCCATCTTTCTTCTTTCACATATCCCTAATGCTCTTAGGAACTGTTCTTAACCTCACAAATCTCACTAAGAGGCAGAAGCAGCCCAGAGTGAGAACTCTGTTTTCATATTTAGCCTTATCGTTGGAAGTGCCAAACTCTGGAGCTCACGTGGCACTGACTGAGTTGTTAACAGGCTTAGTATTTTAGACCAGGACCATTTCTCTGTCTCACAATATGGCCCAAGAAACAGTGACACTGACACAGGCAGGGGCAGGGCTGCTGGAATTTTCATACTGCTGCCAGAGAAATTGCTCATTACTAGCCTTTCACAAAGGCTAGAAACCGAACTGCTCTTGTAGCTAGGACAGATTTGGTAAATTACGTAATAAAATTGTGTTTTCTAATGTAAGTAATTAGCTAACAATTGCTTTTTTCAGGTATAGTCCATCATCCCAGAAGCCAAAGGCTTTGTTTTCTACTGGCAAGAAGCTCTTCAGTGTAATGCTCTGGCTTTCAACATTGAGTCTCAGAAGTCAATTAATTCAGATGCTTTCATTTTTAAGGCAGTTACTGTCCCCCCAAAAAACCTCTTTTGGAAGCCTGGAAGAATTCTGGATTTTTTTTCAAGCTGGGACCCAGAACAGAAAAAATCTAGAGCAGTTTGGAGTTCTGAGTGTTTCATGTGCTGATTCAGCATCATATTTACCAGTTGTACCTTAAAGAAGTGGTTATCCAGAAACATTCCTCTTCCTCAGTATTTATTGTCCCATAGTCCATTGCACACTGCTCATTTAAGGCCACTTTTCACTCATTAACCTCAGATAAAATGCTTTTTTTTTTCTCTTGGAAAATATCATACTGTTCAGGAATTTGTCAATACTTGAAAACTTGAAATTGCTCACTTGTTGGTTAACTGATTTTCTATCAGGGGGATTTTCTACCAGGGGATTTTCTATCAGTATACTGACTAGAATTATTGGTATACTGTTCTGACAAGGTACTCTTTGCTGTATCTGACATAAACGTTGAGTAGTGCATGCTATCAGTTTTGCACTTGCCTCTTCTCAGCAGGCCAACTTTTTACTTGTTCAAATGTGATCTCATTTGTTTGCCCCTAGAAACTCTTTCCAAAAAAAGCGATTTCTGACAAAGCGTTCCCATGTCTAAAGAGGTCATGAAACTGAGATAAGTGCAGCTGTGACAGCCACCATATTGTCAGATACTGGGAACAGAGCCAGCATACTCCAGGGCTAAAAGCAAAGCAACAATTTTTACAGCTGTTTCTAAAGAATAAAGCTGAATATGCAGGACTATTGCAGAATTGCATCCCTTGTGAATTGGGCTCAGAATAACTATCACTCATCCATTGTAAGAGATGGAAAAGTCTTACCTCTTGTCTTTATCTATCCCTAGATGGGGACACCGGGCAGGTATGCCATATGACATCATGTGATCTGTCTGCATGAGCAGACTCTGAGAAGCTCTCAAATTTCCTGAGCACATCTCTCCAAGTGCTCAGCAATTCTTAGAATTCAGAAAATACATATTTCTTTTCTTAATAATATGAAAAGTTATTTGGATGTACAATTTCCTCAGGAAAAAAAAAATCCCTTTTAGAGAATCAGTAGTATGTATCTTCCTTTTGCTGAGATGATCTTGCTACTGCTTTGCAGAACACTGCTTTTAATGAACATTCTCTTAAAAGAGTCCTATTATTTTTCTGTATCAAGACATGTTCCTCATCACTCTGCTTAAACCTGTCATGTAATAAAACAACATCCTTATAAACAAGCAATATTACAATGAAATTTCTCTAGTCATCTGAATACAGATATTTATGTCCAGCTATTTTTAGGTGTCCTAAAGTTAGATAATAACTGATACCTCCAGAACTTGAAAACAATTTTTAAAGTGCCAGCAGATTACTGTCAAAGCAATATGCTTTTATAGTAGCTTGGGCACTTGACGAAAAATACTTCTTATTTCCTGTTGAATTTTGCAAGCTTATTGGACCAAAATTTTGTATCAGCATAAGTGCAATTAACACCAGTACACAAATATTAAACTCCTAGGATATTTTAATAACATCAATCATAGATCCATTTGGGTTGCTCACTGTCCCATTTGCATTTAAGCTATCTCATGCTTTTGGAAAAATGAAAGATACAGTAGCAGCTCTAAGCTGCCTGAACACAAATAGATATGCTACACACATTGTGTGGGATATGTGCAGCTATGTCAGGAAAATAACATAAATGAGACAGCTTGAGATGGTAGTTTACAGATTTCATATTCAAGATGCTCTGTTATATGCTAAGCCACTACTAGGTATTCCAGTATTTCTGTAACACTATAAAATACATGTATTTTGTTATTATTATTATAATGTTTTATAATTATTACAATGTTTTATAACTATTCATAATTGAAGGGAGTTTCAGTTTGATTACACTTTAAATGTTCCAACATGGAGCAAGAGAATAATTCAAAAAAGAAGTACTTGAACTATGACACACTAAGGGAACTGAGATACCATACATAGTGGCAGCATGGAGGGGTAAATTACAGAAACAGCTGCTGTGGCTCTCTCTGATGTTTTTAATCAGTCAACATCAATGCAGGAGTTGATCCATAACAACCTGCCTTTTATCATCTCTCACTTTCTTTCCTCCTGAGTTGTTCAGTTCCTCAGGAACCGAAAAAAAAAAAAAAAAAAAAAAAAAAAAAAAAAAAAAAAAAAAAAGTTTTATAATATATACCCTGTAACAGATAGGATGACTCTACCAAAAAGGCACCCCAACAATTTATCTGCCTAATGGAAACTGCTCAAGACCTGATTTTGGCTCAGTGGTTTAGGTCAAAAGACATAGAGCTAGATGTAATGACAGCCTGCACACTTGCTACAGCACAGGGACAGATGGCCAGAAGGTAGTGTCTAGGGTAATGACTTGCTGTTTCCCAGCTCCTAATTAATTGTGAAAAGAAAAATATGCATGAAACAGTAAATCTTTTTTTTTTTAACAGTATTTTTTAAAACAACATATAGAAAGTTTGCAGCTTCCATGAAAGAAAGTCTGAAGAGCCGAGTTTAAGATAAAATGTATTTTTCAGCAATATCAAGCCAAAAGTACAGAGCCCCACAGTTTCTAAGGTTTTAATGTTTCTCTCTCTCTGTTAGGTTAATGAAGGGATACAGGGCAGGGAGCCCGAGCAATAATTAACCTGGGAGCTTCTGAGCTTAAGAGCTGCGCCAGAGAGAAAAGGAAGCACAGCATCACAGAATGGTTGAGGTTGGAAGGGACCTCTAGAGATCACCTAGCCCAACCCCCCTGCTCCAGCGGGGACACCCAGAGCACGGGGCACAGGGTGGCACCCAGGCGGGTTTGGAAGATCTCCAGAGAAGGAGACGGCACAGCCTCTCTGGGCAGCCTCTTCCAGGGCTCTGTCACCCTCACAGGAAAGAAGTTCTTCCTTATATGGAGACGGAACTGCCTGTGTTTTAATTTATACCAATTACCCCTTGTCCTCTCACTGGCCACCACTGAAAAGGGTTTGGCCCATCCTCTTTACATTCTCCCCTCAGGTATTTGTACCTATTGATAAGATCCCCTCTCAATCTTCTCTTCCCCAGGCTAAACAGGCCCAGCTCACTTAGTCTTTCCTCATAAGACAGATGCTCCAGTCCATTAATCATCTTTGTCGCTCTACGCTGGACCCTCTCTAGAAGCTCCATGTCCCTCTTGTCCTGGGGAGCCCAGAACTGCACCCAGTACTCCAGGTGGGGCCTCACCAGAGCTGAGCAGACAGGCAGGATCCCCTCCCTCGCCCTGCTGGCAACACTCCTCCTCATGCAGGCCGGGATCCCCTTGGCCTTCTTGGCCACGAGGGCCCATTGCTGCCTCAGGGTTAACTTGTCAGCCAGGACTCCCACATCCCTTTCCATGGAGCTGCTTTCCAGCAGGTCAACCCCTCATCTGTACTGGTACCTGGGGTTATTCCTCCCCAGGTGCAGGACCCTGCGCTTGTTCTTGTTGAATCAGCTCATGAGGTTCCTCTCTGCCCAACTCTCCAACCTGTCCAGGTCCCTCTGAATGGCAGCAGAGCCCTCTGGAGTGTCTGTCACTCCACCCAGTTTGGTATCATCTGCAGACTAGCTCAGGGTGCACTCTGTGCCCTCGTCCACGTCACTGATGAACAACAGCACTGGGTCTGGTACTGACCCCTGCGGGACACCACTTCACACGCAACTTCACAAGATGGAAATAAAGAGATCCCTTGG
>VZSV01000065.1:1242677-1254255 GCA_013398735.1 Nothocercus julius | reverse complement strand
TCACTGATGAACAACAGCACTGGGTCTGGTACTGACCCCTGCGGGACACCACTTCACACGCAACTTCACAAGATGGAAATAAAGAGATCCCTTGGGCCAGCAGATCTTGGGAGATACCTGAGGACAGCCACGGCCATCAGAAAAGCTGGACTGCACTGTCTTGGGGAAGAAAAAGAGTTGATGAAAACTACCTGCAGTGAGCTGTGTTAGGCCTGTCTTGCTTGTAATTTGGGGGCGGCCACCTTCCTTCCGCCCATGTCTGCTCAGAGCTACATTTGGAAGGTCAAAGGCCGAATGAACAGTATTGTATCTTGTAGCTGTATGCATTCACCCCTGCGAGGGGTGAAGGTACCTTTGGGAGCCAGGCTGCCAAGAACCATGGGGGGAACCATGACAAAGGAGCAGGTGATTTGATAAGACTCTTAAAATGGGGCATAGAAAATTATAATGTGTTGAGTGAAATCACGATTTATAATCCCTCTGCATGGGATGCTTATGGGGTTGTGTTATGGGATTGGGTGACGGGAGGAGACTTAACTGCATTTACGACCTGAAGAGGTGCTCCCACATCAACCAGCGAACGGAGAAGACATCGGGGTCGCACCATTAATTGGTTAAAACAGAAAAGGGGGAAATGTAGCTGTAGCAGGCCCAGCAAACCTGATAAGAGGGAATTAACACTGAGCCTGAACGGGCACCCCAGCCATCTTCTGGTGCTGAGCACCTGGGAGATGACTTCCCAGGTGAGAGCTATGTGGAGAACGAAGCCCACAGCTGCAGCTGGTGTGATCCAAAATGGAATATATCCAAGCAGAAGATCCCAAGCTCACATAGATTAAGAGTTGGGCTGGAAAGACAGATGCACCATCTAGCAACTTAGCATCTAACCCAGAAGGATCTCTGGAACATCCTGTAAACACATATAGACTGGTGAAGTGTGCAAATACGGACTGGCTGGAATTAGAAAATCTAGCTCTTCGGGACCTGATGAAGAATAAGCTTGCTATCGACTTCCAAGCCAGTAGCCCCTGCTCCTCAATTGCCACCACACTATCTAATACAAAGGTGCTTATTTTTAATGTTCATTCACCCAATGCTCAATTAGCCATTTCAGCGCAACAAAGAATTAGTCCCTACATCAAGTAATTTTGAATACTGAAAAGGCAGTTAAGGATTCCTTGTCTTAGGCTTCAAGCTTGGTTCCTACATACGGCATCTACATGTTGATGTATGAAAATTCATTTTCCTTCATTGCTTTTACTTACGTATAAAGTAACATTTGAAAATTCATTCTTTTTTCTCCTATTTTTTCCTGAAGATAAATGTGTTGCTGAAAATTATTTACATATGTCTTAATTGATATATGTTGGGTTTGTATTCCTTATTTCTTGATTAAATTCTACCTGCACAATTTACATGCTTCACCCTTCTGATTAGAATACAGTTTCTTCTGGATTTTTTTTTAATCTATGCTATCTTGTCTCTGAGAACAAATTAGGATTTCTTTTTCTTAAAAATAAAAACATACGATTTGCAGCATCTATATCTAAGTGAGTATATTACCAGATAAACATTAAATCTGTCATGCAAGCCAGGTTACATCCATACATACAGAACTCTTCAAGCACAGCAAGGTACAAGTCTGCTTATAAATTATTTTAGACAACAAAGCTCTTTCTGTTTTTCTTTCTTAACAAAATTGTACCTTGAAATTCAGACTTATCACCAGCTAAATTTATAGTGAGCAGTGTAGCCAGTAATTTCTTATAAATTTGTTTAATCCTAGAATTTTCTTAGAAAAACAGTCAATTTCTTATTACATTAATAAACGCCCTGTTTATGTTCTGCTTTACCACTGGATGGTGCTCTCAACACACTAGTTAGCCAATCCCTCAAACGTGCTAATCTCAGCTCCCTAGTTAATCAAAAGCAAAAGCCATTTTGAATGCATTTCACTTATGGGATTATTATGGAAATTAAGTGGAAATTACATTCCCCTCTCTACTGCAGCAAGGAGGGATGTGGAGGAAAGGTTTGTCCACAGTTCTGAAGTTATTTGAAGAAACATACCCCCAGCTTTTAGAAAACCAAAATAAAATATTTTTAGGTTGATGGAACATTTTCTCTACATAGAAACTAGAATGGACAAGGAGTTTTAACTGACAATACAAAGTTGAAAGGAAAGGTCATTTTGACTGAAATGTTTTTATTATTGTTACCTTTAAAGGCATGTAAAAACAGGATATTTCAACAGCAATGGGAAAACTATAGAAAAGTCACAGAAGACTGGATTCTCTAATAATGTTTATGTCAGTTGTGGAAACACAAAACCTTATTATGATGAAAAGTTTACTTCAATATTTGATCAAAAGTATTTATTCTTCAAATGCATTCATTTTACTCATGCTGAGAAGAGTCAACTCTGAATTTCTCTTACATGGTGTAAGATATGTAACCCCAGCAGAGATGTCATTCAGTGTTTGTTCTTAGAGGTGGTGGGCTATTGATAGGAAGCCACATTCTGCCACTTCATTCATCTTCAATATATTGTCAGCTCCTGCTCCTCTATGATCATACAAACACAGTACTGCAAAACAAGCTTCTTACAGCTTTAAAATATCTTCTTTGCTGGTGAACTTATATTTGCACCTCAGAGAGAGAAACACAGGCAGTAGAAGATTTCTACATCATAAGATATCTGTTTGCATATAATAAGACTTCTGCCTAGAAGCAGAGGAGGGTTAATGACAAATCTTTGTTGATGGTAGGTAACAAAACAGACATGATTGAAACTTTTAGGAAGATGTACATTTAACAATATGTATGTTTAATGATAGAAACGTTACAGCTTATTCAGGTATCTTTATCACAGTTTCTAGCGATGTCACACCAATGTTTATTTTTAAAAGCTGCCAGTTATACTGCCTGACAGTATAATACTGTTCATGGAGCATCTTTCAAGGCTGCTGAGCCAGCAGAGGCGATGCTTGATGTAATAGTCACACTGAAGTTTGAGGGCACAGAAAAAACACAGGAGAGTTTCATGACCTGAAAAATAATCCGTGAGAGTGCAGCACACACACTGTAAGCTGGCAGCAGGTTTCTTTGTGGCTCTTTTCCCTAAGTAGACATGGCATGAAAGAACAAGGCATGAAAGAACTTTCTCTTCATCTCCACATGATTTTATATAGCAGACCTGACTAAAGTGAAAGAAATTCATTTTCCTCTTTGGTAGGACCATATTTCAAATGAAGATGCAATATCATACAAGGGTGAAGGGGGACACAAATGATTCATAGTCCATGTTCTAGCCTTCATGATGGTGTGAATTTCCTCCCTAACGATGCTCCCCAACTTATTTGTCCGTGCTGGAAGCTTTTGTGTACACACAGCACATATAACCTCTGGCACTCTGTGAAGGAATTATAGCACTGACTTGCCTTTTGGGGAAATTATCAATCAGAATGTGTCTAACAGAAATAAAAAGTCATTTTAATTGTCATTCAATTCTTGCATCAAGCCATGAAAGCTTGAATGATGGTCATCCCCTTTATTTTCCTTTGCTCCTTATCTATATCTCCCCACCCAATAGAGCTCCCATAGCTGAAGCTTTCTCCTCCAGGACTCAGTCCCTCTCTGATAGTTTTGCATTCCTCACTGATGAAGTTACTTAATGTTTGTCTCTTCTTTGGTCTCCTTTGGTGTTTAAGAGCTTGTTATTGTGGGACCAGTTGCGTCTAATAAGCATTGCGTTCTATCTACACACAGAATCTAAACAACATACATACTTCCTTCTAACGGGGGGATCTAACAATGATTTGAAAACCTATTGCTCTTCTTAAGAAGTATTTTATTGAAAGAAGAGTTGGAGAGAGTGAAAAAATGATTACCTATTGAACAACTACAGAGTTTACTGGTAGGAAATAAAGGCAACAAACAAGTATTGAAAGTATTGCTAGGGAGGAAGAAAGGGGCCACGAACAATTTGAATAAGCTTCTGTGTTGTTTTTCTGGTGTTCACTAGACCATATCGACAAATGCTATTCAATGACTAAGTGTGAATCCATTTCCTGGGCAAACTATTGCCACTAGAGCGGGCAGAGACAGAGATTGCTTGACAGCAGCGAGCTCTCTCCTGGCAGATGCAGCACAAAGAGAACTGAGTTCTCTTTCTCAAGTAAATAAAAAAGTTATATTTGTTGAATAGAAATTAGGAAGATAGTTGAAGAAACGTCCACATTCACAGAAACAGAAAGCCCAGTGCAACAGAGATGACCACATGTGGCCTTGTTGCCAACGCTGGTCACTCCTTCCTTCACATAGCGCCCCGTGACTTGTTCCCCAGCACAATCACACTAGCTCTAACCACATGCATTCACAACTACGCTCTCCCTCTTTATTCCTCAGTTCTTCGGATGAATTCTCCGCCAACACCATATATTTATTTAGCATTTTCATGGGTCTTTAGGGAGTGGATATCTATCACGCATCCCAAAATGCAAAGACTACTGACATCTCAGAAGTCTACATGGCTTTATCATTGGGCCTAACCTCCTTTTTAAATAAGAACAGTGCTGGACCCTTTTCCTTAAGTTAACTCACTTTTACCTCAGTCAACCTCATAATTAGTTACTTGGTCATTTGACTTAATGAATCCCCAAAATGTACTGTTTTATTTGAGTGTGGAGCTCTATGGGCTGTCATAATTATTATGGCCTCAGTATCACTGAGCATCCAATTAGTCCCTGAAAATCTTCCTGCATAAATATTTGAAGAGGTAGTTTCAGTGTCCTTGGAGGAAAGATGCTAGCCAGTTTCTCACAGTCTGAAGCTACCCTAAAGTGGCTAATTGCCATCATGTTTTGTCTTGGTCAAAAGCCAGCGATGAGCTCTCTGTCTTGCTTTTTTGCCCCATTTATATGGCATTTATATGGCTGCACAGATTTTTGTGAATTGTTTCATGATGTTGCCCTGAATCCTGAACCCTGATATGCTTCCCACAAACCAATAAGGGAGAAGGAGACGGTTTTCCCTTTTCAATGAAGCAAGAAGTCAATCAAACACAAGAGACGATCACTGGCCTAACAAGCAGGTATTGATATTACCAAAATGAAATTACTTTTTTTCATTAAGAGGTATGATAACTCTATCATCGCCTCCATGAGAACAGTAAATGAGTTTCAAGGAGCATGATTAAATTCATTTATAAAAGCTCCAGAAAGGAGAGGGGCTCTATAACGATGCCAAAATGGCAGAAACGCTACAGAAAAATGCAATCCCTAGCCTTTATAAGCAAACTGTCTAAAAAGGAGATTGACAGTTCAAGTTAATTTAATTCTCAATAAAAGCATTTAAACAATATCACATTTTATAAACACTTTCAATTCTTGTCTATTATGTATGTTGTAAATAAACTATGCCTTTTGCATTTTGCCTTAGCCTGGCTTGAGTTAAGAAAGATTTCAATGTAACCCCAACAAGACACTCTTGTCCAAGACATCTAAAGCCAGGTGTAGGGATGTCTTACAGTATTCTGGTTCCTTGTTGCATTCTCCCCATATTCAATCCTTGGGGAGGGTGTGCAGGGCAGGAGAAAAGATGTTTTATAAGGGTTAGAAGAAGAGGCTGTAGTGTCTTCCAGCTGCTGTTGGTAGCCAAGAAGGCCCTCTGGCATGCGTCGAGATGCTAAGGAGCGTGCTGGAAATATAACATTCCCCAAGGAGTACATCCTACAGATCTCTTTGTAGCTTTCTGTTCCTCGTTGTGCCAATAACAGCATCCCAAGTGTAAAGGAAACCGTGACCACAAAATTTCCCCTCTATTTAATCAGCCAAAAGCGTTACTGTCTTTAACGCCTACAAAGCTGAAGCTGCAAACTAAGCTACTGTTCATATCCAAACTCTCTATATTGACAAACCTAGCAGGGTTGAAGCCATGTGGTCTTATGAGCAGATAGCAGCTTGAAAAAGAGCCTTTCTATCATCAAATCATAGTCACTGAGTGACTGGAAACAAAAGCTGGAAAAGCAAAATAGATGCATCCTGCAATGCTTGACTGATTAAATGCCTTCACAGAGCTGAGTTAAAAACTGCAAGATTCTAACACTTCTTTTTTTGTCCTTTCTGAAATGGGCACACTGTAGTGAAAGACAGTCTCGTATCGTCTCAGACCAACAATCAGATTAGCTTTATTTGCTCTAGAGGGCATATTTACATGCCAGTATAAAACATTAGACAACAGCTGAACTAACATATGCAGCAAAGTTTGGCAGCTGAAGGGCAAATAATTCATTAGCAAAGATGAATGGAAAGTTTTTACTTTATTTCTTGCCAAATAGCGCCAGCTGGTCATGACAAAACTGTTTATGAAATTGGAGATTTTTTTTTTCTTATTCATTTTTTTTTCCTGAGAATTTTTTCAAATGAGAGAATTACACCGGGGCCGGGGCGGGGAAGGGAAAGGGGAGAGAGGAGAGGTTGAATCAAAATAACCTTTTACTGCAAGAAGGAGAAGATTAAGGCCCAAATGATTTTCATTGTTAGTTAGCAAAAGCCTGCATATATTTTCTTTTTTGGTCTCCCTCACGATGCAAGAAAAAATTATGGTATATATAAACCAAAATTTTTTAAGTTTATGATGTATACAACTGATAAAAATACTTTTCTTGGTGTTCCATCATTTTCTGTGTTGTCAACAGTAAAAAGCATTTTTAATCAGAAGAAAAAGCTAGAAAGAGCAACATTATAAAGCTTCTTTAAATCCAGCCTTCAGATATTGACTAGGGCCACTCTGACTCTGTCAAAGTACAACCGGTCATGCATTTCATGCAGAGAAATGAGGCATAACTTTACCAGCATCTAGTGTGGAACACTCCTAAGCCTCTCTCATGCTCTAGCTAAGGTTCTGGAAGGCTCCATGTCTGGAATCCTTACGATTATAGTCTTCTCTTGATGCAAGTCTGACACTTACTGTAGATGCACACACTGGGGCTAGCGGGGCATGCGGTAGACCTGGTAACTTTGAATTAGTAACCTATCCTTTATGAGAGAGAGAACAAAGTAAGGGAACAAAGCTGTTTACTAAAGATGGGGATGATAAATACATTTAAAGACAGTTCTGAACCTTCCAAATTTGTTTCATCCAACGGATATTTTGAATAATTTCTTCCAACATGAACCCCAAACTTTTGTGTTCAATGTAAGTTTTCAGACTAAAACCGCAGACCTGTATCCAAGTGAGGACAATTAATCCATTTCAGGTCTCTGCTAACTGTTTCAGAGATATTTATTTATCTTAAGAAGTGAATAATTAATTCCTATTTAATCTCAGGTCATTCTCAAAAAAGACAAATATTCTTTAGGTTCTGTTGAACAGAAACCACCAAGGATTATTTTTCCTCTTTTCTCACCCTCTTCTTTCTCATAAACTGAAAAGAAATCCAGCTGTAACATTCATTTTCAATAAAAGCATATATTGATTTAGCCAAGATCTTTCCTCTGCTCAGAATTAGTAATTCCCAATTATGGTTATGCTATAACCAATGACGAATAAATAACTTAAATAAGCCCCTGAAGGACTGTATTTCTTCTTTACCCTCAACTTTGATTCTACATATTGCATGCCTTAAAAAAACATCTTTCTCACATCACTGTCTTCTAGTGGAAATATAAACAGTTCTGCTGAATTGCAACAATTTTTAATGGAATTTAAGGTGCAACTTTGATTCTAATTTTTTTTTTTTTTTTTTTTTNTTTTTTTTTTTTTTTTTTTTTTTTTCCTGTGTTGTTCTCTCCAGGGCTGGGAACTAAGAAAAAATCTCTAGTTTTAAAAGCAGAAGGAGATTTGCGCACTGATCAAACTATGAAAAGAGTAAACTGCTTTCCTCACCAGGGAAAGTTTTCCTTATTTTCATGCTCGCAGAATTCAGCCTGGCTTTGTTAAAATTGCTGCCATGTTTTTATCTTCTCCTGAGGCATGTGAAGTGAGAAAACTGGGCCTTACTGATCTAGGCAAAAATCTTGGCACAGAAAATCAAGGCATTAAACAGGGAGCAGGTGGATATATCCACTAATACTCTAGGATGAGTAAGTCAAAATGGCTTGCTTGTGTAAGCTGAGTCGCATCTGTGTGAAATGATTTTATGTGAAAAAAATGCAGGATGGTCACACCATCTTCCTGGTCTACACAAACAATCAAGATAGAGGCAGCTCTAAGACTGGTTCTGCTCCTCTACCTATAGGTAATTAAGGCTATGTGTCCCTTTTGGACAACATCAGCAGCATTGCAACCCAAATAATTTGAGCAATTGGCCCTGCTAACCCTCCTATAAATTACAATGTGGTTGTGAGAAATATCAAAGCATTTTTGAGAATGTTTTGTGCCCAGCTACCGATTCCCATGCTCCTGCAGCAGGACCTGCACACTGACTTGTGTCATAACAGCTCCAGTGAAATGATCCAGCCCTTTGTGGGTGGGACTTTTCATTTTCCAGTTGTTTTCTGCTGTGACCTGCTTTACAGCGTGGCCTCACAAATGCTCAACACACCACTGGGATGGGTGGTGGTGGGAAGAGAAAGAGCGGCAGAAGACAGGGATAGGGACTTCTGAGATGGTTTGCTATTTAACAGAGCATTTCCCCATAGCGTAGCATGTAAACACAGCTCCTTCCCTGCTCTGTCCTAGCACATCATCACCTATGACTTCTACAGAAATCATGACAGAATCAAAGCATGTATCTTCCTGGTATCACAGTCTCTCCAAGATTAACAGCTTTTTTTAATGACTGGAACTCCTCATTACGCCATGACCAAAGTGTGCTACATTAAAAGGACACCCTGCCGCTAATGTAGCACTCCCATTAAATTTTTATAACTTACAGGTTTTTTTTTCATTTCCTTTCAGCTGGAAAAAAAATATATATATTTAAAATGTTCTGGAAGTAACCCATTTACAACTGACTACAAATGTCCACTGCTTCAGGTAGGTTTCGCAGACTAATTCTTTTTTGTCTGAGGCCACACTTACTGCATTTCTGAAGTGCTAATATACTGAATCCATTGCCATGAAAGGGAAAAAAGTACCCTTATTTAAACCCCCCTCATAAAAACTTTGAATAGACTTGAATGAACTATTAGATGCATTGGTACATGGCTAGGTAGCAAAGCTTGTTAGAACATAAAAGTTTTTGCTTGAAAGGGAGCTCTGATGAAACATGCTTTCATCTTCAAATCAAAAGTAAAAAATAATAATAATAAAAAAGGATATCTCAAGAGCAGAATTATTAAAACAACTTGGTTTTAAACAACTTAAGGTACCTATTAGAACGGCATTAAAATACAAGCTTTCTGGTGCTTTTATAATTAACTTTTGTGACAATTTTCTGAAAAAAAAATTCTGTTCTCACATCACATTTAGATTTTCTTGAACTGACATTTTATAGTAAAATACTGCTCTTTCAGAGTTTTCCTTTGTCTCTCTGAAATAGCTCTGTCAGACCTTGTATGTGCCTGCTCAAATTGCAAAGCATGCAGTGCGGTGCTGTTGTTCAGTTCTCCTTTTGGTGAAGAAGATGCTAAATTTTTCTTCTTATTAATGCTATTAACTGCAAAGGAAGTTGGATGAGCTGGTAGTGTAGGACGGTGGAAAGGTCCCATTACAGTCTTACCACAGGATGTTCCCTCGCCCTTAGACAGATACCATACCTGGCTCGTCTTCCCCAGCTCTGCCAACAGTCAGTAGCTTGCTCTGAAAGACTCACAGCCATGCCCTAATATAACCACCCATGTTACCTACTCTCTGCTCTCCGCTGTGGGAGTCTAAAGAGACAGGGCAGATTACATTATCCAGCTTGTTAGGTACCCAAACTTGCATAGAGTGAATACTAGCAAGTGTAAAAAGATAGCTAAGGTGCAATTACTCTTTCGAAATGACCCTGGAGTTCCATGCTGTAATCTTAGCAGCAGTGTGAAAGTCTAGTGTTTGCAATTGCCATATTTTTCATGGTACTTTTTAGGACTGACTATACAGGCTTGGGGAAGAGCGGCTGGAGATCTGCATGGCAGAAAAAGATCTGGAGGTATTGGTCAACAGACAGTTGAACATGAGACGGCAGGTGCTTGCCCAGGTGGCCAAGCAAGCCAATGGCCTGCTGGCTTGTATCAAGAACAGTGCAGCCATCAGTCCTTCTGTACTCGCTGCTAACGAGGCCATACCTCGAATACTGTGTTCAGTTTTGGGCCAGTCACTACAATAAAGACATGGAGGTACTGTAGCGTGTCCAAAGAAGGGCAACAAAGCTGGTGAAGGGGCTGGAGCACAGACTTTGTGAGAAGTGGCTCAGGGAGCTGGGTTGTTTAGTCTGGAGAAGAGGAGGCTCAGGGGAGACCTTACCAATCTCCATGCTCCATAACTACCTCAAAGGAGGTTGTAGTAAAGCAGGAGTTGGTCTTTTCTCCAGAATAACTACGGATAGGACAAGAGGAAATGGCCTCAAGTTGTGCCAGAGGAGGTTCAGGTTGGATATTAGGAAGACTTTTCTACACAGACCTTGATGATCTCGAAGGTCTTTTCCAACCATAATGATTCTGCGAGAGTAGATAAGCAGTTTTTCTTTTATGGTGTAAACGAACTATGTGATCTTTTCCCTTCTTCCCTTTGATAGTATCGGGAGGAATAGTAGGAAACTTTTCTCCCTTGCCTCGTATTATAAGTCTCCAAACCTCTCCTTACCACTAAGCAGAGATTCATACGTGTACTCTTTTGGACTGCAGCTTATTTCAGGGTGCTTGGCACAGTGAAATTATACCAGTAAACTTACATAAGAAGGAGATGCTAGAAAGGTTTTGGGGTAAATTGCAGGGCTGTCAGGACACTAGTCAAAATCAAGTGAGACAGGCAAGAAAACACTTATGGATCCCTTGTGGTCTGCTCTGATTTCATGGCAGTCTCTGTATTCTATTTGAACACCAGAAATTCATGGAAATTTGAATGAGGGCCATTTTTATACTGCCTATACAATTGTCTTACAAATCATGGCCTTAGATTTTGCCTTCCAGGAGTGGAATTAAAAGTTGGGTGAAATTTGCTCTTATGGAAATTTGGATAAGGCATCTGTGAACATCTGAGGAACATCAATGCTAAAATCAGTTTCAAGCAGAGTACTGGCTTGCTTCTCATGTCCTGGCTACTAGGCTCGTGGAGTGCTCTAGAGGCAAGAGTCAAACACAGCACTAGACATGCTCTGGAAGTGCCCCTTGCTGTTCTTTAGCCTCAGCCCTCTGACTGCACCCACTTGGCAGGAAGCTGGCTTTTTGTTTGGTGAACATCAAACCATGCCATTTTGTCCAATGCCAAAACGAGCTTGGATGTTCCTGCCTTCCCCACATCCCTTTGGTCCAGTTGCTCATTGCTACCCCTGCATTACTATTTCATAGAACCATAGAATGCTTAAGGTTGGAAGGGACCTCTAGAGATCACCTATTCCAACCCCCAGCACACGCAGGGTCACCTACAGCATGTGGCTCAGGACTGCGTCCAAGCGGGTTTGGAAGATCTCCAGAGAAGGAGACTCCACAGCCTC
>VZSV01000065.1:1229314-1242530 GCA_013398735.1 Nothocercus julius | reverse complement strand
CATCCTCCTCACTGCCTCCCTTGAGGTCCTTATAGACACTGATGAGGTCTCCTCTCAGCCTTCTCTTCTCCAGGCTGAACAGGCCCAGCTCTCTCAGCCTTTCCTCACAGGGCAGATGTTCCAGGCCCCTGATCATCCTCGTAGCCCTGCGCTGGACTCTCTCCAGCAGCTCCACATCCCTCTTGTCCTGGAGAGCCCAGAACTGCACACAGTACTCCAAAGGTGGCCTCACCAGTGCGGACATTCCTTTCTCTCATGGGTGTACACTGTGTTTTTGCTGCTGTAGAGATTACAGAGTTACACTCAGATTACACTGTCACCATGACTGCAAAGACTTCTGCCAACCATAGGATTTGTTCTGACAGTATACAGATAAATTACTTTCTGTGAATATTCTTCCTTCAGCCAGCTGTTTAGAGGTTCAGATTTCTGAACTCCTTAAGTTGTACTTCATTGCATATCAAGCAACGTAAACAGCAGAAGCTAGATTTACACTATACATGGACATGAAAAACAAAGTTTTTCACTAACTCCGGTTAGTAGTTATTTCTGTTGGCATACAGATTTGGAGATGAACGAAAATCTGGATGAGGGCACTCACAATCCTGCTTGCTGAAATCAGGGAAAGGTATTGGTCAAAGGCAAGGTCTAATTAGCTTGCAATGCTTACTAGATGATGTGCCCTTTCAGAATTTAATGATTTTAAGGTGTTAGGCTGAGATTTTCAAAGCTGTGTAGGAAATTCAAATTTCAAGTTACCACTGAGATGAAAGATGGAAGTAGCAACTGTCCATGTAACTGCTGCAGCAAAAGGAGTAAGAGAGGGCTGCGAATAAGGAGAGTCCAGTGACAATGAAATGGAACTGACAATACAGTGATGACCTCAGTAATATAATATAATTTACTACAGGTAATTTACTCAAGGTGCCATCATTTTTTTTTTCCATTAAACACTGAGAGAGAGATGCTTTATAGAGAGGCTGTACACCCATAGTAGGTCTAATCTATAATTTGATTCACTGTTGGTATAATCATCAAAAGCAGAATTTTCTTAGTAAATATTTTAGGTCTGGGTTTCAGCTATATGACAGGATACTGTGCTTAAAATGTAGTTCTTCAGGTAGTAAAGCCTGAAGGATTTAGATGGGAAGAGATTTATCAGCTGCCTGTGTTTCAGTACAAGGAATACTTTCTATTATAATCGGGCTTAGCCATTAAAAGTATTCTATATACATTTTCCAATTTATATACAGGCTGTAGTGTAGGTTAAGCTGGGTATATAGATCCTATTTTTTTGAAGGGGAGGAAACAAGAACAGGTCTAAATTTTACAACGCTGATTATTTATTTGCTTTGGTGGGTTCTCACCCTGATCTATTCCCTTTCCTGTTTTATATCCCACATAGCTGTTTTTCAGCCTTGAGTTTTCTCTGTAAAAATAATCCAGTGCTTTTTCCATTAAACGCAGGTCTTTGCTGCTAAACACACCTTTGCCACTGGATGGGGCTCGCAATACACAATAGACCATCCTAGGAAATGTCCATATTCAAGTCACAGACTCTGCACTTAAAGAACGCAAGGTACAACACCAGGCAGCGTGCATCTGAAATAACTGAGAATCTAATTCTGCATGTTAAAACAGTGCAGGAATGTAGTTGCTCACATTTACTCCTCCAAAATATGCTTTATTTATTACCGTTTGTGTAAATGAATGAGATGGTAGCTCTGAAAATATGTATTGCATATGCACATGGCTCAGGGTAATAATACTGCCTACATACTGGCATTATGGAGGTTAACATGAAGCCTCAACAAGTAGTAAAACAGTGCAGAAATCAGAAATAAGGGATGTTTTAATTCTGTTCCTTCACATGTCTTCACATAAGGTGTTTCATTTTGGATATTTGTATAGCTCCTTTGACAATATTACCTGCACCCATATGGCTTTCTTTTTTCTAAAGAAGTAGTGAGATATGTTTATTCCCATTTTATAGCTAATGAATGAATACAAAAAAGGAGTGTTTTGGTAAAGGTGACAGAGGAGGTTGGTAATAAAAACCAATCAGTGCGAGCCGGTCAGGCACCCACCTTATATTCTCACCAGCACTACACCCTTCTATGGTCTTTTATGCATTCAAATACAAAGAACTTTTTCATCTTCTGCATTAGGATATATCTTTTTTTTTTTTTCTCTCCTCACTTCTAAATATTGCAGATGACTCACGTGCATAGCTTGTTTTTTTAAAAAACAACCACAATTTAATTTCAGTTTGAGTGAGTAATGGCATACACAGAACTCTGCAAAGCTGCCAGTTCTGCAGACATGCTACTCAACACATGGTGCAGATTGCAGCTTGTGAATCAGAATAAACACATGAGGGAGCAGCATAGCCTGTGATAACTTCTAACTTTAATAAGGAACAAACAGGAAGGCAGCAGAAACAATTCTGCTCCACTGCACATTTTACCTGTGGCACTTTTGCTGTGAAATAATATGGAAGAACTTGTATTAGTTTTTTTTGCAGTTGGGGGCTAGGGCCTCCATTTTGATGTCTACCCCCATCCCCATTAATATTTTTTTTTGTGTATGGCCATTCTTCAGAATCAGTCACCACTCGTTTTTCCTCCTGTAGCCTTGCATATTTTCTGAAATGGCAGTCTTAACACTACTAGATAGAACGTAATACAGATGCACTTTCACATTGCTAAGATTGCACTCCTCCTAGTTTTGGTGGCATTTTTTGAATCTTTTTGCTTTCTCAAGCCTGACCCTTTAGCTGCTGACATTTTGGAGAAAATAAAAGCAAAAGAAACCTCATTTCATAAAACCTAGGAGTTAAAATTCACTCCTGAATGGTTTGAAACCAAAGTCATATGGAACAGAGTTGGGTGTAAGGTATTTCCCATCTCCCTCTGTGGAACGGTTTTCACCTTGTGTCAACAGCTGTTTTCCCATTTTGCAGCCTTGCAATGCACTATCCCCTCACCAGAAGTGCTGTTCTTCCTTTTGATCTGTCCTACTGTAAAGAAGCTTCCTGTGACAGACCTATATAAAATATTACAGGTTAGTATACTTTGGGGCTTGCAGAGCAAACCTCCAGAAATTATATATTCATAGCAATTATGAGCCTGAGGAAGAGCTGTCAAGACAGAGTTATTTCTGTAGACAAAATTCAAGGATCAAACGTAATGAGTGCTGTTGTAGAACTGAGATACTCACCAGCAGAATGGAGACCACAGCTGACTACTTCCTTTACAAGGAAAGACAAAATTCAGAAGTGTCAGCTCTCAACAGTAAACACTTTTTAGGTTTATGTATACCTTTCAGTTATCAAGTTTCAACAATCAAAACTCATTTTCTTTGGAAAAATACTGTCATTTACAGCACAGCACAGAAGAGCTGTTGGCACCTGGGCTGGTCAGCGTTGATCATGAAGGCTGTGGGTTCTCAGGCAAGTAAAATGCTAGGTAGTTGAACTGCGGTTAACCAAAAACGTTGACAAGCAGCATCTCTTAACCAAGTGGTCACTCCAGAAAATCAGCCATGGTCAACCTCAGTTAGGCATTCCCGCTTCCTGTTATTGTCTATTGTGAAAGTGACCTTTGTGGTTGCCTTAGGCAATGGATAATATAAATCCTTGTATGAATGTTCTTAACTCTTGAAGAAAGTTTAATAATTTCCTCATCTGCATAAATTCTTGTTGAAGGCCCATCCAGAAATTCACTGGTGCTCTGGCTCAAAACTTAGTTCTGGTATTCCAGCTGAGTCTATTAGTGGCCTTTGTATATGCATTGCCTTGTACCAGCCTTGCCTCAGCATGGATTCAGTAGTCTTTAGTAACTTCTGCTAAGTAACCAGCACTTAATAACTTGCCAGTAGGCTGGCAGTTTCCACTCAGCATAATTTACTGCTTTCTCACCTAGCACAAGTCCACTACTCACTCACTTTCTCTATTAATCCCCAGTATTTCTGAGTAGATTAGGAATTTCGCACATTTGAAACATGCACTTTTGGGTCATAGGCAATATGAGATCAGTTTTGAGGGATCTGTTTCTGGTCAATCCATATTCTACTTGTTCCATTTCTAAGGCGTTCCTTCTTTAGCTTTTTTTGGAAGTGTTGTACATTATTGAGACTAGAGTAACAGTTTGGCATTTGGCTGTATTACATTTTTCCCTTTCTTAAGTGTAACTACTACATTTCCTATTTTCCAGCAGTACAGTATCACTGTGACTCAACAGATCTGTTGAAAGCCCTCCCAGTAGCTTTGCGTGCCAGCTCCTTCAGATTCCTGTGATAGAGGTTGTCTGATATATCATTACTAAATGCAGAGAATTAAACTCTTTGGATTTCGCTTCTTCCTCAGACTGATCATTTCCATTTCCACACCCTCCCTGTCACTAGCCAGCCTGCTTTATCAAAACATCTTCCTCTTGCTGAAAATCAAGCTAACATTTTTGCTTTTTTTTATAGTGAATAGTCATTGGACTCCAATTAGAGACAACCCTAACCTGCATGATTCCCCCCTCCTCTTTTTCTCCAAAGGTTACAAGGTTCCAGGATTATTACTGTTTCTTTTATTTTCTTTTTAATGGTGATAGGTGAAAATCAAACCTGCTTGTAAGAGGGTTTAGTGGATTACAGAAGGATTTTAGTGGTGTTGCCTAGCTATAAAAAAAGCAAAACAAAACCAACAAATACAGGAACAAAATCCTCATACACTTCTCATAGGAAAATACTTTGGTCAAATGGTTTGTTCAGTCACATCTGAACTCTGTCATGACCCATATCCATGGATCATGTATGCTGCTAGGCAGAGCTGCATTTTACATCTGAAGGATGTATTTTTAGTCGCAGTGTTTGGAATAGTTCAATTACGAGCAGTACTTTCCAAGGATACAGCCTCACAGCGTAATGATTTCATCTGTTTCCTTAGGGGAATTATGTGATGAATCCACACAGAGTGTCTGATTGCATTTACCACCTGCAGGTATTTTTAAAGTCCTTTCTTGTTGTTAGGAACTTTAGAGTTACACTTACCAAATGGGTCTGATTATGAGCTTTAGAAAGAGTAGTAAATTTTTTCTCATCTTTGGGTATTACTATAAATAAAGTTTATTGATATATATCACTTGTGTACACAGTTTACTATAGAGCTGTACCAACAGGGAAATATATTTCTACTGTGGGTGCTTTATTTTTATAGAAGAAAGCTGAGTTTCTTAATGAGCCCAAATCTACTTTTTAAATAGTCTGTAGAACCAACTATGATTATGGTAATAAAACTCCCTGCAGAAAATTTTGTGCTCTCTGTGGATTCCACAACACACGCATTTTAAAAGAGGTTTACTTGCATTTGTTCATCATGTCTGCTGACATTTAAGTGAAGAGAGATCTTTCCTTGGTATTACAGGATGCCATTCTATCTGTTATAACTCACTCAGAACATTATGTAGTTGAGAAGTGGAACAGCTTTCCAATATTTTACACTTTTATCTTAGCTTATGCTGGTTGAGTATAAGCATTCCCCATTTCTAAATCTGTGGTTTATTTATTTATTTATTTATTTATTTATTGGTGTAGGAGACTTCTACTTTCTTAAAGGGCAAAGGATACAGGAGTAGGACAAACTCATGTGGACTTGTTACATTAATAGTTACCATCAGATTGTCTTGTGTCTATATAAACTTAGACAAGTGCTTTAAACTAAGCTATTAATTGAATCCCTGTAGGTGCAGTAGTAGGAAACTTTCCTGCAGACTTGTGCGTAGCCTGCAGTGCAGCTGAAGAGATTTTCACAGGAAAAGTTGATTAGCTGTCAACACAGTAGTTTCGTTTTATTTTGACTTCTTCCTCACTGTGGCCCTATGATTTGTCTAATTGTAAGAATGCAGTCACCGAAAACTATTAGGTGCTCTGAGCATTTCAGAACCTTACTGGATCATCAGTTTGGCGGTGGAGCCCTCTAGGAAACTTCAAATACTGCAATCCTCCAAAGACAGATCAAGAGAATAGGCTGGTTATAATGGTGGGATCTGTGCTAGGGCACTTTTAAAAGCAATGATTGTAAACTTGAGCGTTATGAAAAACAACAGGAAAAGGATTATGATCAACAGACCATATCCCTCTTAGACTGTTATGTCATTAGTGAAGAAAGGCACTAAAATAGCTGTGACTATGGTTTGCTCTGCTACTATGAAACAACTGCTGTTCCTGATTTGCTATGTTCTGCAAATATGAATTCTCAAATTATTAACTAAGCTTTATTTCCTCTTCTTGAAAAGAACGATTTAATTGACAAAATATTTCAACACATCTGACTTTCAGAATGTACACTGGAATTTCACTGGTGGACGAGATCATTCTTTAAAAAAATAAAAAAGGTTACTTATACTGAAGCCTATAATAGCTTACTTCATACAGTACATTTTCATTTGGTATCACATTACATGATGAAGAGGTTTAGGTGTTTCATTTTATTCTTTCTTCTCCTTTGGGAGTCTGTCAAAGAGCAGAAGTGAGAAAAACAAGCTGGACCCCAATATTCCTTATGTGACTCCCAGCTCTCCATAAGATGGAAGGAGCTATAGAGCGCCTGGCTCTTGGCACAGCCATCCCTCAGCTTGCATGCATCTTCCAAGTGGGTGTGTTTTCCTTCTAAACTGAAACAGGTCAACCTGGATATCGCATACTTCTTACACAAACATAGGGCAATGCTGCTCTCACTGGCACCAAGAAAGTAAGGAAGTGCCCCACTCTGAAAGCTGAGTGGGAATAGGACCAGGTTCCAGTATATTCCACCAGGGATTCTCTATGTACTTGGTTTAAAACACTTTTCCTCCCATGTCTGTGTTTTCAGAGCTGTGAGCAAAGGAAGTATTGCAGAAATGTCACCTAACACTTATGCTGCTTTGGAGCTTCATTTGCTCAGACTAACGCTAATATGTCTGATATGCCCTGATGAACTGATGCACAACCTTTTATAAAAAAGAGAATCACTTGTGAAGCCATCAGCTTCTTCTCTTCTTGGATGTAATAAAAAGGGCAGGGAAATTGGTTCCAACTCTCTCCAAGTTTCTCTCTAATTCTGGTTAATTATACCAGTGCGCAAAATGGAGATGTTTTTGTTTTAATGAAAACAAAGATTAACAACTTCTGCATGGAGATATGACATCTGCAAGTAGCTTTAACTATTTCTTGGCTATATTTATTTTACATTTTCTTTACATCATGATATATCTCATAGGAACTAGTCTTGCCAATCATGGACCCCAGCTTTGGGTCCAACTCCAAATTAGCGTTGGTTATGGTGGTAGCTCCAGCACTGAAGAAGCAGGCTTTATGTGTACAAAATAGAAGTTCCCTCCCCCTCCATGCATATAAAAATGACAAGATGTAGCCGAAAAGTACATGAAATACATAGGCTCATTAGGAGCCTGTTATGTCAATGTATGAAGCCTGGTAACTTTTGGCTGTCTTTTCCAAAGCAAAGTTTGGTCTTGAGAGAGCGACAAAGCTCTTGAGGGGTGCTGAGGATGACGAAATGTAGACACCTGCATTTGAGATTAACCACAAAAGGAGTCTAGAGTGATGATGGATGGAAAGAGGATATTTTAGGGCATGATTTAACTCATCCTAAAGAGAGTAACTGTTCCATTGTCTACAAAAAAAGTCAAGGATGAGCTGCTCCAATTCACACAAAACTCTACAGATGTCTAGAGTTAATTAGGAGTAACCCTCCTTCATCTCTGGTTACTCTAATGAATGCTAGGGGCTGCATATATGAGAGATTCCCAAACTGGCTTCTCTATGAATAAAAAGTCAACAGCACAGGGCCAGCTGTTGTCAAATTGTGGGTTGCATGTACACTTGCAGTGAGTAGCCTCAGCATTATGTAATCAGGCTTACTTTCTGTTTCTTAATGTAAAGTAAAACTGGGAATATAACACACTAATTTCCCTTTTCCTTCAAATTATTTTCAGTAGTACTCGGGCCTTTAATCATGATCTTTAAGAACTACAGGACCAGAAAATGCTTTCTGCTTACTGAACTGTGTCAGGCTATGTTTATTTTATTTTTATTTCTCTCAAGAGACACTATAGTGGGTTATTATCTCCCTCTATAGCAGTATCAGATTTTTCCACTGCTAATTCCAGTTTCTACAGTCCAATAGCGATGACCATATAAGCTAAGTACTTTCAGAATTAAGTTAACTATTAAAATTCAGCTGATGTGATGTCATAAAGAAGTAATAAAGATAATGGGGCAGAATTCAATCTTGGCTCTTTATTTCCACACAGTATATTCTGTATTTCTAAAATTCTTATTCTTGCCCTGATTTAGTCTGCTACATAGAACCAATCTATACATGAGCCATAAAACATAGCAGTGTATCCATAAAAAGAGCAAAATATTCTTAAACTTTTCTTTTCTCTTTAGCCAGACAATCTCATGAATCTAAATAAATATCAGGGTAAGCAATAGAGGCTGAATTGGAAAGTTTAATAACACTGCATTAAGGCAACATATTAAGTGAATTAGCTGAGTGCTTCAAGATTGTAACACCACATCTGTATTCAAAACTCATCTTTCTTTATGAGGCTTCATTTATGTCTAAGTAACAAATTTTAGTCCAAGTTTTCTCCAAAGGAGGAACGCACCAGTGTTCACAGAGAGAGTCCTTGTTGGCAAACACTTTCAAACCACTGCTACCTGATCATATATTTCATATGAATATCCCTCGCAAAATGCACATAGTGTTTGGTTTGAATTGTTTATCTAAGGACAAACTGACAGATGGAGAAAGCATATCTACATCACAGCACAACTTTTTCTGCATTCATGCCCAGGTTTAATGATGAAATAAGGAGAAAAAAAAAAAAAAAAAACGTTTTGGACAAAACTGAAAACCATAAGATTTGAAGCAAAAGATTACAAGCAAAATAATTACAAAAACACACCTCAGCTTCACCTCAGTTTAACAGTACATTGGTGTAAGCTGGCCTGTAGAAAGTCATTAGAAAGGAAGAGGTTCAGCATACACAGCTAAACCTCTTTTTTTTTTTTTTTCCCCCAGATATATACCTATTATTACCATCCCTTTTTTCACTCTGAACCATTTAAATATCCTGATGATTAGAGACTAAATGTAAATGCCCTTAAAGCTCTTTGCCAAAAGCAAATCTTTCCAGGGATTTCTATCCAACTTGCACTTAATCTGTGACTATAATACGTAGGCTATTGCAGAGGTTGTTAATGATCTGGGTTTCTCCAGAGTTGAAGTCCAAACTCTCCCCTCCCTGTCTATACCCTTTGCTTAGCTGCCAATATATCCTTGAGAACATTAAATCTGACTCTGGTAACATACATATTTTGTGAAGCTCAATGTCTCTAATACCTTAGCATTTTTCCTACATTAACTGCACATTGCAATACAGATGAGGCACTCCGTAAAAGCATTTTGGCCAACTACCTCTCGATCAGCCCGTAATTTTTAGGGGTCTGTTGACAGACACAGAATTAGTTATTCTGAACCATTTGAAACTTACCTAAGGTGGCTTAGTTATTTGTTATGAAGACTAAAGTCCTGTGAAGACTTAGAGTACTCCTGATGACTGACACAAAAAAAACCCTTTCCTCCACATCACACAAAACAAAATACTTCATAGAGCATAAGGAAACAAACCGAATTGATTTTTCCCCTTCCCCCACCTTCCATTTTTCCTTGTAATCTTACCACAGCTGACCACAGTAGTAAAATTTTATTTCACAGGGAATTAGACATGAGCTATTTTACACAAAGAACAATCTAAGCTGGAAAACTTGCAGTAATTAGCTGAAGTCCAGAGCAGGTGATTTTCTTTGGTGGTCCAAGTAATAAAATGGAAATATTATCGTAAGTGTCTCAGGGGATAAAATGCTTGTTTCATCTACCTCTAAAGATGTGATAGTCATGCAGGTTTCTTTAAAGTTGTTCCTCAAATCTGTAGGACAACTCCACTGCATTTAGTAAGAATAAGCTTAACCAATTCAGGAGTGACCTGAATGAAACTTTCTCACAGATATTTAAAACATGAATTGTGCTCTTTCATCAGACTAAAAAAAAAAACAAAAAAACAAAACAAAACAAAAAAAAAACCCTGCTTTTATCTTTTCAATATTCAATATTTTATTTCTTAGCCTGAAAACAGGAATGCAAGACTATTATGAACAAATCCATTTCCTTTTCCTGTCTTCCCAACATCTCTAAAAGTGAATATCCCTGTATATTCAAGAAAAATACAAAATAATTCAAGTCACACAAAACTCTAATTAAAGTTAAACCATTTTAGTTCGTTTGATGAGCAAACTAAACAGCTATTTAAAAAACACAGTAGCACAAACCCTCCATTCCAAAATCAAGAAATGTCTTTGTGTCTAGAGGCAAAGCTTAGAATTAAGATATTTTGTTTATCTTTTCAAACAAAGTATAACAGATGGCAAAAACAGCGTGATAAGTTTTCTTACTGTAGGCTGAGAAAATACATTTCCTATATTTAAGCTGCGCTTTGTGATTCATACAGTTCAGAGGTTTGTGCTCAGGAGGATCATTTCTGATCACAGAAAAATAAGTCATAACTAGTGCTTAAGATGTGCACAAAAGCACAAGGTACTTTATCTCGTGTTTAAGGAAAGCAGTATTAGACCACCATGCTGTGCACCCTCCGCCTTTCTAGCCCTGAAATCTTTAAAGTCCTTGGGCCAATTTCAGACAGACTCATCAGAGGATGGAAGGTTTCCAGGAAAAAATAAGTTCCAGCATGTTTTATTGCTGCTGATGGCTTGATGGTGAAGAGACACCCAAAGTAACGTGCCTCTGCAGCACAAGCCAGCATTTGGCCAGTCATCACTCAAACGCATAGGAGAAGAGGGAGATAAGAGTTTGTGGCGCAAGCCCTTTTGGAGGGTAGCGGTAGCGGTAGTTCCAACTGCTTATAGGTCAGCTCCTATAGAGGATGATAGGATAACAGTGCCATAGCATTGAATAGGAGGGAATATATACGACCACAAGTCAACACCTTAGAAGGAAAACAGCTAATCTTCATTTCCCTTGTCTTCTTCAGAGTTTGCAGGACTCCATAAAGGATGACAATTTGCAAGTCTCCATAAAGGATGACAATTTTAAACAACTGGAAAAGCTAGGGTAAATTTAACGGCACTACTCATATGCTTAGAATTAACAATCTACTCAAAATCTTTGATGGAATAGGAACAGACTGCAGCCTACTGAAAAACATGAAGTATCAGATGTCCAGCAACCCACCTTCCAAATGGTTAACATTTGGCTGATTACTCACATCATTTTAACAAGCTTTGAAAGGTGAGGCCTACAAAAACAAACAAAACAAAGCACCTGTAAGCTTTCAGTTACAAATATGACTTTATTCTATGGCTATTTCAGTAATATTACAGTTCCAAACCTTCTCAGTAGAATTTCATCTGACAGGTTTAAAAAGCTCAGTAACACTAACGGCAAGGCAGAGAGTTAGGGAAGATGTCAGATCAGCAGAAGAGCTGAGTAACTCGAGTGGGTTGCAGGCACAGGCAGTATATTGCCATCTTGACATTCCATAAACATTTCATCTTCATTAAAGAGCGTTGACATATATGACTCATTGTGGTGGAAAAAAAATACAAAAAAAAATAAAGTACCTCTTAGCACTGTAGCCCTCTAAGGCTGGCTGCTTCTTTGTCTTACAAAGGTGAGCTCCCGCTGTAGTCACTTCCTGAATGAAGATGCTAATAAGGTGCACTCTGTCTCTCTCTCTCTCTGTCCTTTTTAATGGCTTAACCTCACAAAGCCTATAAAAATGTAATATATTTTAAACCCATACCACATATGTCAAATCTGCCCCAAATTTGCAATTTGGAGAAGAAAGGGGGAGAAAAGGAGAAGAACCAGAGACCAAGAGTTGACTAAATCTGTTTTTCTTTAGTAACGTAAAAGTTTCTTTTTTCTTTAGTAAAATAAGAGTTTTCTTTTAGGGCTAAAGGTATCAGGAGAGAAGCTAAATACAGATGTAGATGAAGACAAAATGATTTGTCTAAGAGCATTTAGTACGGGTTAAATTATTGTGCTAGGACATCCTCATCCATATGGAATCCACTTTGGATAGCAAAAACAAAGTTAAGATTTCCATTTCTTTCTATTCTCCAGAGAGTTCAGTCCAAAAATAATAACAAAAAAAAACCTCCACACCCCACTAGCATGGCATGAACACATAGTACAACAGACTTCCATACTAGGTGAGTTTCCCCATGTCCTGAACTCTGACATAATGCAGGATTTCTTCTACACTATCTTTTTCTTTTTTCTTTTTTTTTTCTTCTTTTTTCTCTTTCTTTTCCTTTGTCTTTCTTTTTTCTTTGTTATATAGCTATCTCTTTCCACAAGAGATAGCTATAGGAAAAAAATCCTTTCAAAATTCTCTGATATGTGTGTGGGGCCTACTGAAAGAAGTAGTTGAGGTCAAATAACACAAGGCAAGATGCACTCAGGGGTTCCAAGGAATGTTGTTAATGGCTTATCAAATATTTCACTGAAAATAAAATAGATCCCTAACTCACATAATGGTCATGTACTAGTAAGCAAACCAGCAGGTTGCTTCATCTGTTTTTGATTTTTATTTTTGAAATATGCCTTCAGTTTTAAAGTATACCTTTATATGTGTGTGTGTGTGTGTGTGTGTGTATATACGCCTCTGGCTATCTGTGATGCCTTTCCCTCTCCTACCTCTGTTCCTATATGATTTTGAACCTTCTGTTACCAAATGCAATGGCAGTTAATGCTTTGGAGTCAGATTTTGGAGGTCTTTGCACATTCTGCTCTACATTCTGGGTTATGGAGAAAGAGTCTTTCTATTCTGCCAAACAAGCTCATTGGAAGTACAAAATATAAAAATCACTGCTGACCTAATAACATCCGAATTGATTTCACAGAGCTTTTTTGAATAACTAAAAATTTCCTTGTGCCTATCAGTAAATCAGTATAATTTGAATCTTAACCTGTGGTGTCACTGCAATAAAGAGAAAGGCTACAAGGCCAGGTCTGTAAGTACTACTATATGCTCTAATTGGAAGATTACACATAATTTAATAGCCCACTAAATATTAATGATGAGCAGGTATGGCTTACCCAAAGATAAATTTTAACTACTAGTTGCAATAGAGTATTTCA
>VZSV01000065.1:1210511-1228693 GCA_013398735.1 Nothocercus julius | reverse complement strand
AGAAAAGAAAAGAAAAGAAAAGAAAAGAAAAGAAAAGAGAAAGACTAAAGAGATCTACTGAGATATTCTCAAACTACAGAAAATAATAAAAGGAGAACCTGAACAATGATGTCTGCCTGAGAAATCCAGAGGGTGGTATCAGTACCAGTGCCCACATGCAGAAGGTCTACTTCCCACCTAAGCCTCTCTCTCTCTCTGCCTGTTTTTTCTTACTAGTTGACTGCAGGTCTTCAGTGTCTCAGTCACTACCATGATGAAAGACCTGGAAGACCTGATGAAGACTTACCTCTGAAAATGTCACAGGGTGACATGCAACTTTACATGCTGAAGTCTTTTGCCCAGCAGAGACTGAGAGATGGGCTTGCATCAGGGGTTACGAAAAAGACCCTTGATTGATTCAAGGGGTTTGAGACTTCAAGAGTCTCAGGCTAAGGGAAAACTCTCTATCATAGTTGGGTCTGTAGTGCTGGAAATGAGGTGGGGAAGTTGGGGCAAAAAATAATAGAAGGTATGGAAAAGCTTAGAGGCGGCGCTACAAATGATAAGCTCATCCTGCTTATATGAGAAGTAAAGCACTACTCCAACAAGGACAGAAAAAGCAGACTTACACCTGAGGTCTTCAGTTACTTCAGAGGGGACCTTTTGAAGGATCCAAAGTAGAGTTAATTACCTGCTCTTTATTTTTGTCCTCTTTTTTCCCCTATGCAAACTTCAGACACAACAGGCATCTGCCAAATAACAAAACTCCTGTGAAGTAAAGTTGTAGCATATGTACTCGCAACCCTTTGATATGCTTTCATTCTGAAAACCAATTCAAAGTCATTTTAGGTGTAAACGGGCCTTACCTTGACTCAGAAGCAAGTAAGAAACCCCATCTCCATCTCATCTTGCAGACAGTGGAACCTGCCTTTCCTTTTTCCTCTCCCTTTGTACCTAAGAAACTGCAAATTACTATTCACCTTTATGTTGTGGTATGTGCTGCAGCTGTGAGAATCACAAACGCTGAACAGGTAAACACCGTCTGCTTTGGAGGGGGGAAGGACAGACAGAACAAAGTTACCCTTCCGAAATGGCCACATTGGTAAGTTGCCTCCCACACCTATGTATTTCACATAGACCTCACTCTGGCGTGTGAGAATGCAGTTGTCAGAAAGGCAGGAGACCAATCTGAGGCCTGCACAGTGTGGACGAGCTCTATACAAAATTCTTTGAATGGGTCAGCTAACACGTTTCTGTCTCAAGCCAGTGGACTCAGGTTATTTCATCCTCCAAGCTTCTTTCGGGTGGAGATGGCTGCTGTTGGCACACTGTGCAGAGCCATAAAATCGTTCTGCAATATCCACAAGCAGGGAAGGAACAAGATCCTCCAGTTTATTTTTATTTGACAGGGTTTATGTATTGCACCAAGACTTTGGAAATCAAAAGCTAATCCTCATTCTCTTTACTACCTTTTCCCTTGCCATATGTGGGTTCCTTGTAGTGAAATTGCCTTTTCAGGATGAAAATGGAAATTTAAATTGGACAGACTTCAAAACAGGTGAAAATTGTGTTTGTAAAGCAAGACTGGTAACATAATTAAGTTGTCTGCTGAGATCTAAGTTTATTTGCCTGTGCTTCTACAGCTGACAAGAGAAGTGAATTGTAAAGACATTGCTTTTTCCATCCCCCTTGCAAAAGGAACAAACATTCACTGGTCATAAAGTAAGCTGCATACCTTACTTTCCTTCCACATATATTTAATCTTACTAAAATCTGTACATTTTAACTATGACTGTGTAAGACTGCTTACCCTTGTAAAGAAAGAAGTATTTTAAGGTATAAATGTTCTGTGTGAGCTGCTTCCTTTCTATGTTCTCATTCTCAGTGTCAACTTTCTTGCAGAGAATATCACCAAGGGAAATAGACAAAAAACATGGAGAAGTTTCTACCTGCTACTGTTTTCCAGTTTGGGTAGAGTGATAAATCACTTTGCCCTTTGATAAAGTTATGGTTTTGTAAAACATTTGTTTATTCTTTGACTTGCAAAATTTTAAACCTGAACAATCAGATAAAATCTTGTGATCCTGAGCTCAGAAGCTGGTGCTGAGAGCGGTCACCAGGCAGCTCCTGAAGGTGTTACCGAGGACACCTTACAAGCTACAGGAGAGAGAAGATGACAGAGCTCACACACATATGTAAGTTGCATTTTTGGTTTTTTTAAACTGAAAGTGTTTCACAGGTCATCTTCTAACTGTTATGAGCAAAAAGATGAGGAAACACTGCCTTAGTATTTTGCCCTAGTATGATCTTCTTTGTTTCTTGGAGAATGGAGAATCAGATATATTGCATTTAAGTAAATGAATCAAGAAGAGCATTGGAGGAGGTGAAAAAGAGGAAGGCTTGCTTACCTCTAAAACATATTGCAGAAAGGTCAGGCTCCTTCTTCATTACTTTATTAGTTCATGCTGACAACGACCTCAGTGGCCCAGTCTCTGATTTAATGGGACAAAGGGACAATTTGGGGAAAGCTCTTTTGATTCCATTCAAAAGAAGGACTACATTAATATTTTACCTTATACTCCTCAGCATTTGGAAAAAAAAAGTCTCATTTCATATGTGTATCAAAGAGGAAACAGTTGAAAGCAGAATCTGGAAGGCAGGAATCTATTTTCTCACTTCCTTTTATGAAGCACTCTCTAAAGAGAGCTTCAGACCAGGTTAGAACATCCTTGCCGCAGCATTCAGCATGAAATTCACAGTTTGCTCCTACAGTTGAAGAGACCAAGGAATGGGAATTTATCTCATTGCATATCTTGATTCCACCACTTTGACCATATTTAATTCCCAGCACAGTCACTGTGCTCTGGAATGTGTAGAAGAGCAGTGTCTGTTTAACTCACCAAGCAGTGTCATACAATATGCAGTACCTATACAAATATTCTCAGTCTACTTTGTTTTATTACTTATAATAGCTGATTACTTCACTGCCAGGTTCCTTTTTTTTTTTTTTTTTTTTTTTTTTTTTAAAGATATTTAATATGGAAGGTGCCATTTTAAAGAAGAAGGTATTGCTATAAAATGCAACTGCATAGCAATTTCAGGTAAATATGAACTATCAGGTAACAATCTAACATTTTCTCTGTCGCTCATGCTCTATCTCTGGTGACAGACCTCTTGTAGAAATATAGCCTGGAAATCCTTTGAGTTGTTTTGGGAAAAAAAAAAAGCTAAGTGGAAGTGCACGGCTGATGCTGGCCACCGCTCTGCAGCAATTCACAGGGCCACATCACATCAGCAGGATCACTGTGCAGAGCGGAGGCCTCAAAGAAGATGCAAGGCCTTTGTGTGTTCAGGACTCTCTCTTTGGCTCTTTCACAAGTGTCCTTCGGTCTGCTTGCATTTATGGCAGAGTTGAGAGATCAAAGGTTTGGCAATGTGTGGAGGGTTTTTAACAGCATCAAAGTAGTGAGAGCTGAGCTGAATCCATCAACAAGAGCCCTTAATATGCGTACAGATGTTTATATATATTTATACAACAAAATAAAACAGTTTGCATTGAGTCACCAAGTCATTATCATAAGAGAATTGTTATCTGGAATAATAATAATAAAAAACAACAGCAATAATTTTAGTTGCTTGGAGCATACTTGGTCACAATGATTCCACTTCTGCTTTATCAGTTTTGTAAATGAGGCTATTCATAACCTGCATGAACAGGAAGATGAAATTACTAATAATTTAGGTTAATTGGATCCTAATTTTATCCAAATAACTTTTGCTAAGGATTAAAATGGACTCTTTCCATACAAAAAGTGTGAACGGTCAGAATTATTCAGTTAGGTCAATTAAGTGCATAATCCAGATGGTGAATTTCTTCAAAGGATCTACTTTTTAATTAATTTAAACTAGCACTTATGAATAGATAAATTTGCAAATGCTGAGAAAATTAATTTCTTACTCAAAGAATAAGTGATAGCAAGCCTGTGGATGACATGCTGGATTTCTTCATACATTTAAATGACCTTTTTCAAAAAATGTCAGTGAAAAATGCATTTAAATGAAAAATATATGCAGTCTAACTATAAACATGCAGAAGTCGGGACTCACTACAGCTACTGTAAAGTTGTTTTGTCTCATAACATTTTGCATCTTATTTCTTATTTGGCTACCCTCAACTCACGTCTTCAGCTCTGAACTTTGTCTAGTGTAACAACTCTGTGCTCATAAATAGTTACTAGGGAGAAAAGAGTAAAGTAATCGGTCTCAGCACAGCTCATGTTTTCATTCTTTAGGAGTTAGTTCAGCATGGAGAAGTGAAAAAATATCTGTTTTTTAAATCAATATTACAGACACCTACGTATCTGAAGGAAACAGAAACGCAGCATCCAGCTGACTAGCCTTAGGATGAAAGGCTGATGCTAAGCAAGTGTGGTGGCCGAGAGAGGTGTGAGGAGGGGCACGAATAAGAGCTCATCAGCATGCAGAGGAAGACAGACATCATGAGCACCAGCCCGAGAACAAACTATGAACTGGCCCTTAAGATGGATCTACCTAGAAATAACCATACCACGCCTTGTGTGCAAGAGTGCTCACAGTAGCCACCTATATAGTCTGAGGCAGAGTGCTGTGGCAGGGTTTTATCCCAGTGGAGACGGAACCAGCAACCTACCCGCTGAAGGAGCTGCAGGATCTCAAAAGGACAGACAAAATGATAATGTTTACTGATAGGCATCCACTGAAAAATAAACAGATTACAGTTGGATCTGTCCTTCCAGTGTAATTGAAAATATAATACATAGTTTTGGCTGAATGTTAAGACTTCCTTTGAAATAAGGACAATCTGAAGTGCACTCAGAATTCTAGCAAAATGTGTGTGTGTGTGTGTGTGTGTGTATATATATATATATATACATATATATAAAACCATACTACTAAACTAACAGAGGTTGTGAACTGTAAAACCATATTTCAAAGACTGTGCTTAGTCTAGTTGTTCCCACAAAATATCAGACAGAATCAGGGTTTTATCCACATGCCTAGGTGGCAACAAATTCGGTACCAAGATTATAACTGAATTGACTCAAAAATCTAACTATTTGCTAAAACTTTTAGCCCCACTATTTCTTCTTGTAGCAAAAGATAGGGAAAAAATATTTGTTTTTTCTCCAATTTATGTATTTTTACTAGTGAAAAATAATGGCAAAGCAAAGCGAACAGTACCTACATGGTTAGATGACTACAATTGCCTATTTGGTAGGCTCAAATCAATATAGAAGTCAGAAAGCAAAAATTAATTCTGCTTTATATGCTTGTCTGAACCTGCTACACGTTGTTACAGAGTGTTAAGACACTGTGATAAGGCTATACTCCCCTAAGGGCAGTGTGAAGTTGACCCACTTACTTCCATAATAAGAAAATTCAGTTCTATTTTGTTGTAAGATTTTCTTAATCCATATCTACATCTTGAAACACAGCGCCCACTTCCCCATTCCTGCCTTCATTTCATGCTGTCTTTGGAGTTCTGACAAAATTCCAAGGGCAAAGCAGGCGCGCTCTCTCCTGGCTCACTCCCTGGCAAAACCTGTTTTTCTGACTCCACAAAAGCATCAGATAAACATTTTTTGATATATAAGTCAGAGTTATTTATAAGAAGGCTAGAATCCCAAACCATCTTTATGCCCATGAATGATACTTTCTGTTCCTTCACTGCGGTGCTAATAGCCAGGGTAACAACTGCACAGGCGAAAACTGGATAGGGACAACTACTGGAGATATGATATGTAAGAATGATGGCAGCAATAGGCTGTCAGAAGAACAATAGAAGATACCTATCCTGACAAATTAGCAAATTTGCTGTGTAAATTTCAAGGAAAGAGGAATGCATTTATTTTCCAGAAAAATGATATATCCAAAACCCTATTCCTTGACCCTTTAAGTAGATATTCAGTTTCTTTCCCTACTGTGCTATATCTTGCAATTTAATTAGGTGCATTTTTAAAAAGAACTACTGGGTAGATCCTTAGTGTGCAGTCCTCTCCCATACAAATATGTAAAAGCAAGATGTGTTCCTAATCACATTTTATCAACTGTTCAATCTATGCAGTGTCTAAAGGAAGAGTGGTGTATAAGTAGTTCCTTGAATACTGTTATCCTCTATTTTTTGGATTTCTTCTCTCAGCTGTCTAGAGTAGAAATGCTAAATAAAGCAATTCAGCATAACTGAAATTCAGGTCCAAGTAGAATACTTTGCTTTCCTTTTTATTATTTTTTTGGTGTGTGTGTGTGCTTTTGTAGCCACGTTTAATGACTCCCAATTCACTTCTGACTTGTATTTTGCTCAAATAGCCAAGGAGGGATACTCCTGTTGAGCAAAAATGCCTGCTTCTGTAACATTCCTACTGCCAGTCACTGGAAGACTAGCAAAGTGACTGGATCGGAGACTGACAGGAAGCAGATTCTAACAGAAAAAAAAGTCAAATACTGCAAAGACTACTACATACTGTAACTTTTTTTCCACAGATTTTAGCTTATTGCTGCATTTTAGCATATCCCCTTTTTTACACAGGGATAATTTTTTCTAACTGTACTATCTTAAAGCCTTCCAGAAATGAGCCATAACATCTGTAATAGGCATATGCATACTGTAATTTAACTAGTCTTTAGTACAATGAATCTCTAGCGTGAAATTTTCCCTGTTAATGATCAGCATAAGCTAAGATTCTTAATGCAATTAAGAACCCAAGGCTTACAGTCTATAGGCAACAGAGTGACAAGATGATATCATTAAACTTTTCATTTCATTCCCTATAGGGAAAAGCAACCATGTATTATAAGCATCTTTTACTATCAGCAAAAGGGCCCAAGCACATATTGAGTTACATATTATAGGCTCTTCAATCCCCAGGCAAGGTAAATAAACCGCTCTAGCATTGGGGTTTCTTTCTTAAATGCATTTGTTTTTCAGTAATGTTTTCAGTAGGGGGCGGGAGGGGGGAAGCAGTCTAAATAAAAAAAGAACTTTTCTTTGTGGCAGAAGCAAGCAAGCACTCCAAGCCTTTTACAGAGGTTCTGTTTTCTTTGAACAAAGACCCAACTTACTACTTTAGTTCAGGGTTCAGTTTAGATATTAGGAAAAAATCCTACATGGAAAGAATGCTAAAGCATTGGAACAGGCTGCCCAGGGAAGTGGTGGAGTCACAATCCATGGCAATGTTCAAGAAGTGTGTAGATGAGGCGCTTAGGGACATGGTTTAACAGGTGTAGTGTTGAAGGGTTTACGGTTGGACTTGATGATCTTGAAGGTCTTTTCCAATCATCATGATTCTATGATTATACCCCCATCAACCCTGGGAGGGCTTCATCCACTGCCTACCCTGGGCTGCCTTCACTGCAGCTCAAGATCTTGACTCCATCCCACACCATTTCGCAGCAGAGCTGACCCTGGGACTGACTTCCCATGGTCTTCAAAGGCCTCTGTTGCACACCTTTCCCCACCATGGTGGGTCGGAGAGGTCTAGCTCTCCCATCAGAGAAAAGCTGAGCTTGTTCTGGGTGCCTCTGGGCAATAATGCACCCTGGAGTTGAAGCACAAGCGATGTTGGGTCTCACAACTTCTCTTTCAGCAGCACACAGCCAGCCAGCAGAGCATATATGGACCTCCACTTCATGATTTCCATAGTCCTCTTTCTAGGCAAACACCATCTCTAATTAGAGAATATTTTTTTCCTGGAAGGAGCTTCTGGCTCAAATGCAAGGCAGAGTGTCCCCTGGCCTCATGCCCTCACCAAGGAATGACTGAAGTTCCAGAGCAGTTCCCAGGCAGTTGTCATGCCATGGCAGGTGTCTCATGTATTTCAAGATTACCCTCTCCAAAAAAAAAAAAAAAAAAGAGTTTACAGATCCCAAATAGTCTTTCTTCCCTTACAGGCCTAAAGGCATTTGCTACTTGCTCTGCTTAAGGAGAAAGAGGAGAAGGACTATTTTTTCAGAAGTTCTCTGTGCTCTAGGCTTTAAATATAGCGTATCAAAGGTACAGAATTCTCAATATTGCAGTGTGCATCAGACAACACATTTCATATTTTTTAAACAGGAAAAGGTAAGATGATTTTTGCCCTAGATAGAAATATTTTCTGCAGCTAAACAGTGTGCAGGGCCTACAAAGAGGGCTTCTTGTATCAGTTCTCCATTTTCCCTAACCATCTTAGAAACATTTCATATTTTCCGGTTATTTTTAAATGATCAGTCTGCTTAAATGAAGAAGTTAATCATTTATACCCTAGATTATGCAGCTTTTCTTTCTTTAACAGGTCTTCTCTGGAGATCTTCCAAACCCGCTTGGACGCAGTCCTGAGCCACCTGCTGTAGGTGACCCTGCGTGTGCAGGGGGTTGGACTAGATGATCTCTAGAGGTCCCTTCCAACCTTAAGCATTCTATGATTCTGTGATTCTATGAAATTGAAACAGACTAATGCCGACAAGTCCTAAGGATGCTAAAGTACTAAGCATAAGAAAAGCAATGGGTTTGTATATATACACGTATGAAACATGGAACAAAATGATTAGCTTATTAGATATAACACTGCATAATAATGCATTTTTTAAGCTCATATGCTTCTAACTAATGGAGAATATTTTAGAAACAACACATTTTATTGCCTCCCTGCTTTCTATTTCTATGTATTTTATAGGCAAAATTCTAGCTTTGATTACACTGTAATTAACATAAAAATAATAATTAGGAAATAATAATTACAAATAACTTGATCACAAAATAACACACTGTGAGTCAAAACAAAATAGTCCCGCAGGCTGAATATTATAGAATATTTGGTTAAAACTACCTTTAGCAATTTCTCATTTATCTTTTCTATCTGACTACATGAATGCAATTCTAAGCCACCACACAGATGTCAAAGTACTCTCATTATCATCAAAACAGCCACCACAAATATAGAACAAACCAGTCTGAGGACCCTTTTTTCCCTTTGTCTCCACAATCTTATCTCCATGTTTCCTAGGAAAGAACAAGGCTTAGCAGCTGATGCCTTACACCTAATGGAGATGTCCTACAGCCTCTTTTGTAAGATGCACCTGAGAGACAAGGTGCATCTTCCCTAGCAGAAGAGATCTCTATTTTAAAGATGTTTTGTGAAAGTCCACTTGAGAAATCAAGCAGCCGGATGTTGGGATTAAGAGCTCTTTTGCATATAACTGTTCAAAGAAAAATGTTAAAAAGGAGCAAGTACTGGATGGGTCTGTTCTCACCTATCAGCATTCTTCCTCTAAAGTATAACTCATTCACAAGCAAATCCACATTTAAGAAAGTTTTTAGTAATTAACCTTTGCAAGTTTGTGTTTGTATATGTATACAGGTGTAAAAATGCATTTAATGTGCTTTGCTTAACTGTTTCTGAACTTGTAATGTTTTTTAAAAAGGCCTCCTTTTCTCTATTTTCTATTGAGATTGCCTATGTTTTTCATTCTGCTTTTGTGTTAATTCTTGAGACTGGCTGAACTGAAAAAGTGTACTGAGCAGTTTCTAATTAGCAAATCTGTTGTCTATTTTTTTTTTTTTTTAATTACCACTGAGTGCAAAATTTGAGGAGGAAGAATGCTTCACTCCAAATACATTTCCAAATCAAAGATTCTGAGATCACAGGAGTTTTTAAAGAAAAGATTGAACAGAAATATCTAACTTACAATTAGCTAAATGACTTCTAAAGAACTTTCTGCTTTTATTTTACATCCTGTGATGTAGACTCCACCGCCTTCTCAGGCAATGAATTTCATTTTTCCTTTTATCAAATCTTATTATTATTATGTATTACTACTACTATTAGAGCTTTTTCTTTACCATCTAATCTCTATCTTCTTTCCTGCAAGTTTAATTTCATTACCTGTTTGCTCCTTTTGAGAAAGTGTATCGCCTTTTAACTTACAGCAGCCAATCTTTTATATAAACTGAGGATTCTGTTACAACTCCTGTCAGTACATTACCCTCTAAACTAAACAGTTCTTCCAGACAGTTTTCATAAATCCTTCTTTTTTTCCTAGACCTCTGATCATTCTTGTCTGCTCAGGATTTTTTAAAAGGTCACATTTAACCCGAGCACAAGAATTTGGCTGAGACCTGATTAAAAAGGAAATGCTCTAAGTCTCACACACTGCTTAGACAGCCTAACATTTACAGTTTTTTGCAAGCAACATGACATTGGTGATTACTACTCAGTTTGTGATCCACTCTATTCCCTCTAACCTTCTTTTTATTCAAGTATCTTGCACTTCATAAATGTCCTCAGATTAACGGCATTTTGCTGTTCTCAATCCTGTCTTCTGAGTTCGAGAATGGATCTCAAGTATGAGAAAATACCTGTTAAGTGAATATGTAAACTGACTATCATGTGGCTAAGGAGAAGTGTGTTTGCAAAGTGACCTAGTAGAAAACTCGCTGAGGTTTAATTAAATAGAATATTGTCATCTCTTGCTTCTCTGCATAACCAGCTTTCAAAAACAAAAGGGAACATAGGTGCCATGAAGGAGCAGCCTTCAAATATGTCACAATACTGTGAGTACTGTACAGGCAGGCTGCTGTAACAAAGTGAATATTTTAGTGCCACATGGGTTTGTTCATCTAAGTACCTAAAAGGTTTACTTCTCACCAGAAGCTTTAAGGTAACATCTAATCTAAAATATTGGTCTAACAGGTCATGCAAGCCTTTTTTTTTTTCTGTCCTCAACAACCCTGCCTTCATGCGATGCTTCTCCTGAACAGCCACATTTCTCGGGGCAGGGGGCAGAGACGTTGTTAGCACACCGCTGTCCTCCTTAGTCACCGTCTTTTCCTGAGCACATACTGGGATGCCCTTGTTTTTACTAAAAGCCAGGGGAGAGGGCTGTCCTGCTCTCCTCTTCCAGGAGGAAGCTGGCAGAGCAGTGATGTGCCTGGACACTTAACTGCAACTTCTGGTGTCAGCGGCACAATAACCTCTTGATTTACCCCTAAGGCTTTATTGCTTTCTGATTAAAATGTGCCATGGATTTTATTCTCCGGGTTGAAGGAAGCTGAGTGTGCAAATGATCCCTGTGAGAATAAACAGGGGAGTGCGCAATAATAGTTTCTGGATTTACTTGATCAAAGAATAAGCCCTTCCACATTTACAGAATTAAATGATTGATGTTCCCCAAATCTGTTTTAATATCCTCTTTGAAACATCTTTCCTGTTCCTAATTCTTTGGTTTATTTTACTTCAAAAGCTAGGTGTATATAATCTGCTATCTTTCATTGGCATTTCATAAAGTAAATGTAGATCTATTAAAAATGGTACATTTAAAATAAATTGCATGGTTCCTTTGGCACTATGCTTGTACCTAAAACAAGATGAGGTGACTGAAAGCCAGTATCACAGTCAGAAGCAAGCAACACTCAGCTTGTGATGTGTTAAATAAAAGTATTCTAATAGCTGTGTCTACTGACTCACACAGAGCCAGGTCCTGCAGATAAAACTTTCATGTGAAAATCTGTAAAATGGACTGAAACACACAGGATGTGAAAGCAAAGAGCACAGTCAATGCTAGAGAGCATATAAAGTAAGGACAGTGTGCTGCCACAGACTTGAACATCTGGGGTTTTGGCAAGTGCTGTGAGTAGGAGCTCCGGATACAAAATATTTAACTGCATTAGAATCAGCCAGTGCATGAATAACAGTCCTAGAGCTGAGAAATTATCCCAGGAACATTTTTACTGAAGGTGATATAATTATCTTTCTTTCCCCAGATTTAAAGTCTCAGAACTGCTTTTAATGCATGACTTTACAAATTTTCCAGAAATAAAAAATGCGTAAACTTGCAAACTTTTTTTTTTTAGAGAGAGAGACTTTTTTTACCATCCAAATATTGTTTAGAGAGTTTAGCAAAAGCTGCTGATTTAATGAAAAACTAGATAGGAAAGGCTCATGTAAAGTAATGAATGGGAAATCAAGCTATATTGCCTATGGCAGTAGGCACATTATTAATGAGTCTTTGCTGCTGACTCATTTTTCATGTAAGAAGTCATCATTTAGCACCACTATTACTGTATAAGCCATTGTGAAACTGTTAATAGTCTGTGAAATCGTTAATAGTCTTCCTACCTAAAGAATAAACACCACACCCCATTAATACACTATAAAGAAAGAAGAGTCTAAAAAACATTTTAGTAGATAGTTCTTAAATGGCTAATAAGTCTATTGGGTAGCAAACTACATTTTGTAGTGATGGAGCCTCCCATAGGCAGAAAGGTCTTTTCCTCAGACAACCAGAAATAAGTGATTTTAGAAGTTTTTTTTTTTCAATAAGCAGGACGGTGATAAAAAGTCTAGCATCAACATAAGCCATTGGTTGGTTTTGTTTGAACTGATTTAGGAGGAAGCGGGAGAATGCTTGAGATAGAAAATAATTAATGTAAATAATGCATGTGAAGCTTTTACACTGATGCTTTCAATTGAAGAAATGTGATTAGCATTTCACTTCTGAATTGGCAGTTTCAGGTCACTGGCCTAGTCTAGCATGAATAAAATCAGCGAATGAAAAATGGCAATCATGAAGCAAAAATTAAAGAAAGGAGATTTGGAAAGGGAATTTTTGCTACATCAAGTAAAGAAGATTAAATTTAATACCTCATTTAATGTCACCATTAATCTGTCATTGCACTGGGTCAATATGTGCAGGGGCAAATGGAGACAAAGAGGAGACGAAGGGTAATGAGGCTTACGTGCGTTTCCCTCACTTTGAAAGTTTGGCTCAGTAGAGATTAAACTGAGAGAAAACGATTACTCCCAGCCTCTGCAGTGCCCTTGAGCTCTGGGGTCCTTCCTAAATAACTGAGTAATCACAGCTGATGACATTAGGCTCAGAGGCTCAAGCCTCGGAAAAACAGTGCCCCGCTACAGGTAACTACCTCAGCAGCAGTTTTCAGACTCAAGCGGAGTTCAGTCCAGGTAGCAGCCCTCCAGATGGTACTTTAAGCCCTACCAAGAAGCTGAAATAGTTTTTTTGTTTCTTTTTTTTTTTTTTTTTTTCTCAACACCAATAAAGCTACATGCTCTCAACTTGTGCACTTATCTCCACGGAAGTTATATCTTTGTATTTACACACACATGTATATCTATGTATGCATGTGTGTGTATATCCATGTTTGTACACACACAAACATCACTGTATTTAAATAAGTTAAAAAAAGCAAATCCATATGCTCAGCTGCAGATGACTCCACGTTTATTTCAAAGTGACCTAAATATGTAAGAGCAATTTGCAGAAGCGCATCATACCACCTTATGTATGACTTTATGTACTAATGAGTAGTTTCCAGTGTTATTTACAGTAAAGGAAACTAGTATGTTCTTACATCTGTATAACAGTGTACTCCAAGACTTGTTGATTCCTAAATATGCAACAGGTCTTATTTTCCATTGCTTCTCACATGGAAAAGCTGTTTGATTTTTCACCTTTTTATTCTTTTTTTTGTTTTTTTTATCACAGGTATTGACTACCTTAAGACCATGAGATATTTACTTTATATATGCATTTAAATGGCTTTTTTTAAATGTATTAACATACCATGATAATAATCAGTATGCACCTGCATCCATAATTATAGGTACAGAAAGAAGAAAAATTTGCGTAGGTCCTGGAAGCAAATGGGAGATAATTGTGAAGAAATAATGGTACTAAGGAGCTTGTGAAAGAGAAACATTGCATCCATCAGTAGTTTTTAATGTCTTATCACTTGAATTTTTGAGCACTTGCAAGCCTTGCTAGTGTGAACGTGGCCTTGGGGACGTTAAACAACTCTTGGGATTTCATAGAATCAAGCCTAAGAACTCAAATGAAACAAAAAAAAGCTATTTCTAAAAGAAAAATGTACATCATAGTTTCAGCAAAAAGAGAAAGAAGTTTCCGTTCACCATTAAGGGCTATTTACACCACTCTGCTAGTATGAAAGGGATTAGATAAATAATACCTGCACTATACAGATAAAAATTTGAATATGAGGGGAAATTCCTTTTTTCCTACACTTGAGACTTAACAGCGATACAGAAACACATGTACACTAGACAAGAATCTAAGGGAATTTTTAGATCTCCAGTGTTCATTTGAACTAAGTTCTTGCACACAGTTAGAAAAATATGTTGATAAAATATTGTTAGGGACTCTCTGTCGAATCTCATTAGCATCGTCCATTGATTTTCTGAAAACTGTCTGGAAAAGGATTCACTTTTAGAGTCAAAATTTCTTGCCTTTGTTTATTACACATTTATAAAATTTTGCTGGAGAAACTGAGGGAAAAGAGGACTTTGAACAGTTTCTTTTTATTTTTTGAAAAAGAATGCTCTTCTGAGTGTGAAAAAAGACAACAGGAAAGTTCTCTAGCAAACTAGGCAGAAGATACTAATGATCCATGATCCAATTTAAGATTAAGTTTGAATGGACATTAGAAAGTCATATTTCAATAGCAAATATGAAATAGTGAGAGCATGAAAATTATGCAGCTGCTCGCTGTGATTTTATTGAGGCGTGTGTGGAGCCCTTGCAGTGGGAAAGCCTAGATGTGCATCACTCCTAAATAACGATAATGAGCCTGTGTCTTTGTTCAGCTTGGCTACTTGAGGATTGGACTCCTCTGCAGATTTGAAAAGGACTTTCTACACGTTCTGTGGAAAGGTATAGACAGACCTACTCATGAATATTACTTGAGAAACACTTTTAATGTCTTTGTGGTTCGTGTTTTCGCACTAGCTGATACAAGATAAAGGAACTGAGAGGCACAACATTTTAGATAGTATATCTCTCTTGCGACTTGTACAGACTTGTCATATGTAGCAAATTTACAAATATACAATGAAAATGACACAAAATATTCATTCTAGGGTTCTGTTTCCTGAACCTTCCATCTGTCGTGCCAAAAATGTAAAGGACTGCTTCTCATTGAAAGGTTTTTTCTTAATTATTTTCATTTTTTAAATTGAAAAAAAAAAGGCTTTGCTGTTAGAGTAAGAGAAGATTCTGTTTGTTTCTGTTGTTCTGTTTCTTTTTAGTGTTATTTATTTTACCCCAGACAGTGGCAAGTGAGGTAAGAGCTGGAGGTGAAAATTTAGAACCTACCTGGCCTGTGCTGTGCTGGTAGAGCAAAAAAAAAAAGAGAGCAGCAGCCATTTCATGTTGCTCAGTCATGGAAGGACTCAGAAAACCCACAGAAAACCCCTCACAAAAATAAGGGTCAGTAAATATGGAAAGTCTCAGATGCTGGCAGTCTCTTGACATCACCTGATAACTATGGCAACGTGCTGGAGAGCATAAGGCTCTCCAGTTTATTCCTTTTAAATATTTTTAGGCTAGTTTTAGATGACAATAGCAACATATCTCTCTTTTGGGATACCAAAAATTACCTTCTCAAGAAAAGAGTATTAGGGTTGGATCTTTGCCTTTTCTTAAAAAATGAATGGAGAGTCAGACAGATGGAATTTTGAATTTTAAAAGGGAATCTTCAAAAAATGAGGCACATTAACAAAAAAAAGTATTAAACAGAATATTGTGGTTGTGTAGTTAAAATAGTTGTAAGTAGGAAATGCTAACATTCATATCTTCTTAATTCAATGGTACTGCGCAAATGCATACTATTTATCAGATGCTATATTACTGTGTAGTACTGGAGCCAAAATGCCATGAGGTATGAAGAATTAATGTGTCAAAGCATCTTTACCTATACGCTGTGAGATTAGACCTCCACAAGCCACAGTGTCAGGGTCACAATCCATCAGGCCTCTCTAAGTCTTTCTGAGGCTGTTACATAGTGAGAGCTGCCCTGGAAAATAGCTAATAAAATGCTGAGACCCTGCTGATATCCATACCTTGACGCAATTAACTAATTCCTCATAGTGGTACCATAGCTGTGCCATCGATCCCAGCTTGAAAATTCCAGAAGCGACCATGAAGTCCTGCTCATAGCTGTTGGGTTGTTTTTACTCCCTGAAGCTGAAGGTAATGTGAGCACCAAACACTTCTGAGTGCAAGTGCTTTAACTACAGGCTTCATCAAATGCCTGCTTTCTGCCTGTCTTTGGGACGTCTGGAGACTACCATGCAATGTTACCCAAACAGCTGACGTCCAGTCCCAAGGACTGCAGGCACGATCACGAAGACTGGAGAGAATACATCCAGGTTTGTTTCCAAATGTGACAACTCAAAGTCAACAATAGAAGACACCCATGGACTAAACAGCATCTTAAATCACAAGTAATCTCCTTCCTAAAACTGAAACAAAGATGAAGAAGAAGAAGGAAGAAGGAGAAGAAAAAAAGGGGAGGAAAAAAAAAAAAAAAGAGAGAGAGAGAAAAAAGGCAAGATAATTTACAGGATAACCAAGCAAATGTCTATAGGCAACAGGTGTTTGCCAGCACTAAGTGACTCTCATATAACTGATTCTTAATTTTTAAAATGAACAGAAGAGACCGAATAAGCCTATGTAAATCTGTTAAGAACAACAAAGAAATTTCTGGAAACCAAAAACTAAAAAAAACCTCCAAACAATGCCCCAGTGAGTCAGAAAAAAAGATCAGAGAAGCAAACAGCCTGAGATGCTCAGCTGCCACCAGTTAGAGGTTCCCACCTGTGACATGAGTCAAGGGCAGCAGCTTTGCAAAATATTTCAGTATGACTCATCTTGGAAGCTTTTGAACCAAATATGGGGAATTCCTCACAGAGGTAACGAGAACTGTCAAACTCAGATGTTGAAAGAAAAGATTCTCAGGTTCTCAGTGCACTTAAGGTACCTACACAAACATGTTAGGTTAACAAAGACTGTAAATCTCCAGATTTACTTTGTTATGCTTTTTGTGATTGCTCAATAAGCAGAAGTATTTCCAAGTTAATTGCCATTTTTCCAAGTACTCCTGTTCTATAATTCAAGGCTAGAACTGGAAAAAAAATTAAACATAGGAAATGTATTATATTATATCTGGTGTAGGACTAGGATTCAAAAAGGCTTTTAGGAGTTTAAGCCTTACTGGATCCCTTGAGACTTACTTGGGCTCCAAAATGTCTTTGAATATGTGTGTTAGCATATTGAATCTCTGACGTGCTGTGCTGCCAAAATGCATAAGAAACACAAGCTGTTTCTAATAGTCCAGGTATAAAAATCTGTTATTTTTATCTGCTTAATTCTGCTGGACATAAACTTTGAAGGGTCATTCGTTACTGGAAATGATAATATAGCTCAGATTTCTTCAAGAAATAGTCCACCTTTCCGTAATTATGAATCATGCTGTACTCTAGACTGACGCTCTGAATTTTGTCCTTTCAGGTTTCTGAAGGAATACCCATTTTGCCTTGCCTGTGCTTGAGAGAGCCCTCTTTGGCCTATGCTGCACTCTTTGTACTCCAAATCAGTGTTTTGTAATTATTGTCTCAATTCAAATGAGGACCCTAGAATACTAAAGCAGTTCTGTAAAATTAGTAAATGGATTCACTCATTTATTAGAACGCATGTGGGGTTGCACTTGCTTTGTTCCCAGCAGCCTGGAGGGAAGGCAGCTCGAATCCACAAGGGTTGCGTGTGACCCATTGGGCCCAGTGCTCTCCCGTGAGAACACGGCACCGATATAAGCAGCCTGCAGGTAGAGCCTGCGTGATGCGCTTCAGTATTGGCTTGTCTCAGAGTGCAGATCTGCAAAATGCTCAAGTAAACATAATAAGGCATTCCTTTTAATGTTGTTGTCCTTCACTGTCTTGGTAAATTTTGAAGTTTTACAGGATATGCTGTTGTGAGGACCCCAAGCAGCCTAACTCTACTCTACTCAGCCTGACTTTGCTTTTTCAAATGTCAGCAGACTCACGTGGCTTAAAAAGATGTTCTCAAACTCCTATCTCTTGATACCCTGTGAGAAAAATATTTCTGTGTGATTTTGTACTTGGTTCAAAAGGAGAAAAAATCTAAGATTTATAATGAAACAGTATTCATCTCAGCTCTGGCTCTGTCGCGAAGCACTGAGAAGGGACCTGCATGAGAGGGTGAGAGGACTGGAAGTTCATACGTGTGAACAATGTGAACACCAATATCCCAACTATATCTAGCACTCTGCACGAATCTGTGAAAACTGACAAGGCTTTGACCCTTAAACGGTCTTAAAACCCTTAAAGGAATTCCACAAGTAAAGGCCTAGCTATGAGATT
>VZSV01000065.1:1187853-1207810 GCA_013398735.1 Nothocercus julius | reverse complement strand
GTATTGGTTTTATTTCCTTTTAGGCCAAAAACATCCCTATTTCACTAAATACTCTAATGCCCCTGTCTTTTGCATTACAATTTATACAGACAGATATAAGAGAAATGGAGAAAGAGTTAGAGAGGTGAATTGTTGTGCTGAGGTTTTGCTCCCACAGCACAGCTAGTTGCAGACCTTTAGACAGTTGGCTCTCAGTAACTTAACTAACTGTAAGACAACACTGTCTACCCTGACAACAGCTTCCTGGGGTAGTAAATGATGAGTAAAAATGAGAAAAAGTGGTGTAAATGAAACAAAAATGGCCTTTCAGAGTTGAGAAGTGATTTTTTAATTATGATTCAATAATACCATCAAGACACCTAAAACTCAGTCTCTCACAGAGAATTCTTACAGTGATTAAATCTATAAAACCAAAGACTTGAACACACATTTTGCTACTAATGTTGGTGAGGCACTGTGAGAGATGTTTCTATGGCTTATGCAACGAATTAGTAGGTCAGAAGTTGCTTCTGTAGACTGTTGTAGGCCAAAGTCTTTTCTAAGAATTTCAAATCCACCCTTCCTAGAAAAAAAAAAAAAAAATTGTCCCTCATATTCTTTCTAAATATCTAAGACCTCTAGAACCCAAACTGGAATTTTGATCAACCACAATATTTCCTTTCATGCATATACTTTCCAAGCAGGACCAGGAATACTATGAAGCAGTGTTCTCAAAAGCATTTTTCCTAAGACTGAGTACTAGAAATTCCATAAGAAAAATCTCTCTCTGAAAGCTTTCCAGCTCATTCCTCCAAATTCAAATGACTTGGATGGTCTTCATACAATCAGCTAGGCTTTTAGCTGTTTATCCAAAGCAAAATGAAATTATGAAAATTTTAAAGTTGTCCATCACTGCTAGAATGATGCAAGCACATATGGTTAATCCTAGCCACATTCAACCCTGGTCCAGTCAATTCCCACAAGAAATCTGATTCTTACAATGGTTTAGGAGCATTTAATCTAATTTGACAATGTTCATCATGCTTCTCAAGTCCTTGAACAGTTTCTTCTGATTTGCAACAGTAGTGTGTCTGCTGCCTTTTGGGTAAGTAGCGTGTGACCTACATACTTCCTATTCATTCTGTATTTCCAGACTATCCTTAGTCCACACAGGACTATTAACTATCTCAAGCAGATCAAATACTGTAATAGTTTTCATGACTGTTACTGTTAAAAAAAAAAAAAGGCAACAACAAAAAAATTGTTTTTTAATGTGCTGAAGTGGCTGTTTGTTTCAAATGAGTACCATGATGTACACACTGAAAGATTTGATACAATTTAGCATGCTAATTATCTTTCAATTACACTTTTATTTGGATGCTAGCAGCTAGATTGTTAAACAAAAGTAGCTGTCATATTCAAAATATTCATTCTGGTGGTCAAGATCTACAAATATAATCAATTTTCTGCTTTGAAAGGTTTAAAGTTCATCATACCGAATTCACATCAAATGTAAGCCAAATATTTTGTTCCACCCAACATGAACTGAATTACTGATCTTGCAATACAAGTGGTCCTTTCTGATGTTAATCTGTGCAGACATAAATCCTTAGTGCCAAAACTGCACCTGTTGTTGTATATTACACATCCTTTAACCTTTGCAGAAAGACCTTACAGAAGCATTGCAGTCTTGCAATATGTTCATAATACAGCAGTGTTTCCTAAATCAATCTTTTACTGCATGACTACAGAATTTAGCATTTTTTAAACACCGTAGCTGCCTGAGAGCTCAGATTCTCACCAAGAGCTTCTGTTCCATACACAGATAAAAAACAGCATATCACACCACGAATAAACATGCCTTTGTCCAGCCTAATTAGAAATAAATTAGAAATAAAGGTGGTCAAGAACTCTGCTGGCACACAAATATGAAAGATGAGTACCTCTGAGCTGTCCAAATCCTTTGTGGCTTTCTGTGCAGTCAATATTTTAAATATGCACACACACACACCTTTTTCGTTGTCTTAGTGGGCATGGTGCTGATTAAAAGACGTAAATGCAAAAGCTAGATCCATCAAGCTTAGGTTTAACATTCCAACATGCTGCAGAAGGCCATAGATCACTTCTGCTGAACAGGATTTAAGAGATTAATTTGTGCAAGCAGTTAATGACAGGCTTGTTAGAAGAAAAATCCAATGATGCTAACACTTCAAAAAGCAGATTATTAACTGCATTGATAACCAACTCCTCATTAAAGATTACTATTACTGTCTTCCATAGGGTTTCCCCTTTGACCTGAGTGGTTAGTGAGCTTTGATGACTTCTACAGTTTTCTTCTATTTAGGGAAGAAAGTGGTGGCAGAGTCAGATAATTCTTTCATTGAATCCTATTTATTTCCAAAGAATGCAAATTATCTCCTGCTTCTATGAACAGAAAAGGAGTCATAAAGTCAGGAAGCAGTTCACTGGTTCACCATTTCTTTCCAGAAGATTGCCACATAAAGTTGCTGACGTTTACTTTGCTCTTACTCCCACTACAAGTCACCTTCAACCAACCCTGTCAACACTGTTTTAAAAGCATTCTTATGATAATACATCAGAATCAAAATTCTGATATAGACCCAGACTGCAAATACTTAGTATTTTCATGAGAAAACCTTAGTATCTTTTAACCATGTAGTGGGATATACTCAACCTTGATATTTATCTCACTGGTGTCATTTGCCTGGAAAGACTTTGCAGCTACCCACTTCTGAGCAAAATGTCCCCACACTCCCACTGGCCTACAGTGAAAGGATGCCTTTTTCATACTCATTCAACAGCATTTTTAAGGATGGCAGATGGGAAGAAAAGCTTGAGAGACATTGGCCAGACTAGCAAAGTCTTAATTACCAGTCTTCCTCAGATTGTTTGCAGTGTTGGTCTTTATTTTTAATAATAAGTTGATAGCTGGCCCAGAAGAGCTTAGCCTAGGTAGTCAGTTGTCTGTGCAGAGCAGGGCATGTTCCCTTTCTAGGACATTGGTGCAAAGACACCCTTACCACCCCAGGATATCCCTTGAAGCCCAGAATTGGCGTTATTGACCAGCATTCAAAGATACAACCAGAAGCTTTTGAATCTTCTTGTTTATAGGAGAAAAGGGGGCTGATCTGGGGACGAAAACCATTCCCAATGGCACCAAGTTAGTAAACAGGACACATGTGAAAATCTCCCATGTACTTCATGCCAATCAGATGTTAGAAACCTCTATTTCAATCATGAGCCCATGCTCATCTTTGTTTTCCTTTTCCAAGGAAAAGGCCCCCCAGGGCCTCAAGACCCTTCAACCACCCAAGGCGCTTTCCTGAGTGGACTCTGCCTCTTGGCCGCTTTCTAACATATTCTGAATCATCCTGCTAAGAAAGAGCCAAGCTTTGGCTGTCCAGGACCTAAGCCAAAGACTCAGTGAAAGGCAGACAACAATCAAGATGTTTTCCAACTGGAAACCTGTACTCCAAAGTAATGGTGTTTCCAGGGCTGTATATTTGGGTCTAAACAAAGCAAAGTTCCCTAAAGTTATTATTTGCAATCTGGAACTGGCCATGAAACTCCAAACTGAAAAAGTGCTACCTAAAACAATCTTAATCACAGCATACTGCTCCTAAACCAACTATTACACTGAGCAACTCCGTATAATCTTCAGTTATGCCTCTGCCTTTTTCTCCGTTACAACCCGCTGGACATCTTAGGCAATTTTCTCAGTTAAAGACAACACTGGCAATGAGGCAAAGCATTGATGTATCCCTGAAATCCTTTATGATGAAGGTTACAGTTTATGCATTTTCTCAGTTTTCCTTCTCTCAAAGCACCCATTTCTGAGATGTGAAGTGATAAGAATGAGAAAGGAAAAAAAAAAAAAAAAAAAAAAGGCAATTTATGATGAAGGAGATGATGAAAATAAGCAATATTGTCTCTGCAGCATAGATTTGATACTTCTCTTAAATGATAAAAAAAAGGGAGAATAACAGATTAGGACTGAGCAATGGGTCCCTGCAACAGTGAGGATGGTTGGACTGCTCTGCTCTCCGAGTGCCTCATTGCTATCCTGGCCAGGGAAGGCAGAAAGGCAGCTGGCGATGCCCTTGTTTGATAGTACTATTTTATTGGTGCTCTTCTCTGAAGGCAACTATGTGTCAATCTGTCTGATACACAGTGAAATTAAGAAAGTGAAAGAAGCATATTTTCAACTGGGAACAGAACCAAATCTATCTGATTTCACTAGTGCTTCAAAATGCAGTGACCAGGCCAAGTCTCCCTTTTGGAAAAAATGGCACTACCCCTTAGCCCTATGCTATGGGAGAAGGGAGCATGGTACATACCGAAACATGCAGCAGAAGCCAGGACATGTCTGTGATGGGGGCTGGAGGAGTAGCAGAGTCAGGAAATTCTGGTATACAGTGAGCAAGATGATAGATGAAGGCTTCTTGCCCTGTTTATCCCAGGGGAGCAAGCGTATTGATCCAGAATGATATAGATTGCTTTCCACTATTGCTTTCTAATAAATGTTCACAGATGGGGCTAAACAGAAGCTGTGGGGCATGTGGCACTAAGGGCCTCTTGCTCATCCACAGGCTGCTGATTTGAAAAGTAGTTAGCAGATGTTTCCTCATATATACGTAGGAAGGTCTGTCTTGAGCAAGAACTCACTGCTGGGAACATAGCTGAACAGGACTGGCTGATGGCACCTGGCATGCAGACGCAAGCTGCACCCAGGCAGGTAGGGTCGCCAGGGATCTCCTTGGAGAGAAGTAACATCTAAGAGACTTGGAGCCTGAGGGTAGAGAAGATAGAAGGATCGAAAACCAAACTGGCTTGAGACAGAAGTCACTGATTGATGGCTGCTCACAAGGATTAGCCCAGTGTTCCTCAAACTGTAGCATCAGTGTGTGTTAGAGTGGGAGAAGAATTGTCTAAATTTATGTAATTAAGGCGGCCAAGCTGAAGAGCAGCAAGAGCTGTTAAATGAACTAACTGCTATAGTATATTCACGAAAGTAAGAGGAACATACTGGCCCTGGTCTGTGAAGGAAACATAAAGCAAATGAGTGCAAATGATCTTGGCAGTATATTTTACCAGCTGAAGTTAAACATGTGTCAGTGTTTCCATTCATAAACCTCTGTCTCAGAGTACAGGGGTTGTGTCTTGGCTGTGAAAATAAGCCTCAAGCTGAAAATAGACACACCATAAGAGACATGAATCTTTGTTTGTTTGCTTCATTCTTGCAAAAAAATATGAAAGGCGAAAAAGTAGCTGCTGAGATACAACCATTATTAGAACAGTAACGGTTTCAAATATTTTTCACTATGACATGAAAATGATAATAGTTTGAAGTGGAAGATAAGTTGAGCAGCTATTGCAACAGATTTTCTTAAGAATTAATTTTAGAATTCAAACAGGTCCTAGAGCGCAGCCTGTGCTAGCTATTGACCTGTAAGGAGTGGCTCTGCGGTTCCTTGACTACACAAAGATGCAGCAAGAACAGTCTACCAAGCTGTAACCAGAGAATGAAATTCCTAAAAAAGGAGCTGAGATGGGCTTTCCCTTCAGCCTGACACAAGAGCAACAGAGCCACTGACCTGCTTCTCTTGTGGTCCCCTCACCCTCAAGCCTTCCAGCACCATTTTCCCTTCTGGCTCCACTTTTTTTCTATGGCGGTCTGTACCACAAACTCTCCTAACAATACAATCCTCAGAAAAGGTGCCTTTTTTGTTTGCTTTTTTTTTTTTTTTTTTTCTTTTAAAAGAAGTTTTAAGGGCAAGCTGGGATTTTTTTTGTTTGTTTATTAAGGCATTTCATTGAAAGTCTTTTTTTTTTTTTTTTTTCCCATGCTTTCAAATCTATTAAAATGTAAAAACAAAAATGAAAAACAAAGACCTTCAACCTCACTTCTCCAAAACTCATCAGATTAATCATTTTAGCTTCTGATGAAAATTGTGCTTTCTTCTGTAAAACCTACTCTCCATAATTTCTGAATACAATTCCTATATCCCCAAAGCTTTAACAAGCTTCTTAAATTCATCCACCTTTCACTATCTGCAAACCTTCACTTTCAGGGATGTTTTTCAAAATAACAGGTATTAAATGAATATTGAAGCGTACTTGTAAAGAAATACATAAGATTCTTGTGCAAGCATTCACATCAGAAACTTGATGTTAAGAATTAAGCGCATTCAACCAAGGAACAAAGACCACAGGATGCACTTTGAGTGGAACTGAACAACTTCTATCAAATTATTAATATTTTCAACAAATTGCTTGGGAGCAAACTGCCACTCAGAAGCATTTGAATAGAAAATCCATTTGAGAAAACTCAATATTGTTTTGCAGAACATTCACAAGGAGTGATCAAATCACAGTAAACATTATTTACTAAATATATCACCAACTCCAAAATATTCTCTCTGTTCTAGATTTAACTCTGTCTGAAATAGTGCCTACAGACAATGAATTCACATGAGCAGTAGAAATATGTTGGGTGCCCCATGAGGTTGCGGGAAATGTTTCAGTATGCACGCTGGTCTAAATACAGGAGGGCACAGCCTGAAAAGCAATGATTTGAACTGCATTACTCCTGCACTTTGTAGACGTGCATTTTTTTCCCCCTTTTTCTCCATTCTAGTTGCAATTCTGTGCTCATTGCTATCTTATCCAAGGGCCTGTGAGAGTAATTAAAGCACAGTTCCATTTGGCAAAATGTTCCGAAGTAGTTCACCGAGATTGTTAAATGGCATTCGCCACTTCTAGCTTGCTCTGCTCTCTCCTTACACCAGCAAAAGCTGTTCTTACTCTGTTATGTACCAGTGTAATATTTATTTCTTCCTGCAAGTATTATTTGAACTCTTCTGTTTATATTAATAAGGTTTTTGCATCCTTTTATCTTAGCAGATTGTGAAGATGAGGCCAAAATTGAAGTTTTTCACCAGTGATTTTTTTAATGCTTAGTACCTTCTTTCTAAAATTATTTGATACTCTACATAGAAAAAAAAATCTATAATATCTGCTTTTTCAGCTGGATCCAAATGCATTGCGTCTTCAATCATTTCAACACCCACCATATGCACCTTCAGTTTGTTTAAAAGACAAATTCTTTCTTAGGAGGTCCACCCCATCCCTGATGGACAGGGAAGACATCCGATCACATAATCATATTGTGATTTCATAATACTGTGATTAATGGCGAAGGTCACTAAGCCTTCTTTCTGCTGTTTATCAGTTACAATAAACTAATTCTCCAAATATTTTCTCTCTATATTTTTTTTATTATTATATGTAAAACTGAAAGAGAGGTCTTTCCAATCTTCATTTGCTATTTTAGGTTTTTTCATGATGAACTATGTACAGGGATGAAAGTGATCAATTCTCTAATCTCTTTCTCTGCAATGTGACCAAAAGGATCCTTTCTCTTGCTCTATGACACAAAGCAACACTGAGCATTACTTTCATGATTTTGCAATCTGTTGTTTACAACCAAACCTAGTTCCATCTTTCTGGTTTTGAAAGTAAAATTCCCTGCTGAAAGGTAAATATTTAATGCTTTTTTTTTCCTTTTTTTTTTCTTTCTCTTCTTTAAAAGAAATCATAAAAAGAAAAAAAAAAACAGAATCTGATATTTCAAAAGAGCTTCAAGGCTGATGTTGTTGCTACTTATCCAAGTACCATCACTGACTGCATGTTCAGAAAAAAAGAGAGTGGTCAAGGTAGTTGTAAAGAAAAGAAGAATGCTTTTGCACTGCAGTTAGTTAAAACTGTAGCAAAATAGATTAGCTTACAAAAAATCAGGGGAAAACGTAAGTTAAAAAAAAATGGCTACATGGCTACTGAATGAACATGTAATAACAAAATGCAGATCCTTTAAAAATGTTTGCAGAAGCCAATACAATCACTGTTTTGTTGTTGTTGTTTTTAATAGCATTTATTTACTCAGATATAGAACTATACTTTTTTTTCAGAGTTGTTACAGGCCAAGTCTCCAAGGTTCTGTACTCTTTTCAAATATGCCAGAATGCATCTGCTCTATGTCTCTTACAGAGAGGCAGTGGTCCATGACATGCAGTTTAAACTATGATTTTTGTTTAATAGACATTTTAATAGTCATCTGTATGGCCAAAGGACAATTCTGATCTTGTCTGACCTTTCAAACAAACAATAATCTCTCGTTTTTTTGTTATCATCAGTAGTGTGTGACATTCTTTCTCTTCGGACAAAGCTCCTCTCAGATCATCCATAAATTTTTCAACTCTTCTTTTGCTTTCCAGTTTTGGGGACAAGTTCTGTATTTTGTCCTGAAAAACTTGAAGTAGACCTGTATCATCCTGAAATTTGTTAGAATATCCATTGGTTAAAAATTTTGGTTGAATTGAATAGCATCTCATAAATGTTTACAACTACTGAAAGAGTGAAAGAGAAAGGGAAAGGTTAACATGAAGAACTTGACCCCACAGCATAAGAAAGCTCAATTTTGCAGTGATCCATTTTCTGAATTGCTTTCTCAGCAGCCTAGAATTGCTACAAGCATTTTATTTTGAGACCCTATAGTTACAGAAGGTAGCTTTTCTTGCATCTAAGAAAGCCTACAAGAATCAAAATCACAGAAAGTACCTTCTTGTTCTGAGCAAAGGAAGCATTAAATAGGGAAGTAAATGGCTTGTATAATGGGAGTTTGCAATATATTAACCTTAAGCTACCTTTCTTCTTCCCCTAACCTCTGATTGTCTTCGTTATGTAGTTATCAGAGACAGCTTTAGATGATGTTGGCACTTCTTAAAGCAATTACATTGATAATAGCAAAGATGTTCTTCTGCAAGCTTAGCAAATGAAGCATTGGGTAATAGTATTAGGAACTTTTTGCCACTAGGTCATCATTAACTTGATCTGGTCAAACAGATAACAACAGAAAAATGTTGCTATCCAATTAATGGTGCATAGTGGCTTACTCATAATGAGCTGATTTCAATCCAGATCCTGTTCACAGGATAAGAAACAATCAATTTAAGTGGGGACTAATTGGCATCTGACTTGCCAGTCTTGATAATCTTTAGGGCAGTCTAAATGTAGGCTTTTATTTTGACTGCAGACTCCTTAAGAGAGGCACTGTGTATTACTGTTGTCGAACAATTCTGCACAATCATTCTTGTGAATGTAATAGATATTGTTGATCTGAAACTGCATTATGTGGCATTCTGCTATATTTGTTGCAAGTGGACATAAGTAGAAGAAATCAGTTTTAAGAATAGAAGAAATTAGTTTTAAGAACTATCAAACTACTGACTCTCAAATAGCATATGAAATGTAGGTATTATATTCCCCCAAAATATTAGAAAATCATGTAAAGTGATCTTTGCATGAGTGAGAGATTATCTCTTGATCTGGACTGATTCTTATTTTTGTCCAAACCAGTCTGTCTGGTTATCATGCAGGAAAAGCTTTTGGAAGCAGGCAAGTCATTGTACAAGACAGAGCAAAAAGGAAGTACCTCTAAAACCTGAGAGACCTGTGAATGTCTTGCTGTACTTACAGGATGTAATTTACAACCCTCAGCAGAGTCTTGTCTTCATATACACAGGTTAGTATTACAGGGAGCCGTCTGAATGTGTGGGTCAAAAATTCCTGACTGAAGGTAACTTATGCAAAAAACTACTCCCCAAATAGTATAAATGTCTAAATAAGCAAATGATCAACTCATAACTGACTAAAATTAATAGATATCAGAAATCATAGAAACTAAAATAAATCACTTGCTACACTCTTGGAAGTTTCCTCAGGTAACTTTTGTCTTCGCCTTCACAATACTATAACGTACTTTATTAACTACAGTGTCTGGGATACACTTAGTTTTGCTGGGCACAAGAGGGGATAATAAGTTAAAATACATTAAGCCTTGTTAGATCTGTGCAAGACTTTTCTGTTTTCTGAAGTTTCAGTGAAGTAAAGTCATGTTTGATAAACATGAGTACCTGGCTTTGGTTTTATGGTTCTTTCACTGAGCCAGAGAATAAGGGGACAAATCTGACCCTGGGAATCACATGAATTTGACAACAGTGACAAAGGGAGAACTGGGGAGGAAAATGAAAAAAAAATAAGAAGAGAGCAGAGAAAAGAGGAGCAGATGAATGAAAATGAGTTGCGGGAAAGGAGTAATCGTTTTAACACCAACATATCACTGCAGGGGTCTTAGGATTTGTAAGATAAATAACAAGCAGCTGAAGGAGAAAAGTGAAAGCAGTGATCAGAAAAGGAGGGCAGGTCTACCTCCTGCACACGCTGGTGAGAACACAGCCAGAGGGAAGAAGTGATGAGCTGCTGTTCTCTGTAGCCACAGTAGCCAGAACTGCAGGACTCTTGAAGGTGTATATCTTTTTGAAATCATTTTTTTTTTTCTTCTGCTTCCAGTAATTTAAGTCCACACACTGGGGTATTTACTGTTTGCCTTGATGACAACTGTTCTGAGTTTGACAAATAGTGTTTGTGTTTGTCTTAACACCTTATCAAACAAGGCCTAAAATTTTTGCTCAGCTACAAGAAAAATTCCACTTACCTCTCTGAAACTTCACTTTACTGAAGTCTCACAAAATTTCCAACAATTCTATGCTTTTAGAAATATGCACAAAAACTTTTCCCAAAGACTCCACTTCAGTGCTGTAGCTACTGTGAAAAGAAGCAATCACTCATATAAAGATGTGATGGGGGATATTATTGCAAATACATGTTTTCTTTACAGACATTCATTTAAGCACAGAGCCACACTACTTGTTTTTGAAATGGCTTATAACTGCACAACCTAAAGAGCAGAGAAGAGCCTACAGAAATGTTTGTTAGATATACGCTGAGTGACACCGGTTTTCACAACCGTCTTTTCTGAAATTAATGTCTTTCTTCTGCATACGTTACTGTTCTCCCTTGGAGATGGAGAGGAAGATGATAGGAAGATGGCATTAGATGATTTTTTTTTTTTCCCTCTAATTGCAATCCTTAGAAATGCTAAGATAAATCTCATTTTAGGTTGGGAGATTCCAGAGCTCAGCAGATGGAGCACCTTCAACACATGTTAAAATTGTCAACATTTTGTTAGGGCAGTTCCCTTATTTCTTTCAAATCTTTTGTTTTTTTTTTTCTTCTCCTGACACTTCCATCAGCAGCAGACCTTGTTCACTGCTCAGCAACCCCATACAAAACACAATTCTCATAGGGAATAAGGATCAGCCTGGGCAGTTCAGGCAGGAGTATCTTTTGAGAGGAAAATTGCATCAAATGATAAGTTAAGGGCAGTATTTGCATTAAAAGCCTGTGGGTTTCAAATAAGTTTTCCAGGCTACAGATTCAACTAGATGCGTATTAACAGCTTCAGGTTCAATCACGAATTTTGCTAACCACATGATGAGTCTACAAAAGACAGCTTTGGACAGGACATGGAAACTACATTTTTAGAGTTCATTCTACTATGGAAAACACAGCTGCCAAGGAGGAACAGATTCTGCAGATTTTTTCTCATTCTTCAAGAAGGAAAGAAAAAGGATAAGAATGTAGGACAGCAGCTTTACATGAAGCACAGCTTTTAAAAATATTTATTTTGAAGAGCAGGAGAACAGATGAAGCATAGTCACCAAGGGATTTTTGTCCCTTCCTGTTTAAGGCATCTCATCACAATGCTCTCATGCACCCTGTACTGCTTGCAAGACCCCTAACTGCAACTTCCTCTAGCTAGTTCAGGTTCTCTGCACTCTTTCTGGCTGGTCACTTTTGATGGGCCAGATGATATTGCCCACGTAATGTGAAACAACTCAGTTTCCCCCAGTGAGGACATTGATTTGCACCTCTTTGTTCTGCCAGTTTACCAGTTTTCATGAAACTTGCAATGAATTATCCTTGAAATTTCTCCAACAAATCTGATTTCAACTGTCTTCAAATAACAGAATGTTAAAAGAGGCTTTGGGAGGGCGGCTGAGATTATCTCAGCTTACTGTCTTCAGGGAAGTAAGTGAAAAAGATACTTAACAGGCATAAATACTCCAAATAAACAAGGACCTAACAAAAGGTCTCAGTCTGGTATATCACTCTGCTTGGAGTAATAAATGTTCTGTTGATTACTCAAATTCAGTTTGCCAAATTAATTGTGCTACTTTAGCTGAGAAGTTAGACTATAGTTTTGTTGGGGGTGTATTCGCTCCCACATATAAGCTAGGAACAAAAAGAGTTGAAAGAATTAATATCAGGTTAAAAACAAGTCAATTTTCCAAATAACTGATTTAAACTAATGCAAAATTTTTAATGTTTTAATGTTAATTTTTATGTTTATTATTTTAACATTATTTTATTGAAAACATTACTCATGAAGGACAGCAAATGACCCAACATAATGTAATACAAATACTGTGGGAAACATATATGTAAGTAGTATAATCATTATAACAGAAATAAAATAATCTTAATACTGAAATTCTTGTAAGTTTTAAGGGGTCAAGAAACACCAATATGTGGCCAGCTTGTTAGGACTAAATTTCGGGTGAGTTTCAAATGTAAAGCTGTGTGAAGCAAATAACTCATTGTCCTGAAGAATGAGAACTTCAGCATGAACATGAGATCTTGTTTTTTCAAAGCTCTTTTAAGATTTTCTAATCTTTAATATTCACTCTGCACTTTCAGTGTATGTAACTTAATTTATCCCTTTGCTTCTAGGTAAACTAGATCTAAGTTTGATTCTAAAAAATAAATTACTGTTTCTTCACTAGCATTCACTGTATACATCTATTTGTTCAATGCATTAGGATTTTTTTTTCCTTGGTGTTTATCAACACAAACCCTAATGCAATTTTGAACCATGGTGTGGGCTCCTAGGTATTGATGACAGATATTATTAGTTAAACTGGTATTTCAACAAGATTTTCTCATTTCAAAAATCTGCTAGGAAAACTTAAACTTACAGCCAGACACCAGTATATAAAGGGCTGTTGTGAAGATAAAGAGATGAAAAGTTGCATAGTTTTTGTTGCTGAAGATAGATCTTCACTAGATGGATTTAATCACTATATGCCATGAGCACATAGTAAAGAAGGAGGGGTAAGAAAGAATTTTATTGCAGTACTTGCAACTAGCTGAAGAGACTACTATTTTCTGAGCAGGATTGGAAGGAGCCCACAGACTCTTGGAGCTGTGAATTGAGAACCTGTAGTGTTTTCTGATGGTTAATTTTCTATGCAATTTTCCTCTTTCCAAATGAATCCACCCTAGTTCTCTCAGATCTGATTTCTAACCCTGTAGACTGCTGTTCTTTGCTCAGGGTAGAAGTCTGCTGAAGTCCTAACAGCATATCTGCAATGGCTGGCAGTTGTTGCTAACCCATTCACTTAGCAGCCGAAACTATGTTTTCTTCAAATATGCTATAAAAGGTGCAAGGATTTGTGGAGCTTGATTTCTTATCCTATGATTTCTATCAGCTTCCTACAACCCATTCTTTGTTCTCTTGCCCTCTCTCCTGTTGTCATTTTCCTCTGGGGTTCTTTGATCACAAAGAAAAGTTTTGGATACACCACAGGACAATGGATGTGCTTACAGCAGTCAAGAGCTTGGAGAATTGATACAACTAATTTTGGGCCAGGAACACTCACAGAGGTAGTTTTTCACTATCTCCCTGGCCCTTAATATCCCATTGCAGTCCATCGGGGGAATCTGACAAGCCCAGACAGCTCTTCCCTCCACTCTTCCCTGTTCCTCCAAAAGTGGCTTAACAGGTTTCTCAGCACAGCACTGGTCTCAGGCACCCACTCATCATTTATCTTACTAAGCCGTTAATCACAATCATGTGCAATTTAGAGCAGTTTTGAGTCTTTTCCCTTGAAATAAATATTATTGCTTTATTTTCCCTCCTGTCATGAATATTATTGCTCATGAATCACAGTGATTTCTAGACATGCTATCAATTACAAGCATAGCTAATTGGAGGGCCAATTGTGTTGCCTTTCTTCAGAGAGCAGATCCTGCCACGGGTTTTACTGGCCATGAATCACAGTGTCTTCAAACAAGAGAATCCCCTTCACTCCTCTCCACTGACCTGAAGCCAAGGCACCAGTGTTGGCTTCCTAAAGTTATCAGGCTAGGCCATGTCATAAATCCACATCTAATCAGTTTACCAATGAAGATGCTCTATTTCTGTGTTTCTCTGTTGGAAGCCCCTATTGCTTCCAAGTCCCTCTCAAGGCTGTCAGATCTTTGTATTAGACTGGTATCATCAAGGAAATTGGCAGAGGGTTTCTTCTGTGGCCTTGCAAGTCTCATGCCAAGTCAATATCTCCCCCCACACTTTTTCAAAGGGAAACACAGAGATCCAGCTATCTAAAAGATGATTCTCATTTCTCTCCACAGACAGACAGCAACTGCTGTCTTCAAGCTGTTTGCTGACACTTCTGGGATGTATGCTGCTGCATAACTGATAAGTAGTAGCCAAAATCTATCACTTTTGTTTCTGAGTGATAAAAGTCATGGGAAATGGATCTGGTGCTGGACTGCAAGTGAAGAAGAGGGAGGCTGGGAATTTGAATTGTACATAGCAAAAGAACAAGAAAACTTACTGCCTTTTCAGCCTCTAACTTTAAGCACAAAGCAGAGTGAGGGCATAGAATTCAGTAACTCTTCTGGAAAGGCGTAGAGGAGTCATTGACTCCCAAGACTGAATGTTTCCTTCTCAGATGGAAAAATTTCACTCTATGAGAGTGGGAGGAAAAGTACACTAACGTGAATGAATTATCAACTCTAAACACCCACTTCCCACCCAGCAAAACACATTTCTAAACTACATAATAATTCCTACTTTCATAAACTGCTCTAATACCAAAAAGGAGCCCAGCACAGTCAGCCTCAAATTCTCATCAAATATAGTACCATTGGTAGCTCCTCTCTCCTCCATCGCTTTCAGCTGCAACCTTCAGCCAGCTTAACAGTCTCTGCATCAGTTTCCATTGCCATAGTTAGTTCTTGTGGCTGGACCAAGTCATCACCATCACTGTCAAAGATTAAGTTACAATGTCCACTCGAGATTTCACTGACAAGGAACTTTTCCTCATGTCTTCCTAATATTAATATAGATTCCTTCAACTACTCCAAGCATCTTAATCATTTGTTCATTATGTTGGAGAACTGCGCTTGGCCACCAGACATCTAGAGTATTTATTAAGTCCGCACAAATTTCATCAAACTGGAACAAACTTGTGCTATGTCTTTAGCACCAGTGATACCCATGTGTGCCGGATGGGCTCGAGATTCAGCAGTAAGGACACATTTAACAGATTGACTTATTAACACTGACACCTTTAATTAAGCAACGTAAATACAAGTACAAACAAATACAAAACACTTACTGAATAACACTTGCCAGCAGGACTATGAGACCACGCATCTCTCCAAGGTAGCGGACAGGAGGGGCTGTCAGGCTCTCAATCATAGCGGGTGTCCCCGTGGGAGACATTGGTGGCCGCGATGTTGGACGTCTCCGTCCCACCTGAGTCAGCCCTCTCGTTTTATTCCCGGGGCGTCCTGCCACGTAAGGCCAGTACGTGCCAGGAGGCCACCCAGGGGCAGGGAAATCTCCGCCTTCCTGTTATACAATCCTTCTAAAACTGCATGTGCACACATTCCAGAAGGGAGTCTCCTTCCTCAATTTGGTGGTCCCACCTTCCTCATCTTTCTCATCCTCTCAGTGAATTTGGCCTTCAAACTTCCTAAGACGGCGGTTTGTAGTTAGGCTGGCAGCAAACCGGCCTGAACAGCAGTTCTTGTTTCTTCTGAGCTAACAACTTCTCTGTTCGTTTGGATAACATGTAACTACTATGAGCTTTCCGGGCTTCTTCAGAGATGCAGGCGTTACAAGCTTCCTTTGTTAGTGGCCTCTGCTGAGCATTATCAAAATTAAGAATTTTTCCCTCCAAGGTCTGGTTTCTGTTTCCCACAAGAATCTCTTATGACTCTACAGCTCATAAAAATTTCCATCTCCAATACACCATGGTCTGTACTGTGAGCCATCAGCACGACACATGGCATGGCAACGCAAGGCACTGTGCTAGCTGAAGCTGCTTTGGGATGTGCCTGCCCTAGCGATATTACAGTGGATGCAGCTTCCCACCTAGAGGTATAACACTAAATTTAAACTTTCTCAATGAATCTGGAGTAGCTGATATGCACAGGCTACTACTGCAGCACTGTCTATTGCTACGTACTTCTTGCAGTAGCAAGAAGGTTGCAAATAGGTTACTTCATGGCAACCTACTGCCTGCTGGGTTTGAACCTGCCTTTAGAAGCTGCCTCATGATCTACTCCCTTCTATCCAAATCTCATCCAAGCACATTCCATCCCCGGTCCTTTGTTTTCTGATCTGTCCAGCCCCTAGTCCCCCATAACAACTCAATCATTAACTATCTTCTAATTACTAGTTCTGCAGACTAACTGAATAAGCAGTCTAATCTGAGTTAACCATGTTTTCTCTGCATACTACAAGAGACTCTCCGGATCACTGCAAGAGACCATGTACTTACCAGTACCTCATTCTTTTTAGTTGGCATTGGTATAGATTTAAGATTGTAAAAAGAGTATATGAGAGAAATTTTTTTTTATTTTTTTTTTTTATTTTGCTTAGCTGAATGGTAATAACTAGGTTAAGTGAATTGAAAAGATGTTTAGGGGCAAGAACTGCAAGTCAACTGCACATGCATGTGAGCACTCTTTGCAAACAGAAGCAATACTGGCAACATTTCTGGCCAGAATTAGTGAGCTTAAAAGAGTTAAGACTGGCTCAAAACTTCTCTCTGGCCAGCACAAACCTTATCCATTATCTCATTTAGCCCCAGGTATGTGTCCCAATGTGCTTGTGAGGGTAAATTATTCACTTTCATCAAAACAGATCATGTGTGTCACTACAGCAAAAACAGAATATAAGGTTCCACCTCATGTGACTTTTTCCTCCATCTGTCTAGTGAATAAATAACTAAGAGTTTAACAGTAATGTAGACCATAACTGACTACTGTCTGTTTCCAATTCCCCTTAAGCAATAAGCTTATTGGACAAATGTTCTGAACACTTCAATGCAAGAGATATGAAAAAAAATCATTAATAGTCTAGGGACAGGCTAAGTCCCATGCCTGAAATATTTTGCATTTTTCAAAGGAAAGAATTCTTTACTCAGTTTTAACAAAGAGTGAATGACCTTACCCTTAACACCAGTTGGATAAGGTCTGTCAAAATCAAAATAAAATCATTGAATGTCTCCTTTCTTGAATTGATACAGTATATCCTGTGACACAAAATCAATGATATCTAAAAAATTCAGAAGAGTCCAAGAAAATAAGAGTGGGAAGAATTATGCATGCATCAAACAAAACTTTCAGTATATGCAGTTGTAAAAGATAGCATGTTTTTGTGCAGAGGTCACCACCAGGCAAAATCCGGTGTATTACACTCATCTAGTGGGGAAAGTAGCAAAATACTGAACCATGGCAATTTAACCGGGAGCCTGTGAGGAAAAAACATAACAACCTCTCCTCCTACTGGTATTGTTGCTGCTACCATGGGCTACCATGTGCTATACATGGTAGCAGCAACAATACCATGAGTCTTACACGTGACGCTATGAAAAGACACCATAGTCTATCTCCCCACTCCCCACTTGACTCCTACAAATGAAAATGAATTATAAAGGACAGCCAATAACCAGTCTTATCATGCAGGTGTAGAGAACACCTTGTCCAATCTGCTTGGTTCGATAGTTGCAGACTATTAATGATTATTTATAATGTATACCTAATTATGTAAATATTACAATCCCCAGATAATCTCCTCAGCAGTAGATGTAACAGAAAGAGTATATTGCATTGAACAGGATTTGCTAAAACCTTATTTTCTGCACCTACCTACGATGCCTCAAACTTACAGTTCACCTATCCCTTTGTTCGTTGAATGCTCATGGTTCTGTAATTCTAACAGATGCTGATAATTGCCATTGCTATGCTTAAAAAAAAGGCCTGTGTAGAACTGACTAATATACCATAGCATAAAATCTAATATCATAAAGAAACACTACATTTCTGGCTGGACCCTGGGACCTCTGGAGTTCTGAAGACAGCTGAATATGATTAATTAATTTTAGTATTTACTTTTCCCTCCTTAATACTTTTTCCTATTCCCTTTGACATTTCATCTACCCATAAAACCTTCAGAGACTTAGCCTAATGCTAAGTATAACATAGTATAAGCATAAGCTATAAGTATAGCTCTCATTATAGAGCTTGTCCAGGGTCAGAGGTTTTGATGGTGCACGTTGAATCAGGAGAAGTCCTTTCAGAAGTAAGGCAGCAGGACAGTGGGGCCACAGTCCTAGCCTACAGCTTGGCACACCATAAGATAAACAAACAACAGTGATGTGAGTCACAGGAGAAGAGGTAACTTCTAACTGAAAAAAAAAAAAAAAAAAAAAGAACAAACCTACATACGGAATATGGACCGCATTTGTTGCTGTTGATTCAAATGAATTAGCAGCTTGCTTTACCCTTACAGCAGTAAATGGCATATCACAGATAAGCAGCTGTAGAAAAATAACAAGCTTCACTTTCTGTATGCACCACTGGAGCTTACTGCAGATGTGCATTTTTAGAAAATTATGTCCTAAGAACTCGTAGTTTTGCTGGTATTTGTATAATGACTATTGTGTTCTAATTTATTTTTAATGTGCAACTTACTCCTTACTGCCAGCGATTCTTTGAATGAAATGTTGCTTCTCTGAGAGCATTTCTGCATAAATATTTCATAGCTGAACTAAATAAAAAGTAACCTTATAACTACTTCAGGTTAAATTGCTGAAAAAGTGCAAACAGTTCCATTTTGCTTTCACATTTATTTCTGGCATTTTGCAAGGAATTGAGGCAAACTCTCACTTTTACTCCAGTTCATACTACGTGACAAGGCAATAAGAATGACAAGATTGTAAGAATTCATTTCCAACTTGAAAAGGAATGAAACAAATGTATTACTGATACAGGGCACCTTTGCTATAATTGAAATCATAGAGTAATGACTGTAAACCTATTTGAACCTGGTAAAAAAAAATGCGGTCTTGCTACACCTCACGTTACAAACTCTGTTGTTCCTTGGGGTCCCTTTAAAGTCAGGGTGTAATATGACAACAAAAAAACAGAGTGTTATTTACAATGTGAGAAAAGTTAGCAGTATATAAAATTAAAAGGAAGCCATGTTAGCTAATTATCTTCTTCTGAACAGTGTTAGAAAGGAAAAAGACCTGAGTGAAATTATGTTCTCTTTTGTGATCAAACTGAATGCTGCTTCATTACACTGTGAAAAGAAGTAGTCACCTTCATGTCACTAGATTGTATCAGTAATTGGTTTAAAATAGATTTTTGAAATGTGGGTCACTTGCCATCTGAAATCTTGTTACATACTGAGAGAAAAAGTGATGAAGTGCAAAGACAGAAACACAGGTGTTTAGAGGATATGCCTATGAAGACTGAACTCCTTGTTTATTTATCTTTATGTCTGAGAAAGCCAAATAAAAACATTTCTAGAAAATTAATAAGAGAATAGGGACTCCTAAAAAAAGTTTCATTACAAGAGTAAACAGGCCCTGGAAGCACAAGGAGCCAAATTGTAATCTGAATAAAAGCACAAAAGAAAAAAAGCAAATGCTTCAAATCACAATTAATGCCAGTCGGGACAGTTTGCTGCAACTGCTGGATGTGATCTTTTCCTTACTTATCGTCGTAATCAAAATCCCATGACTAATATGTTTAATCAGCTTTGCCACAATGAGTAAATGCCTTGAGGGTCTGAGAAGTGGTCCCTTGGATAGAAAAGATTTACAAAAGTTAGATTAAATGGAATTAAATGGTGTTTGCTTTACTGTAAACTGTATAGATATAGATTTGAGCAGCTCTGCAGAGAGGGACCTGG
>VZSV01000065.1:1177155-1187183 GCA_013398735.1 Nothocercus julius | reverse complement strand
TAAGAGCACCACCCCCTCAGAGGACAGAGGAATTAAGCTGAGCCTTCAGCCACAGTAGGAAAGTATAACTGCATTTGGGGATAAAGAATTATAACCAACACAGGATATTCTGGCAAATCCTGGCCAAAGCAGAGATATGTTTAACATAAGAAATCCAGTTAGGAAGTCAGTAAAGATTATTACGAGTCCACCATCTTGAAGAGTCTCTGTATTTCTAATGGAGCAGCAAGCCTAGGAGACATGTTCAAGACTTACTGCACAGTTTGGAGGGCTACTTAAGATAATGAAGATGCACAAATATTGAAATGAAACAGCTCTGCTTCACTGCTTGCTGGCCTAATAAGCATGTTGCTTAGTCTTAAATAGCAGTTGTAAATCTGGCAGTCTTTGGCTGAGTTGGGTTCAACTTCTCTGTATCTTCTCTAAAATCTTAGCCAAAATATGTTTCCAAGAAGACAGAAAACAGTGTCCCATCTGCAGAACACGCCCAACTGACGAGGTAGACGATGAGCTATATCTCCTCCCTTCTGACTAACAACAGACATCAGCTAAACCAGATAGTGCCTTTCTTCCATGGAATAAAAGGAGAGATGGAAACAGAATTATATAGAGAAAAATCCCCAACAGGAAAGCTAGTCTCCTCATTCTTCAAGCTTCTCAAATAAGAATTAATCTCCTGCTCTTGTTGCAGGAAAGACTATTTGCCATGCACTGGCCGAGCCACATTTTATCCTCAGGCTGCAGTGCCTATCTGCCATTGCCAGCTTGAGCTTCTGGGCAGAGAATCCTCGCTGGACTTAACCTAGACTGTGCTATCCTCGCTGCTTACTCTTTCTGCTAGCAGTCCTCATGCCAGCTAGAGTCCCAACAAGTTCTGGTTTGGGCCCTTTCTACTAGCTGTTCCTGCTGTTTCTCTCTCTCTCTCTCTTATTTATTTTTATTTTTATATTTTTGTTTTATAAGAATAAATGCCCCAAATAAAAAGCAAATAGAACCTGCTCAGTTTAGCCCCTATGATCATTCTCCTCAGTCAGCTTTATTCCTAACCAGAAACCCATCATCATCTGGATAGCCTCTGCTGCCTTCTGGGACTTTTTAAAACACAGTCTTATATACTGCAATGTTTGTACAGCAGAAGGGAGGGTAAAGTGAGGTGCAGGAGTTGTAATGAGTGGCCAGTGGTGAAAAAGAGCGTGATAAAACAGCTTTCCTAGCGGAAAAATGTTTGAATACTCCATATTCTATGTTCCTTATTCCATATTCTATACTTCTGCTTTTCTGTAATTTTCCTTGGCTGGTGAGAGGATATTGCTTTAGAATATAGTCCTTTCTGTGGAGGATCCCCTGAACTCTGTGGACATCCAGAACCTTAGTACTCACGGGGTTACTTCCACATGTACATGCAAAGAGCTCTGGGCAGACACCAAGAGGAGTACTGCTGCCAGAGATTAAGTTATCTAGGCTTAAAAATAGCTGGAAACCCCAGAACCTGCTCAGCTGTAAGCAGGATTCTCTGGATGTCAACAGATTTGAAAGATAAGGCTCATTTACTTCCCCTGCAGGGTCCCAAAGTTTCCCCTTGCTGAAGAGGAGATTGTGAAATGAGGCTTGCCTTTCTGTGGAAAACACATCCATAGGTTTCTGCACTGAGGAAAGTAGAAATTAATTCAGTACCTGTAAAGTTGTTTAGAAGCAGAGGTGCTGGGATAGCATATAATGCTATTGGCACTTTAAATAAAGGAAGATGCTCACAATGCATAGTACTCTGGAACTATGCTTTGTTCTACGTGTATCGGCTTTAGCTCTTAATTTGCCACCAGAGACACTGATGTCTCTGTAGTCACTGTAGAGCTTTCTTTGGTACCGGTCTAGCTGCACTGTCACAGTGGAGAACTGTCATCTAGGTCTTTGTGTCTGACCACCCATTCCTCTTACACATTGGTGTCTGTGCCATAGCACCAGTTGGGCACATGCCAGTTGGCCCCCTGGCTGATGAAACCTGAATGCAGAAGAGCCCAACATGGACTTACGCATACAGGAGTCCCACTCCATTCGCAATCTGGATACATCTATGTGCTGCCAGTGTTCAGGTGGCTGGATGTCCAGAGATACCTCAGCACGACTCAAAGAACAAAAACACATCCCAAAGTTCAAACTCTATGCCATGTGTGTCATTCCCAAACAATAAGTCACACCTGGCAGGTAGCAAAGCAGCCCTCTCGTTTCATGAATTACTTCTCTGTCACTATAGTGTATGTCTAGAGCAGAATTAATGGAATACGGGATATTCACTGATTAAGGGAAATGTATTTGGATAATGTAGTTCTATGAATCTTCTAATGCTTTTTCCATTTGTTTTTTTGCTTTCTTAATCTTAAAAAATTCATCAAACCAATAATTATATCAGAGAGTGAGGAGAAAAATGGTATAGGTTCTTCCACTGTTAGGATAGGTACAAATGGCATGCGGTGCAGTCTATCTAAAGACAAAAATATATGATTCCAATGCTTTTTTATTCATGCAGTCTACCCCTTCTCCTCAGTTGTGTCATGTTATGGGGCAGAGCGAGAATAAAGACCACTCTATCGCTAAGAACTGAAGCAGTTCTAACATGCTAGGCACAAAAATCTATTCGTTGGTATAGAATCAATTAGTTAGTCACCTCCAACTAAGGTGGCTTTTCACTATGTGCTTATGTCAAATATTTGACTATCAGATCACTTGCCTTAAACTGGAGTTATTCAGATTTGGAAGCGATGAAAAGTGAAGGTCACCTATCACCCCGAACAACTATCCAATCCTCTCTTAATGCTGCAAGTGCTGCAGCCTGCTGTACTGCACAGAGAAGATTTCCTTGGTCACATGCATGCCAGAGAAGTCAAAATTGTTAAATTCTCACTCTTAAGATAAACAAGTCTCTTAGAACCTGGATTGACAATGCGTTTAGCCAAGGATGAAAGAGCAGCCCTCATCCTCTCCTTATAATTCCCCTCCAGAGTATTCCTTACTTCATTACCATCCACTTTGCAGGACTCGTTCAGGCAAATGAGCACTCATCAGGGAGTCTAAAGTCACCATCCTGTTCAACCACCACAATTTTCCTGGACTGGCTTGCTCATAAATTCTCCAGCTAGCAGTACACTTAGAGTGAACTAAGCAATACTTTCCGAAGTAAGCTCATTTTCTTTTGTTAAGTAAATCTCTCCACCTAGAATGATTCTTAACCTTGGATAATATGTTTTGATTTATCTGAAGAGCAATATTAGCATTTTAGCTTCAATTTAACTCATGAAACCTATATATGTGTATCGCAAATACCACTGCTGATCACACCGATACCTGTTTACATTGGTACAAGGTAAACTCACATAAATTATATTTACATACTGAATGGTTTCCAAAGGAGTGTTTACATCAGTTTAATTTTTATATAAATGCAAAAAAAAAAAAAAAAAATTGTTTAAACTAGTAGCATTCCTGTTCATAAATCAAGTCATACATGTAAGGCAGATATCTGCACCCATATCCAGCTCATACAATCACATAATAACAAAAACATGGCTCAATGTTTTACAATGATTCATTTTTACTGGAATTTTACCATGCTACCAAAACACGGCCAGAATGTAGTGAGGAAGCCATCTTTTGTCTTCCAAGAAAGAGATACAAGAGAAAATAGGAATTCCAGGTTTCCCAGACTATACTAGCAGTTGTCTTCCCTTACACGGGATTGAAACCTATTGTCAGTATGTATTTAAAGGGTCATTTCACAAACACTGAAAAGTCTGGATAAAACTTCAGAAAGTGTGTTTTGATTCTGTTAAGCAGTTCAAAAGTAGCTGACAATTTTTAGAGGGTATACTATATAATGATTATGCTCATGATAAATTAGCTGAACTTCCCTTATAAAACAAATGAATATTACTGAATGTGGCCTAAGGTTACGAGTGACCTTCATACCACACTGCTTTCAAACCTCTAGCTTTTTTCTCCAAAGTGATTAGAGCAAACTGGCCCAGTACTAATGGGGATTATTTGTGGTATAAATCTGGTACAATAATAATACATCAACAACTACAGTTCCAGTGCTTCTACAGGTTCACCTTGTGGCTTCTCTCCTCTCCGTCCTTCAGTGCTGTGCAGCCTGCTTCACAGAGGTCTACAGTCACTGACACTGTGACCAGATAAAAGTCAGTGTTCTGGATTATGAGCAGTTATTCAAAAAATTGATTCACAGGATAGTTTGTCATTAAGAGAAGACATACATGTGACAGTGCTGTTATCGGGAAAGCAACTTGCAAACTGTTTTCTTTCCAGCTTGTTTGCAATAAAGGTACTTTTTGTTGCAGTGACTGTGCAAAAGCTTTCAAATAAGTATAATTACTCTTTCTAGACCTTAAGACATTTTATTATGTTGAAATGGTATTAAGAAACTTCTGTATAAGTATGGTTTCAGTAAAGCAACTGAGTATTCTACATTTTACAGGGTCTTCTTTTTTCCTACACAGGTCTCCCTTTTTTTTTTTTTTTTCCCTAAACTGTATGGCAAACAAAACAGGATGCATCCTTTGTCCCTTATTAATATTCTGAAATTTTCTTTTCCACAGTGTGGATGTGAACTGCCGAGCTGCCTCTAGTTTGTGTGGATCTTATATTTTCAAAGAGAGACTGTACTGGAAAATCAATAAGTATACATAAGCCACTATTTTAAAACATCCCAGATAAAAAACGTTGGCACTTATTATGTAATGTAATGTTGCAGATAGCTTAGCTGGACAGGCTGAGAATAAGTAGTGTTAAAAAAAAATGCATCAAAATCACCGGAATTCACTGCTTAGGCTGTCCTTTTATCTCCTGATTACTTTTTTTCTTTCCCTATTTCATAAATCCAACCACTCTAAGTTTAAGCCTTTTCCTTTTCTGAACTTATATACATTTGATTACACTGTGCTGTCCCTCTGCCAATGGGGGTTCCTTCCCAGATCACCAGAAACATCCTGGTTGATCCATTCAGCACATGAACTTATATCCACTGTTGTGTATATCTGGCAAAGTGATCTTGAGTTTACCATAACCAGCTAGCAAAGTTTGGTTGAAATAACCACCTGTGTGGACAAGGAGAAGGTGAAGAAAGCCATGTGCATGCATGCTAAATAGTTAAATAAAATAATAGTAATGTTAAATAGAGTAATAACCTTCTGCACATAACCTCATTGCTTGAGACAGAACAGCTATCTGTCTCTCTCAACAGAGTGAAGCTGTTATTTTGATTCCTCAATGATCTACCAAATGAGGCTGCTTCTATGAAAATTTTAGAATAGAATGCTTTAAATGAAATCTTTTAATTGTGGGGATTGTCTGGCACATATAAGTCAGACGGGAGAGCTATTGTATATTTTTAAAAATACGATGTTTATGGGTTTGCTCATGCAAAAAACACAAGTGGCTATCAGGAAACACCTGCTTTCTAAATATTGCCTAAGAGAAATTGTGTTAAGCTGAGTTCCCAGCTTGCCACAGTCAGACTTCTCTCTCTCTTTTTTTTTTTTTTTTTAAAAAAAAAAAGGCAAAAAGTTGGCATGCACATTTTGCCAGCTGTACATTATAAAAGGACTATTTACCTTAAAACAATTCCAGCTTATATTTGCAAAGGTCCAGTCTCTGCAAGTATTTACATACCTGTTTAAAACTGTGTTCTCAAGTCAAAAGGACGGCCATATGGATACTGCTGAGTGTATATCTAAGCATGTGAGGAATAGAAGCATCCCTTTTTTTTAAAAAAAAAAGACAGATGCTTGAGAATGCTTTTTGGAAATCATATGGATCTGCTTAGGTTATTTTGGGGGAGATTCATTACATGGCTTGTTTCAAGGTACTCTTTTTCCTAATTACAGTTCTAATGACACTATCTTTATTAGAATCATGACAAATAGAAACAGTAGTAAGACATACAACTGCTGGAAGCTCATTCAACTGACACAAAGGCTAAACAGTCCTGTTTCAGCAAAGCTCAGTTCCCCCTTAGGTAAATATAACAGTTCATGCTCTCACATCCTCAAACATGCAAGATTCATGGTTTTCATAGAGTTACCATAATTTTCATGAGATTCAAAAATAACCTGGATTTCCAAAACCCCAATTTTATGGTACTGTATATGATAGTCAAATCCTCTTATTTTTGGCTACTTCCAGTATTTTAGGGATGAGACAGTAGCTGGGTGAGGAAGTATTTTCTTTATTTAGTCATGTGAGGCCTATGATGACAAATGCAAAAACTGCTTCAAGCCTGCTGCCCTATCAGGACTGAATCTCACCTAGCAGGACATGGATCCCTGTGCAGGAAGGGAAGGTGGAGGTTTCCTTCCTCTCCAGGTTGCCTAATCATCAGAATAACAGTTAATCCCAAGAGAGCTGCAGATCTGCAAGTCTATTTTGTTTGATAGCCATCCTGCCTGCCATGTCCTGCTGGCACCAAAACTCTGCCCCAAGACAGAAAGAAGGGGAAAAAAATGCCCTAGCAGATGTCCTCAGAGCTGGTGCGGAGCTGCTCCACTTAGGAAGGAAGAGAGGAGGAAAGATTTTCTGCTAATTCCAAACCTCTTCCCCCACAGAAGCAGATACTTTCTCTCTCTGGTTTTTTTTGGGAGGAGGAGGCTTGGGGAGGATGGGACGGGTTGCCAGCTGTCTTAGCTGGCCACAGGCAAAGCATCATGTCAGACAATGTCAAAACACACCTGCTTTTGTGGCCACCAAGGCCCAAATATATATTGTTTTCACCATGTCTGGGTCATGTGAGCAATACAAGAAATCTTCTTGAAGAAGATTTGGTTAATTTGAATTTTCTGTGAAACAAAACTACAGGGTTAACCAGGAATCTTCTTTAGCTTGCCATTATTCACCTCCAAGAGCAATGCATTGCTGTACCGTGATGCAAGTAACAACCAACCCTGCCAGCTGTGTAGGTAGCATGTTCTGAAGTAGTGGTACCTGGAACCTTAAAAATATTATTGTGTCGTACAGTTATTCTTGAAAAGCTAATTTTTGTTTAATCACTTGTTTTTACCTCAAAGGAGAATGTGGTAATGTATTTTTTTACAGTAGTAATGCATTTTTTTCCTATCTTGAATAATCCAAATTCCTATAACTACGGCAGATTTGTCCTACTACTTCCCGAAAGTGTTTACTAATTCATATGTCCTGTATATACACTTCAAAGTACTGGTTAGCCTTCTGAATATTCTGTATGAAATCTAAGTGTAGCCTTTGTAGGATGGAAAATCCATCTTCTGTTTGCTTACATATTTAGGTTATTATTAAGGACAGAAAACGATAAAGAATAAAACAGATGTCAAGAAATTAGCAAACACACAGTGTAACTATTAGAACTGAGGCGGGGGGAAGTTACAGAATACCACTACAGATTTTAATTTTCTAGGAATTTGTTTAATATTTGAAAATATGTGATTTAGAAACTACTTTTATGAACTGGTCATACAAAACATTCTGAGGTTTTTGATATTCCACAGAGGAATCTAGGAAGACTGAAAAACCTTTTGATTTGTCCAAAAGGGAAGAAGATAAGGTATGTAAGAGAAAAACTCATGAGTGAAAGCTGCCCCTTTTTGTGAAGAAGGCAAAAATGCCTTTTTTAACTGTTAAAGAGAGAATTTAAGGGAAAGTTTAAACATGTTCCTTCAGGGGATGCAAACCTACTTTCTGGCACTTCTCCAAGAGAAAAAGTGGAAGCAAAATGAAGCTAAGTTTAAGAATACATGGAAGTTCCACCCACTAGTATCTGGTAGACTTGTAAACAAACGACTTGGGTAGAGAAATGCTTCCAGACCTGAGCTAATCACAGCTTCCAAAATTTCATTTTGCCAAAATACTTCAAAGAAAAAATAGCCACATTAACTAAGAACTAACAATAATCCAGCATTTCCTATTCCATATTTTTCTAAAGCTGAACTGAGATTAGGCAATGATTCAGACATTTTTTTACAAACATTTATGTATTTCTGGTTTTCAGATGCTACAAAACTCAGACTTTGTACTAAAGTCAGTTGCCCAAGTTTTCTGCTGAGATTCACCTTTTGAAAAATGGCATTGTTGGCCCTGCTGCTATAGTAAACAGCTACTGAATTCATGTGGAATATCTCTATCCCAGATGCCTTTAAAAATGCCTTTACATTGTAAAAGGTAATTTGTCTGCATAATTACACTCTAGGATTTAAAACATTATAAAATTTTAGCTCTAATGAAGTCCGGGAAAAAATCCTGTTGATTTCAGACAGAGCAAAACTTTTAATTAATAAAGAAATATGAATTTCTTTTTCCTTTTTTAATATATTATTATTCCATCTTATCTTTGTTAGAAATCTGCATTGATTTCCTGTGGTACACAATATTTCCATCTACTTTTGAACCAGGGAGCATAAAAATAATACCTCATTAATCTGTTCTGTATATCTAAAGAGTGTGTAATAAGGGACCAATTAACACTATTTTTGCAAAGTTTAGTTTCATTTCTAAGAATACAGCATATAATTTAGAGAATCTTGTATGAACTCTGCAGGATTAGCTTATGCAAAACAGTTTGCTTTTTATTGCTTTGCACTATCCATGTTGTTTTGCTTATTATTTATATTATTTGAATGCATGATATGGAAGTGACAGAAACCTCTGATTTGTTCTGGAGCTTTATAGACTTATGCAATGGAAAGAGAGTGAAGAGGTGTAAAATTATGACATTGTTTTTCACCTGGCCAGCAATTTTCTGTATTCACCTTCATTTTGTGGTGTGTCTGTGCTAAAAATAAAATCTTCTTGCAGTTCTCTTAGTTCTATATGAAAGGCCTTTTCTGGTACAATTTATGTAATTCTCCTGATGTGCAATTTCTTTTTCTTTTTCTTTTTTTTCTTTTTTTTTTTTTTTTCGTTAGCAAATGCCAGGAGCTCTCTCTCCCCTTGAGCTTTTGTAAAGTTTTTTCAAGGAAAAACTTCCTATCTGCATGGCACAAAATATAATGTAACATTATGCTTTTACATATCCATTCTTGAAAGGCCTACTACAAAAATTCTCAATCATTCTTTAAAGTTTAACATTAAACAATGAACATGACCAAAAAGTGAAGATAATGTGAAGATTATCTATGTAAATGTTTATACATATTCATCTGCTTCTGACTAGGGAAGTGAAAGAAAGTCTTATAGAATGAATGGTACATGAAAGCTGATAAATATTTTATGGTCATGGCAGAATATCTCTTAGAGGACAGAAAAAAAGTAGAGAAAAGAGAAGTATTAATGGAAAGGAGAATGAGAAATTATAAAGAGAATACATTTTCCCCTCTACATGAGGTTCAGCGGAACTGAATGTGGCTCTTTTTCAGGGAAGTAATGGATATTAATAACAGTGATAGAACAGTAAGAAAAAGCACAAGTCACATAATTTCAATTTCTATGCAACAGTCCTTGCTGTAAAGCATTTGAAGTTACTTTATCAATGTGAGCATTTAGATTTGAGGACTGGTTAGCTGTCTTAGCCTTCACAGCTCGTTTTTTTGTCAAGGTTAGACCTGGCTGTTTTTTCTCCTATTCCTGCCAGCTACTTCTGCATTTATATGGAAAGAAAAGAAAAAAAAAAAAAAAGCAGAAATCCATGATCAGTTCTGTTTTTTTGTTCCTGTGTAAAACAATACATTGAGGACTATAAAGGATCTGTTATGTTGAGGAGGGAGGAATGCAGCAGGAGGGAAGGCACCTTTTCATTATGAGGGAATGTGTAGGGAGAAACTCTTAGTACTTCCTACCATTGTTCAGTTATTCTTTAAATCATGACTGATTTAAATTATGACAATTTAAATTATGTATTTATGCCACCTAGAGTATCATATTTTTCTAGCTGTTCAAAATAATGAGAAAATCTTTGAGTGCTCCAGAAAATCTTTGTGAGCAAGAAGTCAGGCAGAGGGGGCAGGAGGCCTGCATGGATGAGCAAGGACCTTGTGGCAATGCTCAACCAGAAGAAG